>CM055827.1:23452274-23992274 GCA_029582265.1 Zoroaster sp. YZ-2022
AAATTATATAACGAATTTTTTGAAAATGTTCGTTCAACCTTTTAAATATATATTTGAGAGAAGAAACATGTTATGTTTAACGAGCTCAATTTTCAATTTTAATTAATTAATTTTAATTTTAATTTTCAATTGAGAGACAGTAACCCAATCACGTGAATATAGGTCTGCATCATCAGACAGCGACATAACTAACAAAGGAACATATTAGTATATGTGCAGCAAATCTACCCTCTTTGTGGCGGCGCAGTCTGCAGTTTGTCTGCAGTGATTTTTGTGCAGTTGTAACGGCAAGAACCATTGCCACAGTGCAGTGGAGCAATGTGGAGGAGATTTGCATTTGTGGAGGGCGTGCGCGGTGGTGGAGCACCATAATTGTTTTGATGGCCAAGTTCCAATTTTTTATTTTTTATGACGTCATTTCGGCCAAGTAAAAAAAAATTGTGTTACCATAGAGGTTCACCACAAGTGCACGCTCCTCCTGCTGTTACACAAACTACACACCTCCAGCATGCTGCGCTTGCCTTTTCTCCCTCCACCACACAAACTGCACACCTCCACCCAATTTGTGTGCAGTTTGTCGGAAAATAATGCAATATTTGTGCGTGTCCATTCTATTTTAAGATTTTGACATGCCTTATGCTGCTGACGTCATTTTGTGTGCAGTTTGTGTGGAGTATTTTTGATATGCAGTTTGTGTGGAGGGAGTAGTGCGCAGTTGTGTGCAGTATTTTGTGTGCAGTTGTGTGGAGGAGTAAGGGTATTTTGTGTGCAGTTTGTGTGGAGGGAGTAGTGCGCAGTTGTGTGCAGTTGTGTGTTACATGTTACAGTTTGTGCATTATTTTTGTGTGCAGTTGTGTGCAGTGGTAAATTGTGGTTGAAAAAAAAAAAAAAAAAAGAAAAAAATTGAAAAAAATTTCAATCATGAAAAATTTCAATCATGTTATAACAAATCTACCCTCTTTGTGGCGGCGCAGTCTGCGGTTTTGTGGAGGACGTGCACTTTGTGGTGGAACCCCCTTGTGTGCCTGATTTTTTTAATTGGCCGAAATGACGTCATAAAAAAAAAAAAAAAAAAAAATTGAAGTTGGACATCAAAAAATTTTTTTGGTGCTTTTCCACCACCACAAAGTGCACGCTCCTCCACAAGATGCAAATCTCCTCCACATTTATCCACTGCACTGTGTGCAATGTAGTTCTTGCCGATACAAACTGCACAAAAATCTGAACTGCGCCGCCACAAGAGGTAGATTTGCTGCACATATACTACCTAACACCACCCCACAAAAAATAATAATAATGAATTCTGAACACCTTTCTTTGACTGTGATTCATTTAATTTCCCCTCTCAGAATAAATGGCCACACTGCAAGGTATCATCTGAACAACATGTATTTTAAAAATAAAAGTAAAATTTTTAAAAGTAAAAATAAATCGACCATACTTTTAGTGCCCCTCCTTTGTGATATTCCCCATTTTTCGAGATCCTGGATCCGCTCCGCCATTCAGTATTAAATTAAATTAATTATACATACATTTATAAAATACATGTATGAATATCTTTCTCATTGTAATATTTGTAATACACCCTTTCAGTACAACAATCATTTCATGTCAGGTACTTAAACAGAAAGAGTGTTGTCACATGTTGTATGGTGTTCACAACCCAGCAGGGTAATTTGTCGTTGGGGGGGGCATGTTCCCCGAAATAGTTATGTCAATCCCCCGAACAAAATTGAACAAAATATTAATAAGTATTGTCTGTGAATAAAAACAATTAGAATAAAAATTGTAATTATAGTAGCTTATATCTACTGAATATTCTATAATATTAGATCCAGAGGTTGTTGAAGAAAACGACATGTACATGTTCTAAGGGAAAATAATTTAACGGGAAGGGACTGCAAACACAGCAAGTATTGACCTGGAGTTGGATAAAGGGTGAGATCGAACCGGGTTCTGAGATCAGAAGAACAGCTACTTGAATATGACCCCACCTCCATAATTATCTTCAAGACTGACGACAAGTGAAATAAAGGTACCTGAGCCAAAAAAACTTATAAAATTTTAACAGATCACCAAATAAAATTCTGTGCATGAAAATGTACAATTTGGATCTAATATTACTTCAATATGTTGCTTCAAATGTGAGTCAATAACCAATTGTTTACACTTCAATGACACAAGAGAAATGTGCACTGACCCAAAGGACTTGCTGTTCACATGTCACATTCTTCAGCTGACCCTGTACACATGCATATTGCCTTGGCATATCTGTTTCATTAGCAATACTCAGAAGGACTAGAAACAACCCTGTATGAAGACTTGCAATCAGCCACGGGTAAAATTGCAAATCACCCCACAAATTCATTTCATTCATTGACGTACGTATTATTGTACAGAGGGCTGCAGCTGAATAATGTGACATGTGGAACAACAAGTCCTTTGGGTCGATGCACATTTCTCTTGTGTCATTGAAGCAAACAATTGGTTATTGACTGCCATTTGAAGCAATACATTGCAGTAATATTGTATCCAAATTTGGTACATTTTCATGCACAATTTTATTTGGTGATCTGTTAAATATTTATGATTTCTTTTTAGACTCAGTGTATGTGTTTTCCGTGGACCATATTTAACATATGCCAGGGCCCATGAACATCGGACAGAATATGTTTTTACTCTTTCGAAGCGTGTGTTATTAAATATACTCTTCATTTATCCAAATAAATAGTCGCTTACATTAAAACAGTAATAAAACTGAAATGTTATAGTCCTAAAATTGCTAGTCACTTGACCAATGATTTAACAAAAGAAATCATAAGCTCTCTGATATTTGCCTCTTTGGGCACTTAAATTTGGCTTTTTTTTAATGGGAATACGTACGTAACGGAATAATGTAGAATCACTAGAAACGGTCACATTCACTAATTTTTGAAACTATTTGCTTTTATAAAAATAAATTATTATTCAATCATTTATCTTTTGACATAGACTTCTCCATTGTCCTAGCCTGTGAAAGAAAGAAAACAAACAATTATAAAATTGGCAAAATAACTTCATCGTCCACATCCAGAAACTTCCGTTATAAATAACGGGACTCTGGGTGTGTAGTTGTTTAAATAAACCAATAAATTACAATTGTTTATCTGAGCTACAATCCCGGCCAATAGTTGGGACAAGTGGTAATAAACATACCCTCACTCCCCCGCTTCAATGTATTGTCCCTAAGACAAAGACTGCAATTTGTCTGCGTCTGGTCACAACTTCATAGATAAACTAAGAGACAATGAGACAAAAATAGAGCCCCCCGCCCGATGCTGAGCTCCTCTAGTATTATTAAATTAACAAACAAATATTTTAAATGGGACAACAGCGAATATTGGCCATTTAAAACAATTACGATATCCGTAAAGTAAAGAAAAAAGAGCGTGATCCATAACAACAAGAAACATTTAATCAGCCCTGTTGATGTTTACCCACGAAAAACCCTCAACCTGCTTCTTCTGGATCGTTTTTTCGTGCGTCCTCTGCAAAATGATAAAGGTAAATAAAAGTTCCCTTTAAAAAAACAATTGTCAAGAAGTGATGTACCCGTTAACGTGTACAACAATGACATCGCCGATCTTTTCGACCTCCAATAACCGTCAAAAATGCTGCCCGCACATGGTCCTTAAGTGGCTCGCGTGTTTACTGCCGTTTGTCCTAACGAGTTGGCTTGAGTTGGGACGCATTGAATGAGTTGGAGCAGAGTTGAACCCCGACACATAATGTGCCCGCAAAACCCTGCGCCGCGTTACTTTCGCATGTTTTTCGCGAAGGGCCCTCTGCACACGTTACTCAGCGCGCCTCGCCACGTTGCCTCTTGGCGTTTTTGAAGCACTTGTGGGGCTGTACTACACCAGTCAAGGTTTAAAAGGTACCTCTACAAGATAAAAAGCCAAGTAGTTGCAAATGGCGTTTGGCCATTGCTGATAAACCAACTAGTTGTTTCCTTGCAAACAGGTAGTGCCTTGAACCCCATGTCACAATAACAACTCTGATTAAAAAAAGGGTAATAATACTGAATATTAACTCTTAACCATGAAAAAGAGCAACACTGTACATGGCGATAATTTTATTACTCGGGCTGAGTACACTATTGAGAATGTACTTGAAAACAATATTCACTTTCCAATCAAACAACCACATTACATGTAATTGTAATGTAATTTCTTTTCAGTTTCACCAATGTTGGAAGTCGAGAGCCACAAAGTTCATGCGACCGGGAGGACGGGTGAACTGGTGGTCCGAAACCAAGACCTAGACTGAGATCCAACAGTCCGATACAGAGACCTCAAGACCTTGTGTGTAAATTACATAATAAAAAAATAAAGGCCCTATGAAATGCAATTTTATGTAGATACATATTTTACCAAATACCCATGCTTCTGATGGACAGTTTAAACAAAATTAGAAATATTTTTTTTATGTAATGGGAACTGAGAGTACTTTTGATTATTTTAATTAGTTTTTTAAATGTCCATGCTTATCCTTGACACATGAGGGCACTGTTTCATTAGATCATAGCAGGAACTCATTGTCACAGCAGCACTAAAATTGCACAATAGCAAAATGTCTTCACTTGCCCAAGAAAGTAGTCATTACCTCAAAACAAACCCACCATGTAAAGTTGCATTTTGATCCCGGCTGTGACATCCGTGATGTGCTCATGAACTTTCATTAGCATAAGGGAGCTTCTGAAAAGTCAGAACGGCTATGGTCCCTGTGGAACATTCCACTGGGCATATTCCCTCGGTGCATGGGAAAGCCGTGTGTGCTCTGTGGAATGATATATAGTATGCTCCACCGAACGGTAGTGTGTTCCCAGAGAGCGTACCACTGGGCACAGTGAAAGAACACTCTGTACCCAGTGGAAGTTTCCCACAGGAATGTTCTCAATTGTGTAAGTATGGCATGGGCCTACCAAATGCAAATCAATATCGAGCAATGTGTGTATTGTACCAGCCTGCAAGTACTTATTTGACAGGTCCTCTAAAACCTCTTTTGCCAAAGTGAAAGATTTTTGAAGGATTGAGGTTACATGCTACATGCTCTTTGCTAAAGTGCTGAAGGATTTTGGACGATTGAGGTTGATTAGGCATACTTGCCTTTCCATGGTACATAATACATCCATGTTTGTTGTAGTGATTGCAAGGTCAGTGCGTTGGGGTCAGTGGACACTGTTTATTGCTCCACTGCATGCAGAGAAGGTCCCCATGTGCATACAGATTAGAAACTTACATGTGTACATACTATGTCATGTTAACGCTTGCTTACTACTAAAAAGGATTTTGGAGGATTCAGGTTATGTGTAAACAAATGGGCCCTAGGAAGTTAGGGGGGTTAACCAGTTCAAGGCGATGGGAGCCGTGTATACCACGCAATTTATTTTGGACAGCGGATCGGAGAAAAGCGTCTAAACACATACAGGATTCTCGGGAATATTTGTATAGATTCTCGATCGACGTGGTAACAGCGAGCCATAAGCGTTACTAACGGTGGAAGACGTGGTCTCCCCGGTCACGCTCTGGTGAGCACCATTGGTCGTGTTTGTGCGGTAAAAATAAACCCACCACGGGGTTTGGAAAAACTTTTTTATTCCCGGTGCGAACTGGTTAAAATACAGTACAATGTAATTAGTATAGAGTAATCAAAATATATGTTTTATTTCCTTAGATAACATTAGATATGTACCTGGTGTAGGGTTTTTGAAACTCTTGAATGATGTTAAAATGTGAGTACACTGCTTGTTGATAATTCTTGACAGCAATTGGTGTAGCATCCTCCTTAAGAATCACTACAGCATCTAAATGCACAGGTATATGAAAACACTGAAGTATTATGACAACAAAATACTTTTTTGTCTTTAAATGAAATAATTTATATTATTCATTAAGTAACGCTTAATCAAACTTGTGTGTACATGCTGTAATAAACATGTACATTGTAGAAGGGTTTAAAAGGGATATCTTAACCTTTATCATGTGTTCATAGAATTTACCCAAGTCATAGGTTCGTTCAGTAAGTTTCAGTCCATGTGCATACATGTACTAGTGTACATGTTGGTGCATCACATGTACATGTACAAGTAGGTAGCATGAAAAGTATGTGACTGCATGTTATGCAAGTAATACAACGTACAGTACACCTTTTATTGGTACTTTTGGGGACTTTCTGCAACGACATTGATCCATCAAACAACAAATCAATTTGGAGTGGCATTTTATCAGGTTTTAATTCATATACAGTATGTAACTATGCAAACTCTCAACTTAATTGGTATCCGGATGAAAGGCTAACATCTGTCATACAAAACTTTGGTCCACCAACCATCCTGCTTCCACTGTTTGCACAACATTCTTTTGGTGCAGCTTGGAATTAAATTCATATGGAAACCTATGAGGAAATACTGGAACAGATGAGAAAGGTATGGACCCGATAGCTCTGGCACTCCAGGTGTGCATATGAATTCAGCTACCCAACAACTTCAGTTGATAAATAACTTTCTGCTGGCTAGATACACTCTGCACAGTCATATTCAAAAAGAAAATCATTTTTCTGCTTGCAATGTGTATGTATAGGGTGCAAAGGAAAACCACTGTCTTGATAAAGCAAATTACATGTATGTATCCATACTTTTAAGAATCAAGCATATAAATGTATGTATAAAAACCAACCTGTGAAAGTTGCAGATTAACAAGAAAAAAATGTGAAAATGCATTCAGACTGTTTGTATTCATTCCAATGTGGAATTTCTGTCTTCATAAAAGATGGAAATTAATTTTGGAAATTATTTCACTCATTTTACTGAACTTATAGCACATATTAAGAGAAAAATATTTCAAGGGATGTTTGATACCATCACCAACCTTTCACCAAGTAAGTTTCATGTAAAACTGCGATCATTATATGTTTTTTTGAGATTACCATGGTGGTATACATTATCAGGGAAATAAGAAATATATTCTTAATTTATGCATTACAACTGCAAAGGCGGTGGTGTTGAAATCTGTGGTCGCGCTTGGGTCGCTATATAATTTGGGGAGACTTGGGGGTTGTGGCCGCTTTGGGGTGCTATGGTCTCTAAAGGGTTGACAAGCTGGATGAAGGATGGTATCAATATCTTATATGCAGGTAACAATGCAGCACTATGGACACCAGTACTGTAGATTTAAACTCCACTTTTGGTAGCCTTGACCAAGAAATTGCTCGGATCGGTTTGGCCTTTTGCATGGCATTTTGCCCCACTTAGCTATCCGAACTAGAGCGTACATTCACACATTATGTAATGGACTCATATACATACTATGTACATCTATGTGTACATTTTATGTAGTACTATGTAGTACACTGTACATTACTGTACTATGTACTGTAACATACACAGTGACCATTCAAGTTGTCGCCGCCTTGATGTTTCTGCACATGCCAAAATTCTAAAGGTGTGGAGCTCATTAATGCTAATAAACTAAATTCAAAAACCAAAGACGTACATGTAGTCCAGTGTTGTAGTTCTCGAGACCGGTTTTTTCTGGTCTCGGACTCGAAAGATTTGACTGTGCAAATCGTAGAGACCAGCCTTTTAACCACTTTTACAACACATGAAAATAATCGATTATTCGCTTTTGTTTTTATTTGGTCTGCCCGTTAAACGTAATACGATTTCACATTTTGTTACCAAACTTGCAGTAGATGCTCACTCTTCTTTCCCTTTCCCCTGTGGTGCGATCGTCATCCAACCATCAACCTGGCATGCCCCACGCGGCTTTATTAGGGTTCGATAAACTTGGGATCGAGTTGTGAGTGACATGTACTACCTGTTCGAAAGAACGCACGCTGTCGCCACTGTATTAAGCATTCACGTGTGTGTGTGTGTGTGTGTGTGAGTAGGCAGAGCATTCACTCTGTGGACCTGAGAACAAAAGATGTCCACAGAACGCCGGATATTTTTCCCTTCTGTGGACTTGCACACGTCCACAGAAGGATTTTTGACTTTTTAAAGTAGAATATCTCTGAAATTAGTGATTTGTCTAGGCAGGTTCTTTGACTTAAATCGAAGGATATTATTAAAAGGGAAACATAGAACGAAAACCGCTCTCAAAACACTCTTCTGTGTGAAATGGGAACGATTTTAAGAATTCCTATCCTTAAGTACAGGAGAACAAAGGAATGTCCACAGAGTGAACGGGCCGCTAAGCTGTGTGTGTGTGTGTGCGTGTGTGAGCGCATTCAAACCGGGGACATATAACAAAAGGGACAATAGTCCCCGGTTGCTATCACAATGGAGAACAATATGTCCCCGCTTTTTTGGAGAAAGGAATTTGACAAAGGCTGTCCCCGATTGCAGGTGTTTACACACGTGTGTGTGTGTGTGTACTTATTATCGCCGTTGGGGTACCAAACACAATGGAACAATGGTACCCCACAGAGAATCTATTGAAATTCTGGTACCCCACAGGGGAATTCAATAGAAAAGGGATAATAGAACGAACAAAGGAATACCCCACTTGTCGGCATGTGTGAGAGTGTGTGTGTGTGTGTGTGTGTGTGTACTTACACACCATTCATTGTGGGGTACCAAACACAATGGAACAATGGTGCCCCATGAGGAATCTATAGAAATTCTGGTACCCCACTGGAGAATTCTATAGAAAAGGGATAATAGAACGAACAAAGGAATACCCCACTTATCAACGTGTGTGAGGGTGTGTGTGTGTGAGCATTACCACCATTCGTGGTTGCCAGTCCAAAACACAATAGAACAATTGGACCCCACAAGGTAACTATAGAAAATCTTGTACCTCACAGGAGAATTATAAGGAAAAGGGATAATAGAACGAACAAAGGAATACCACAAATCAATGTGCGTGAGGTGTGTGTGTGTGTGAACGTGCACACCATTAGTTCAGGGGGTCCAAAACACAATAGAACAATTGGACCCTAAGGTAACTATAGAAAATCTTGTACCCACAGGAGAATTATAAGGAAAGGGATAATAGAACGAACAAAGGAATACCCTACAAATCAGTAATGGTGAGGGTGTGTGTGTGTGTGTGTGAACGACACACCATTCGTTGTGGGGTCCAAAACACAATAGAACAATTGGACCCCACAAGGTAACTATAGAAAATCTTGTACCCCACAGGAGAATTATAAGGAAAAGGGATAATAGAACGTAACAAAGGAATACCCCACAAATCAATGTGCGTGAGGGTGTGTGTGTGTGTGAGCATTTTTACACCATTAGTTCGGGTGTGGGTCCAAAACACAATAGAACAATTGGACCCCACAAGGTAACTATAGAAAATCTGTACCCCACAGGAGAATTATATAGAAAAGGATAATAGAACGAACAAAGGAATACCCACAAATCAATGTGCGTGAGGTGTGTGTGCGTGTGTGGCATTCAAACCGGGACGTATAACAAAAGGGACAATGGTCCCTGGTTGCTCTCACAATGGAGAACAATCCGTCCCCGTATTTTTGGACAAAGGAATTTGACAAAGGAATTAGTCCCCGAATGCCGGTGTTTACACACGTGTGTGTGTGTGTGTGTGTACTTACACCCCATTCGTTGTGGGGTACCAAACACAATGAAACAATGGTACCCCACAGAGAATCTATAGAAAATCTGGTACCCCACTGGAGAATTCTATAGAAAAGGGATAATAGAACGAACAAAGGAATACCCCACAATCCGCATATATGTGAGCGTGTGTGAGCGCATTCAAACCGGGGACGTATAACAAAAGGGGCAATGGTCCCCGGTTGCTCTCACAATGGAGAACAATCCGTCCCCGTATTTTTGGACAAAGGAATTTGACAAAGGAAGTCCCCGAATGCCGGTGTTTACACACGTGTGTGAGTGTGGGTGAACGTACACACCATTCGTTGTGGGGTCCAAAACACAATAGAACAATTGGACCCCACAAGGTAACTATAGAAAATCTTGTACCCCACAGGAGAATTATAAGGAAAAGGGATAATAGAACGAACAAAGGAATACCCCACAAATCAATGTGCGTGAGGGTGGGTGTGTGTGTGTGTGTGTGTGCGTGTGTGAGCGCATTCAAACCGGGGACATATAACAAAAGGGACAATAGTCCCAGGTTGCTCTCACAATGGAGAACAATATGTCCCCGCTTTTTTGGACAAAGAAATTTGACAAAGGATGTCCCCGATTGCAGGCGTTTACACACGTGTGTGTGTGTGTGTGTGTGTGTGTGTGTGTGCGTGTGTGAGCGCATTCAAACCGGGGACGTATAACAAAAGGGACAATGGTCCCCGGTTGCTCTCACAATGGAGAACAATCTGTCCCCGTATTTTTGCACAAAGGAATTTGACAAAAGTCCCCGAATGCGGTGTTTACACGTGTGTGTGTGTGTGTGTGTGTGTGACGTACACCATTCGTTGTGGGGTCAAAACACAATAGAACAATTGGACCCCACAAGGTAACTATAGAAAATCTTGTACCCACAGGAGAATTATAAGGAAAAGGGATAATAGAACGAACAAAGGAATACCCCACAAATCAATGTGCGTGAGGGTGTGTGTGAGCGTACACACCATTCGTTGCTAGGGGTCCAAAAACACAATAGAACAATTGGACCCACAAGGTAACTATAGAAAATCTTGTACCCCACAGGAGAATTATAAGGAAAAGGGATAATAGAACGAACAAAGGAATACCCACAAATCAATGTGCGTGAGGGTGTGTGTGTGTGTGTGTGTGTGTGTGAAAGTACACACAATTCTTTATGTGGTCCAAAACACAATCGAACAATTGGACCCACAAGGTAACTATAGAAAATCTTGTACCCACAGGAGAATTATAAGGAAAAGGGATAATAGAACGAACAAAGGAATACCCCACAAATCAATGCGTGAGGTGTGTGTGTGTGTGTGTGTGTGAACGTACACCATTATTCGTTGTGGGGTCCAAAACACAATAGAACAATTGGACCCCACAAGGTAACTATAGAAAATCTTGTACCCACAGGAGAATTATAAGGAAAAGGGATAATAGAACGAACAAAGGAATACCCCACAAATCAAAGCGTGAGGGTGTGTGTGTGTGTGTGTGTGTGTGCGTGTGAGCGCATTCAAACCGGGACGATAACAAAGGACAATGGTCCCCGGTTGCTCTCACAATGGAGAACAATCCGTCCCGTATTTTTTTGGACAAAGGAATTTGACAAAGGAAGTCCCCGAATGCCGGTGTTTACACGTGTGTGTGTGTGTGTGAACGTACACACCATTGCTTGTGGGGTCAAAACACAATAGAACAATTGGACCCCACAAGGTAACATAGAAAATCTTGTACCCCACAGGAGAATTATAAGGAAAGGGATAATAGAACGAACAAAGGAATACCCCACAAATCAATGTGCGTGAGGGTGTGTGTGTGTGTGTGTGTGAACGTATTCACATTCGCTGTGGGTCCAAAACACAATAGAACAATTGGACCCCACAAGGTAACTATAGAAAATCTTGTACCCCACAGGAGAATTATAAGGAAAAGGGATAATAGAACGAACAAAGGAATACCCCACAAATCAATGTGCGTGAGGGTGTGTGTGTGTGTGTGTGTGTGTGTGTGTGTGTGTGTGTGTACCAGTACTTCCTGCACATACAGTTGTAAACTTTTTGCGCGAGGTTTGAAGTAATCAATATGTCAAGCAACTCATCGGTAATCAAGTTTGGTTTTAAAGACCACAAAGAATTCACCGACACAAAGGCAGGGAATAAGAAGCATTCAGCAGTGTGCAATTTCTGCACCAAAACAACTCGGATAAGTGAACGATCTGGAACAAGTTCGGCATTCACCAGGCACTTGAGCTGGGCGCACAAAGCCAAATAAGTAGGCATACATTTATTTTGTAATTGTTGGAAATTGTCAAATTTAATGAATATGAGTCACCCACCTTTTTAAAGTAATAAATGCCACAACACGTTTTGTTCCTTCCTGGGTCTGGGTGTCATCAACTAATCTTTGTAAAGTCATGTTGTTTTCCCCTGCTGGATCCCCTAATCTACATGGGGTGAACTTTACAAGTCAATCATCAGTCCACGTTCATTGTTGTTTTAGACATGTCCTTGTGAAATAAAGTTTATTTGGTTTTAGGCTTCTTGCTATATGAATTGCCCTCCATCTGTGAAGATTAAAAATTTGTTGTGCCAGTTCTTGTGATCTTCTTATTCTTAAGTTTTAATTAAAGTTATCATTTGTTATTGCTTTTTAAAAGGTATGAAGAGTACTTGCAGTCAGGGAAAAGTCTAAAAGAAACCAGTAAGCAACAGGGACATCACTGGATTCTTGACACCATGTGCAGGAACGTCTTCTGAGGGCCAGACTGCAGGTGTACAGTATTCAGCATCCTGCCAGAAAGCAATTAACGATGCCATCATCAAGAACCTGATTGTTGGCTGTTCCATGCCTCTTTCTCTTGTTGAGAATGCACTTTCGTAACTTCATGAAAGTGGTAGAGCCAAGGTACATCAAAACTAAATACATGTAATTATTTTGATTTAAAGAAGAAATTAGTCAATTTTCTGAATTAGCTTAAAGGATTAACAAAATTGAGGGATCCATCAACGAAAATAAGTACAAATTATAATTTGAATAAATTGAAATTTTTCACATACAAAGAGAATTGAAAATTAAGATATAGCGATTTACTAATTTTCTACATCAGTTATTTAACATTACAGCTTTTGTCAGAACAAAGTTCTTTCAGTTCCAGCATCCTCTGCACCTGTGGAGAGAGTTTTTAGCAGGGGTGGTATTATCATGCGCCCCCATCGTGCACGACTGTTGGGAATGTTGGGAATGCTGATGTTTTTGAAATGTAATGAAAGTGTTCGTTAAAATGGGCCACAAATGATAACAGATTTCTTTGTTTGTTAGATGGATGTAAACTTCCGATCAAAGAAATGGCAAAAGTTGTTGTTTTTCTTGTTTTCATGAGAATAAAAGTGTTCACAAAATCACACAAAGATTTGTTTGCCTCTTATTATATTAATTTTATTGATGCAGGTCTAGGTCTCGGTCTCGGTCTTGGACCTTCCGGTCTCGACTACAACACTGATGTATTCTCATTGGTTACTGGTTGGCCCAGTAACTGCATGCTCGCTGTGCGTGATATACACGATTGTACTGTACATGTACAACTATCCCAGGTTGGACTATGACCTTCGTGCACTCCGTTTCACATGACGGAGTCCATATTTGGGCTAATGTACGACGTGTGTTTACATGCATTGTGCTGTGTGTGTGGGATCAAACGGGTCAAAGCTAGCCTGTGATTGGCCATCATTTAAAACGAACCGCCCACATCTTGCATATACGACTTTCCATTGGAATTCCAATAAGAAAATAAAGAAACACATAAGCTTTCGGTTACAGAAGGATCAAGGCTGTTGTCGAACACGTACGAGGTCGCAATGCACAACCGTATCCACGACTTAGTTATTGATCTTGCCATACAGTCTACATGTCCAGGGCCGGGGAAGGCACACCGTGTACAGGCCGGGGGTGGGAAACCGTGGTACATGTGCGCACTATGTCAACAGCCTTGGTCAAGGCTACACCTTTGGGGAAAGGGATTTAATTCAAAATGGTGGGAGTCTGGGGATTTCACAATGAGGATTTTAATTCACAACAAATATACTTATTAATTATGTGACATTCATAGCGCTAATCGTGACATGCAAATTGGCTAACCATGTAACTGAAACCCAATACTTTACAAATGTGACCAAACATATTTGGAAGAATTTTCCGACCATTTTGTTGTTCTAGACTTTGTTTTTCTGCCGCATTGGTTATTGAACAATCATTACGGGAAGTTTATCTATGCTTTTTAATTGAAAATGTATACACATTGTGGTTTGCCAACGATCTCGTTTGATTGGTCGCTTATGCTCCCACGCTTAGTGCAGTTTTACTGCTACGCATGAGGACGATCTACATACATTATTGCATTATTGGAAAGTACTTGAGCACATTGGTCAAACATTGCAACATCTTTTAACAAAAATGTATTTGGGTCATTCCACCAGGTTGGGGCAAGCTTTGCGAGATGTTGTCCTTGTTACATAGTACAGATGTACCATTCAATATTCATTATCCTTATTACGAGTGCACATTCACAGTTGTTCTTAGAATTAGAATGAAATCAATCTCTGCACCTTGAATAGGAATGTTACAATTTTATGTTAATTAGGAGTCATAATATACATGTATGATAATAAATGGTATATTTTGATTAACCTACATGTAAAAACAACTCCCTGGAAATTTGTATTAAGTGTTTATTTTTGTATTGTGGCTGTGAAAAATGTTGGACAGTTGTCTGAAGACTGGACAAAATCATAAACTCAGATAGTAATTTGTACAAATTTGCGTGAACAAAAGTACTAGCCACACCGATCAAAAGATCAAGATTATTTATGTTCAGCATCATTCTTTGGGAATAGTAATTATTTTATTTTTTCCAGGAACCTTAAAAATAAAATAATGCTGCCTGGTATGGAGAGTTTATTTTCTTTTGCCGTTGGAAAATACATGTATTTGTACAAACATGTAAAATTAAAACAGCATGGCTAGCTAAACCCCATGTAAACAATCTTGTCTCACGACAAACCTTTATTCCCTTACATGTCTCAAAGCGCTTTACATTATTACAAGCTATTGTCTGGACACCAACACCAATATACATGTATGTTCAAGTGAACACCAAGTAGATGCCTTTTGGGCTGAGGGACAAAAATAATTTGTTTCAGAAAAATGCTCATGTCATGTTATAATGCTTCATGTTCAAAGGTGTGTGCATGAGTACAAGTAAAATGTACAATGTTGATTAACAGAGGCACGTTAATAAAAAAACAACTTAAAAGAAACTTACCAAGTGCATCTTTCAAGTCTGGTGGATCCAACAAAATCTGCTCCAATAAAGTATGTGGACATTTTTTAAGGACTGCTAGTGAAAATCCTATATCAATTTGGACTAGTGGTGGTAATTCCTTGAAGTCTATTATATTAAGTTTATTAACAATCTTTTCAGTGAATGAATCAGAGTCATGTATGACATAACCAAGCTGACTGAATGCAAAAAGAATATTTTTCATATCATTAATGTCAATGGTATCAAAGTTTTCTACAGTGTATGTAGCAATGGCATCAAGAAGGTCCGAGTTATGTATTCTTAGGAGAGCATAACTTTGTGCCACATTACCAACAGTTGATGCCTCACAATGTGGGAGTTGCTCCTTCAGATACTGTGCCAAGTCCTTATAAAGATAATCATGGTGAAAACTTAGTTTACAGGTTGAATTAAGAAGCTCCAAGATCAAAGAAATCTCCCACTGTCCTTTCTGTTCAACAGTTTGATAAGCTATCGCTCTGAGAATTGGGAGTGAACGTATGTTGTTGTTGCTAAGTGATTTTGACAGCTGAACTAATTCAACAAAACTGAACTGATCCATCATTTCCAGTGTTTTATTCTCTAAACAAATTATTAATGAAGGAGAATAGTATTTGGCAGAGCTATGGAGTCCTCTGACAACTTTTGGACTTCGAAGTTCCCTCCACCTTAACTCCATAGCTCTTGCTGCTTCTGTTACAAGAGCATTGGTTTCCTTTGTACTGGTTAACAATTTGTAATGGCACAATAGTTCTGCAAGATGATGCACAGATAGTGAGGATAAATGCTGTCTGCATTCTGCTGCCAACATTTTAAGAAGACCTTGTGACCTACATGTACTTGAAGTTGCTAACATAAGCACATTGCAAATTGAAGTAACAATGCTTTCCTCTGTTAATCTAGTCACATCTTTTGCCAACACAGTGTATAGATGCTCCAAGTGGTTGGTACCCAACTTGTCTACTGCAACATAATGTTTGCTTTTTTGAGAAATGTTCTGGATGATATTTAAGGCTACTGAAGCCTGGTTGCCATTCAAATTCTCCTTTTGGGTGACATTTAGAACTTCATCAATGGACTCAAATTTGTTTATTCTTTTAGTCCATCTTTCAAGAACTGAATGGGATGTTGATAACTTATATATTGAATGTTTTCCAGATAATGAGCACAGACCTCTAGGATGGCTTGCATGGAGAGTAGACTGTTTCCCAACATTCATGTACGAACAAGGTGTACAACGCTGTTTAAATACATACTGAAGTGCAGTCCTCCAATGGCATTTTGGGAGTACATGTACATGTAGGTTGACCATATTATAAGCCATTGCAGAGCATCCATATAAGTTCATTGACCTGTACAATATAAATCAAAAACCACAATGGGAAGGTTTAAGATGTACTGCTTGTGTTTTTTGCTGTTGTGACATAATTTTTTGAAAATGTTCTCATTCTTGAGAAAAGGAAAACAAATGGTTTAAAATTACATATTTCTCAATTTAATCATGAAAAGCATGGTTTTACAATACATTTGTATCAAAATAAATAAATCTCATGACTATGCATCTATAGACTCAAAATCAAGTCTCAACATTGTCCGTATTTTGGCAGTTTCATAGTGTGCTACCTCGATCCCATTGTACAACATACTTGCCACTGGCAACAGTGAATCAGCAGTACAAGGGTGCATCCAAATCTAATGACTTGAATAAGTTGTAACATGTTTGTACACGGCCTATGGCAAGTTCTCCGGAATACCGGAGAAACAATCTGGTTGGTTGAATTCATTCATAAATCTACTGTTACACATACGGATTGATAACTGAATGGAAAATTCGAGAAGAGCTCCTGTATACACGTGTACACGGAGATCTTCTCAAAGTTTCCATTCAGATTGTATTGTAGGCTAGGTACATGTATAAGCCTACAGTGTCTTGTTTTTATTATGAAGGACTCGCAGATTTTGTTCAGTTTCTTTTGCAAATCATACATTCATATCAGGAGATTTTGCAGTATATTTGTAAAATGTATAGTATTCTAACACAATTTTAGTGTTCATATATATGTATGATTAATTGAAAATGTTGATAATTCTACATTTTGTCATACATGTACATGTAGATAGTTTTAACCTGGTAATAAGTGTCTACCAATGTTCTTGGAGCTCTCTCACTGCCCAACTCAAACGTACTCATAGATGGGCCATGTTCTTGAATATATATGAATAATCGATGTCTTACCACTTGTTCAAGTCTGTATATTAAGCCGAACCTATACGCGGTCAATGCCTCACGTTGCGGGCACTGTAAACAACACTATGAGACTGTGCGCTACAGTACACGGACAGATACAGCTACAGACTTGATCTCAAGTCCAATACATCTATTCTATGGACCAATTTGACTCTTGTGACAACTCACCCCCTCGCAATTGAGGCATGAAAGCACTGCAGTTACTACCCAAGGATCTGAAAAAAATATCCTTAAGTCTCTTTCAACCAATTCCACACTCTGACCCATTGGTCAAATTGGTACAACTTGTATTTCCGCCCAGTATTCTTGTCAAACTGTGGAAATACAATGTAGTCAGATATGGACTAGCCTCAATTTGTACCAAAAATACAATTTGAGTGAAACAAGTCAACAGAGATGAAGTGTCACTAAATGGGATTGCACCATCATTTTCAATCAAATTTAATTGATTTTGTTTTGTAATATTGAAAATTTAAATCTTTCATCTATAATCACTCCAACCACTCTGGCTAAAGTTTGTATTTACACCCAATACTTCTACTAGTTCTAGGGTAACAGGAGTAAGGTTTGTGGTAGCAAAATGTAAACAATCTCAGGGACCGATTTCGTTCAAACATTTTGTATAGCAATCTGTGAATTTTGTGTAGCAAATTTAAAAATGCTTAAAATTACAGTACGTAGTGTACATACAGTAGGTAAAGGTGTTGTTTTTTAAGGCTTTACTGTCGTTTGGTTCATAATATGAATGGCCAAATTTGTCCAGAAATAATATCTTTAGTGTCTGGAAATTGAGCCACAGGTGGTTAAAAAAAAAATCACATGTTTCTTTCTTCTAGGCCAATTTCTTCATTATTTTCACCAAATTGCAGTCATTCATGAAAGTTAGTCCTCCGTCTATTTGCTTTTTTGTTTACATTATTATATCGATCGCTTAAATAGAGGCAATATCACAAATTACCGACTGCGGCATGTTCGGGTGCTTTTCAAAGTGAATTTCGCCGAGTGTAACGTTACTTTGTGGTATGATCTCCATGGTATAATCAAGCTTGGTTTTGATTATTAAAAATTCGTCAGGAAAATGAGTGGCTCACCTTAGTTGAAAGTGCGATCATATTGTGTGCCGAAATTATTCTAAATCTCACCACTACATATATAAATGAATGCTCATTTTGTTAATTTTCA
Organism: Zoroaster sp. YZ-2022; assembly: GCA_029582265.1. Lineage (NCBI taxonomy): Eukaryota > Metazoa > Echinodermata > Asteroidea > Forcipulatida > Zoroasteridae > Zoroaster > Zoroaster sp. YZ-2022. The sequence goes on from CM055827.1 coordinate 23,470,668, forward strand.
AAACTATTATTATAAAAAAGTTAGCAAAGTTCCTAGAGTTCCTTTGAATGCGGGCGTAGTGATCGTATGAAAGCGCACATGTGTGAACTGAACACGGTACTATTGTGTATAGGGGTAGCTCATTGCTCAATGTTCCAACCCCAAACTCGGGAGAAGAAAAATAAACACGTCGGGGTAAATAAAAAAACTGGGCGGTTGTTGAGTGTTTTCCATTTCGTGAATTTAGCCGTAGTTAATTCATCAGCAGAAAAATATTGCATGCACATAGAATTTTAGGCACTGCGGATAAAATCCTTACAGATTGCTGGGAAATAAAGTTGCATGTCACGGATGCACAAAGGTAAAACAAGTGCGTGTTCACTGTTGCATCAACACCGTCGCGTCGTGAAGTCATCGTTGACCATGTTACGCCGCACGGACGCACATGTACCCCAAGGCGTGGTCTGGACACACGGAAACAAACCCAGTCGGGACGGATTCCTTGGTATTTTTGGTCGGAAATATACATGTAAGCGTTATTTCGGGAAAGTTTTGTGAATATGATTTCAAAATGTTTATTATTAAACCACAATAGTGAAAAATCTGTACTTAATTTGTATTGTTTGACATTCCATCAACATCTTGGTGACAAAATATTGTATTTACGGAAAGTTATTTCTGAAATAAAACCGTAAAATTGCTACAAAATTGTCTTTAATAACCCAATTTACAAAAGATCACACGCGACGCATACGCATGGCGGTGCATCACGCAGCTATAGCGGCCCTGCGTGACTGTGTCAGGGGTGACTGCCATAATCATATCATCAAAAGAAGACAATAATCACTGGTGCGTCGTGATCAGAGCGCATGCGTATAGCAAGTTGACTTTAACCCTTGTATAGGTTTAACAATCAAAGACACTCAAAATTTGTATGTCTCTCTTAACCCATTGACTTTGTGCAGTGCACTCAAATAAATGCAAGCACATGTGGCTGTGATAGGTCAAACCAAAACCAATCAAAGACACTCAAAATTTGTATGTAACTCCCAACCCATTGACTTTGTGCAGTGCACTCAAATAAATGCAAGGACATGTGGCTAGGATAGGTCAAACCAAAACCACTCGACAGTACATACACAGCTCTGTGTGACTCTGTGGTTTGACCTACCAATTGGCAATGCAACCAAAAATACTCAAGTGACTGTCTATGGGTGCGGTGCTTACTGGGCCAAATTTCAGCCTGGGCATATAGGAGGGTTAATGTTCATGTCACAAAACACGTGTTGAATAATGTCATTGGTCGATCAAAGGCTAGGCGATGTGGGCGGAACTAATCCGTTGTGGAAGCGATTCATGTGCTTTGCGCCTTGCAGCGCCCTGCCATCTAAATAAGGATATCCCGTATGCCATGTTGGCTTTGGATCAGAGCGCGTCATAGCAAGTTGACTTTAATGTTCATGTCTCAAAACACGTGTTGAATAATGTCATTGGTCAAAGTCGATATGGGCGGAACTAACCCGTTTTGTGGGAAAACGATTCATGTGCTTGCGCCTTGCTGCACCCCTGCCTTCTAAAGCCCTGTCCGCACTGGACTTTTTTTGGTAAAACTTACGGAGACTGGGTACTTTTCCCATTTTAAGTCCAGTGCGGACATCCTGGGACATTTTCCTCTCAGTTACTTTTCCTGAGTCCAGCGGTTACTTCTACTGGCCAACTGCTGCCCAGGAAAACTGACCAGGTAACTTTTCCTGAGACGATAAGTCCAGTGCGGACAGTGCGAGTCGGTAAAAGCGGCTCAGGAAAGTGTACATCCGGCCCGAGCGCAAAGTCGTGCTACACAGGAACACCACGCATGCGCTTTGTATTGTTTCACCGCACGATGGGGGCGGGCCGGGCGCATTTAATGCATGTGCATGTGCATGTGTAGCAAGTTTTCTGTGCGTTGTTGTTGTTCCTCTTTTGGTCGCAATCATGGCAGATATTATCATTGATACAGTTGAAAGTTTGATTGGTGCTACCGGGTCAACGTAGAAAGGTCACGCAAAGCGCCCTCATGAGTCAAAGCGCCCTACCACGGTCTCGGTAAAATTTTCCCGTGTCGAAAGTCCAAGTGCGGACAGAGGTCACATTTGACCATTTTTCATTTTACCATCGTCTCGGTAAAACCTTCCCCCAAAAAAGTCCAGTGCGAACACGGCTTAAATAAGGATATCCCGTACGCCATGTTGGCTTTGGATAAGGACATGATTTTGCGTACTAAAATAATATTTGATATTATGAAACTAACAAACTGCAAAAAATTAACGAATCTAAAATCAGAACTTGAATATTAATGTTTCTATCACAATGAACTTTATTTAAATGTCAATAAACCTGTCAATAAACCTTGTTTCTTGAAAGAATGAATTTTACCAATTTGGGCCCCTTTTTCTCAAAATGGGACCAAACTTGACTATTCCGTGTTGAACATGGCATCGTGTTGATCGGTCAGTCAAGAAATGAGTCTAAAATTTAGGATGCGCACTCATCAAAAAATAACTTAACAAAACGTATCATGAAAGCTTTGTCTACTTTTTAATTAGTATGCAGCCAATTTGCCCCCCATCAATGTTTGACGTTCCATAATTCGCAGCTCATCATAAACAACCGCATTTCGTCCCTCATAAACGTCTTTTCAACTGATATGAGATTAGGTGATTGTAAACAAATATGCTGCCCAATTGAAAGGATCAAACCCACAACCAATAATACCTTTCAAATCCGACTGATTATGGATCCTACTGTTGGTTTCAAAGACAATGACCGACTTAACACCTCCCTTTTTATGTCTTTCTTTTGAATAGAGCTCGGTATCAGTGGGTAAATAAATGTAAATGTTGGTGATATGCTGAGGGATGGTCAGTGGCACATCAAAATAATTACACAACAAAAACAATTTCAACAATACATTTTTATTAGGACAACAATTAATGTGGATGCCCCCTAGTATAATAAAATCCCTTCTGTAAACACATCATAGTGCACACTCCAGTGCAGACATAAAGCAGCAGTTATTGTCCCACTAATCCAATTACTGTGAACAATACATGTAGGGGCAATTCCATAGTTAAGTTACATTTTTAGTGACTCTGCACAGTTCTTTGGGCTCCTATATTAGGATGAAAGCCTATCAATTCTTCATTATGGTACCATTAATACATCTCTACCTAAAGTTATCACATAATAATAATTCAAAACATTCAGACATGTTATGTGAATTGTAAAAGCAACTTTGATCTCGGTTAGTTACGTTACAAAAAAAGGACATGGAAAAAAAGTTCACGTCTTTACATAAAAAGTTTCCTCAAGTGGGATACAACTGAAAGAAAGTGTAATATCTCTAACATTGATTGGTTACTGGCAAATGTTTTCACATAAAATATGGAGCAATTATTATCATCAGTTTTAAGGACTGCCAAAAATCATGGTTGGTTACGTTACGGTTAGTTACGTTACAGTTTGTCCATGCCTACACACATTTTCAAAGCTCCTTTTTAATCACACTTGAAAAGGGATATAGGTCTCAAATGCTTTCAAAATGTTGAGAGCAAGATTAAGAACAAGATTCCAGTTGTTTAATTAATCTGCAAGTGCAAAAAACAATATATAAAAATATTGTAAGTGGTATGGTTTGTATTGTAAACAAATGCACACGTTTGTGCACAAAGTCAATGCAGGAGAAAGGTGGTCGGTCAGAAAATTGATGTTTTTTACGTATTATAGCAAAATTATGGAGAAAATTATTAAGAATTATTTAAATTACATACAGAACATTTGTATAATTAAAAAAAGATAACTTTTTTATTCCCATAAACCACTTAAACGGAGGATTTCTCAGCTGATTTCTGACGTTTGTGCACAAAGTCAATGGAGGAGAAAGTAGCAAGATTTGTTGCACATGGATGATGCACATAGCGCATGAATCTAGAATGTTCTTACAGTTACATCATGGGCACAATCAGTTTTGTAATGTGCCCTCTTTGTCTTAACTTTTCAACATTTGTATTAATTTCCATGAAGCAGCATACATCAATTTTACAATGGTTAGTTACGTTACCGCTTGGTTAGTTACGTTACAAGGTTAGTTACGTTACAGATTTTGAATGCTTTTTATATAGCAATACACAGGAATCTACTTTGCTTTTTTGAACTAAGGATTGGACAAAGAAGGAAAAAATAAGAAACCAAATTTCTAACAAAATGCTTCTTTTGTGGGCAAAAAAAACAAGACGTTTTGGTTAGTTACGTTACATACATGTTAATGGGGTAGAAGTCTCTCTATTCTGTGGTCTAAATCAATCCGAATCACAACTTATGACTATAACAGCTGGTATTTAGGTTGAATCAATTAAAAAATCTGATTAGATTGATTAGATAAATTGATTTCTTTCTCATTAAGTAATTAATTCAAGTTCTAGTTCTTTTTAGCAAACAATTTCACACTGAAACATCAATCACATAAAAATGAATTTTTGGCAATTTTTTCTCAAAGCCATGACATGGTAAGCATTTTCCCCAGAACCTTTCATATATATGCTCCGATGTAAAGCCAAGTTTTACTTAAAAATCACAATTCTAAATTTAAGGGTCATGTCCACTTCCTCATGGAATTGCCCATAGGCAAACATTCCATCCTGAGCAGCTAGTTTGATACTTGTTTGTAGCATGCCACAGCCAGGCTATTTGAGTCTTAACCCTCCTACTATTGCTGCACTTTAGTAGGAAGCTGTTATAGAGGTCAAAACCAGTCAACTGCCTGTTTTGACTGTTGACCCAAATGTGCACACAGGGGCATCTTTGACTGGTTTTTACTGTCATTTTGACCATCCTGAACAATACAAGACAATGCTTTTTACCAGTCAAAAACAGTCGACTCATTTTGACCTGTAAATGTACTTACTACACGTAAGGTTTGAGAGTGTTTGACTTTTCAGTGCACTAGATATACCTTGGCAAGTATATCAACATTTTGGTTGATTTTGACCCTTGTAGTAGTAGGAGGGTTAATGATTGGATACAATGTATCAGTTGGACAAAAGTGTATGGAAAATGTCCATAAAATACTACAAAGGGGTTATCTTGAATAAAATTGCTCCTAAAAGTGTAAACATTACATTGTTCAATAGTCAAAGATTTCTGTTCACACCGCTGAAATGGTAAGTCCCAATTTTAAAAAGTCGTTTACGGGTACTCGGAACCGAAAAACGGAACCGGGTAATGACAGTTTCGGTCGGGTATCCGGATACCCGGCACAGTCCTACAGTTGTCTCAAAGTCGAGTTGTCTTCGAAGGTCGAGTTGTCTTCGAAGGTCAAGTTGTCTCGAGGGTTGCCCCACCAGTGTGGCACGGACACGCCCCCTTGGCCTATCCTTAGCCACACCGTTGGTCGTACTTCGGCTAACGGCGTTTTTTTCTAAATTCCAGGCGCTGAAATTGACGATATTTGCAACCATTTTGACAGACTAGATACGTTCCTTACATGTTTAACTATCTCGGCGCCCCCCCCCAAAAAATGGTGATTTCACTTACATTAAAATTTCGTGACATATAGGCCCGAAAAATTACAAGACGATTGTCATTGTGCAGGTTTCAACGAGGACGGCCATCTTGAATGTATGAAGAGTGTTGAAACAACTTGTGCGCGCAACAATTTTACGACGGCTGTTTTATGTGTGCACATGCTGTATTTAAGCGCACGAAGTATTCCGTTTCAGAGTTGCACGTGTTGTGGGTAGTCAGAGCATTTTTTTGTGCAAAACATGTGATATAACTAAATTTAAAAACAAAATATATATAATTAAAATGAAATATTAATAATAAAAATAAATAAATAAAACATACATGTCCAGTTCCTGGATTCAATGAAAAATTGTAAAAATATTACCTGTACTATATTACAAAGATATTACATAGACTATATTCACAGATATTTTGTCAGATAAAACAATTATTCTGGGTGGTTTTTGGTTTTTTTGTTTTGTTTTTATGGATTTACAAAAATGGTGGAACCATATAATATTGTTATTATTTATAGTAATAGTATCGTAACACTATAATATTTCATATATTTAAATTATAAGTGAAATTTTTATTTTGTTTAAAATTACTATTTAAAATTAGTATTAAACTATTAAATAATAGACTATTTATTACATTATCATTTTATTTTAATGAACATTCTCTCTTGTTTTATGTACATGTACAATGCAAGTACAGTTAAATAACCTGGTATATAATAGTTAAAAGGGGATGAACTTACATTGTACCATGAAGCACAGTTAATTTGATTACTGCTCGATGTTAGTTTCTTGAAAGTTTATATCGGCGACATCGGCGTGGTCATATCTCTTGCGCTAAAATACAGCAAGTATGTGCACACATAAAAGCGGCTGTAAATAAAATTATTCTTGTGGCCATAAGGTGTTTTCCCGGTCAACACTCTTCATGCATATTCAAGATGGCCGTCCTCGTTGAAACCTGCACAATGACAATCGTCTTGTAATTTTTCGGGCCTACATGCATATGTCACAAAATTTTAACAAGTGAAATCACCATTTTTTTTTTGGGCGCCTAAATAGTTAAACATGTCTGTCAAAATGGTTGCAAATATCGTCAATTTCAGAGCCTGGAATTTAGAAAAAAACGCCGTTAGCCGAAGTACGACCAACGTGTGGCTAAGGATAGGCCAAGAGGGCGTGTCCGTGCCACACTGGTGGGGCAATCTCGAGGGTTGATTTTTTTTTAGATCCAGTTGTCACAAGGGTCGTTTTGTCACAAGGGTCGAGTTGTCGGTGTCGAGTTGTCACAGCAATGGTTTAGGTATGTGCGTATCCCACGCATTGCCGCAAATCTTTTTGGCCGCAGCCTCAATCTCGGGTTGAATCGCTGTGGCGAAGACACCGTGGAGCTAGCGCTTTGTTACGTTTCGCTGAGGCCATTCTTTTTGACGTACCCAGTAGCTTTTTTTTCGAAGATGTAGATCACATATTCTACTTCAACCTCGTTCTCGAATTTTTTGAATGCGGCATCTAGACGTTTCCAAAAAAATTCTCGAAATTTGGGTTTGTTCTTGCAAAACCATCGACGATTTACCAAAAGTTGAGTAAAATACCTTATCAAACCACAATAATAATATTTCTATACTTGTTTTCTACCTCTTGGCCAATTTTGACGGCGATTAGACGATTCCCAGTTATGTTTTTTGGATTCCCAAACATCAATGTCAACCAAAGATTGTATTGCGCCGCGTTCAGCATGCTAGGCCTACCAATTTTCAGTCCGATAAATCGTCCGTTTAAACCTAATAATATACATCGGCGTAACACAAGAATATTTTCATCTTTCCTGTCCAATATCATTTATTAATTTTTATAATGTTTAATTAAATCAGGGATAAGAATTTCTCGCGGATTTCAGTATAAATATTAAAAATTCTCAGATTTGAGTAAATTTTTTCCCTGTATTTTAAAAGTTATTTTCATTATTTTGTTTCATCTTTCCAGTCCAATATAATTTATAAATTGTTCTAATGTTTAATTAAATCAGGGATGAGAATCTTTCACGGATTTCAGTGTAAAATATGAAAATAATCCTCAGATTTGAGTAATATTTTGTTTCCATTATTTATTTTTTCATTATTTTTTTTTTTAACACATTTTTTTTGTATTTCTTATTTGTAAATCAGCACTACAAAACAAACTAATCATTGAATTAGCCTGGAAATAGGTTATTATTCTTCCTCTTTTCCCAAGCATTCCAGTGATACCAACCTTTTGAAAATCGGACAAGAATTAAGAAAATTACGATATGGAATCCGAGAAAATCTAGGAAACGGGTCACAAGTAAATTTTACTTTTTTGTTTTTCCTCAACATAAATTGACATTTATGGGCCTAAAATTGTTGGATTCAACATGTCATAACTTCCTTACTTTTGGTCACAGGAAGATGATCCTTATATCATTGTAATCGTCTTTTCAAGACCTTAACAATGATAGGCCTACCAGTTGTATTGGAATCTGTTGATTTTGAAATTTTTTGTTACATGGCTAAATCGTTGAGATATCTTAACCCCGTAACGTTACACCAGCATGACCAGCCAGGGCCCATGCCTGCCGCTAACGTTAGACGTGAACGTTAGGGACAGCTAAAAAATAAAGTTAGGATTTTTGCAGAATCTCATCAACATAATACTGAAATTCATGCATAGGGCCTACCAAATCTGGTTTAACATTAAATAAGAGCAAGTCTTACCTTGTTTTCTTTCCCAACCGAAAATGCCCAAGCGCATTCACTGATCACATTTCATGACTAACGTTAGTCTTGGTTGTTCAAAACTGTGTTTATATGTTTTTATACACGATTCGACGAACGGCGCTACACACTAACGCAACAATCACGAACCGCTCTCTCTCAGCTCAGCTCACATTAACCACCGGTGTGAAGTTAGTTACTTATTCCAAAGGGAGTAATTGTAGAATGCCCCGCGTTTTCGGAGTGACCCCAAAAATTACCTGGCTACACGGAGTTTGCAGAACGCAATCAGTCGGTCGGTCTGTTTGAACGTACTGATGTGATAATTCATGGTGCGGTTTAATGTAGGGGACCAGTCTATCAGCCATCCTGCAGAGGGGATGGTCGGTGAAGTGGTTGTTATGTGTCGCTTGAGGGCAGCAAGAACATTCGTTGTTGCGTTCAAAAGTATGGGGGATTGGAAAATAGTCCAAGTCCAAAGTGTCTGTGGTACAGTGGCTACGCGGCTACTTTGGCTACTGTCATTGATCCATTATGATAATGTGTAAAAGCAGTCTTGCGTGTAAAAGCAATGGGAGGATTGGAAAATAGTCCAAGTCCCAAGTGTCTGTAGTAAAGTGGCTACGCGGCTACTTTGGCTACATTGATTGTTCTATATGAAACACGTGTAAAAGCAGTCTTGCGTGCAAAAGCAATGGGAGGATTGAAAAATAGTCTAGTGGCTACGCGGCTACTTTGGCTACATTAACTGTTCTATATGAAACACGTGTAAAAGCAGTCTTGCGTGTAAAAGCAATGGGAGGATTGGAATAATAGTGCAAGTCCAAAGTGTCTGTGGTACAGTGATATGCCCATTTGAAACGTGTGTAGAAGCAGTTTGCTTGTAAAGGAATGGGAGGTTGTAATAATAATTTATAAGTTTTTATGGGCCATGACGACATGAAGTAATTTTAAACAAAGAAATTGACAGTTTTAGAAGAGGATGTAATTATGTTGTAAAGAAAGCAATTTATTACAGCATTTTAATAAACATATTAAAACAATATTAATTTAATGGTTGCGTTGCATTGTAACAATGGATGGTGTATGAAATAACAACATAATGATATTCGGTTTGTAGAATGTTATTTGTATAACTTACGAGGGCTGAGATTAGAAGAACATGGAGAAGTCAGATATTTTCCCGACGGACTTAATTAAATGTGGAATTTGAATAGGAAAGTCGCATGTTCTAAAATATGTAAAGAGTGGGAAGAATGTAATTCATGAATTATGTAAAGTAAATATATGACATTACTTAGTAGCATGTTAAAAATATGCAATTAATTAAATATCATGACTTATGAGAACGAAGCAATATGTTTCATGACTTATGAGAACGAAGCAATATGTATTATGACTTATGAGAACGAAGCAATATGTATGATGACTTATGCGAACAAAGCAATATGTATTATGACTTATGAGAACGAAGCAATATGTTTCATGACTTATATGAACGAAGCAATATGTATCATGACTTATGAGAACGAAGCAATATGTATTATGATTTATGAGAACGAAGTAATATGTATGATGACTTATGAGAACGAAGCAATATGTTTCATGACTTATGAGACGAAGCAATATGTATTATGAACGACTTACGGTGAGCACGATCAAGGTAATGTACCCCGTGGGGTACATCACTCATGTTCCCCTGAGCTAGTGCGTCTTTGTAGCACATCACTTGGCGTTTTCTTTGTTGAAGTATTGCGGTTTGTACATAAAAAGGTGTTTGTAATGTTAACTTGTATAGGTGGGAAATGCTCAGATGTACTTCTTTAGGAAGTGTTCCAAATAGCAAGTAGGTTATTATACACGGAGAGCCATAAAATATATGGTCCTCAAAATTTTACTTAGTCATGGCACAACCTTACTAAATGTATACGCAACCTAAATTGATGATGTCATTTCACATGCCATGTTGATGTGATTTTTACAAAATGTTCAAATAAAGTAAACCATTTTGGTTGTTTTCCTAAACACTTTGATGTTTGTTTTCAGGTGTTATTACGTAAATAAATTAAGACAATGTAACTTTGCCTCAAATTATAAAGTAGTATTTAAATAGTCAGGAGCATCACTTTATTGAAAATTTTCATCATATTCAAATAACCAGGAGCTTTCATAAAACATTTGATTTCACAAGAATTTTCATGACATGATATGATATGATGTGATCTATAGTGTGATCTATAGTGTTCGACCACGTCCTAATGGTCGAGAGGAAACGAATCCGCTTAGTAATAGTTAGGTTATGAGTTGGACGGCGTGGTTTTAGAATTGGTCTTTTCATCCCCAAAAAGAACAAATTATTTTGTATTATGATAAATTGACTCCTACAATATTGAAATAGATAGTATGACCTGTTCTTTTTCTGATTTGTGGCTCTCGAGTGAATAAATTTGTGGCTCTCAAATCAATAAATTCACTGCGCATGTTCAGTGACATTGACCTCCGGCTTGGTTGCGTCATGCTCTATTTGTAACCGTGGGTTATACCTGACCGCGACTTTTTTTCCCGTACCACACGCTGGCCATGGAGTAAACAGTAAAGGGATAGGAAGAACTCTCTATCCCTTAACTGTTGACTCCAAGTCCAATAGGAAGAACTCTCTATCCCTTAACTGTTGACTCCATAGCCAGCGTGATCTCGCCCCGGCCATGGTCCCCTGTCGAATCCCTGTCGAATCCGTGGCAAAACAGGCTGAAAAATCAACGCACTGAACGGACCCCAATGTTCTTACACGACCTCGAAGTGTGACGTGGATGAATACACAACGCCTATGGGTCGTTCATCGTTCGAGAGGCTGGCTGTGAACAACAAGTAGCACAGCAGTACAGTACACAAAGCCGATCAAGCGTGACGTAGTATTTGTAGCAGTAGCCGTGGCTACAAAAGGACTGTGTGAGTTGCGGGGTATTAGACAATAATTGTGCCACCCTCTTTGAATTGACTGCATGTACTTATTATTAATATTAATATTGGACATTCGCGCGCGCATCAACGTACATTATGTCGTGCGCAGTAGCAACTTAGTCTCGTGCGCATTATGCAGAAGGTTACAATTAGACTAGTTTCCTAGTCCACAGTACATGTACGTTCTGTATAATATCCAAAGGCTAAAGTAGTGCCCCCTTAAATGATGAATGACGTCTTGGACCAGGCACCGCTATTAAAGTCAGAAGGTGTGCAGGAGGACCTAACCTTCACAATACTATCATGCTTATCCCGGTTATTAGGGTTCTAGTATTTTTAAATAATTTTATATAAATGCATTTTTTGCGTATCATATGCGTAATATGCATGCATATTATAGTGCCCCTTTAAATGATGAATGACGTCTTGGACCAGGCACCGCTAAGTCAGAGGGTGTTCAGGAGGATCTAACCTTCACAATACTATCATGCTTATCCCGGTCATTAGGGTTCCAGTATTTTTAAAATAATTTTATATAAATGCATTTTTTGTGCGTATCATATGCGTAATATGCATGCATATTATAGTGCCCCTTTAAATGATGAATGACGTCTTGGACCAGGCACCGCTAAATCAAAGGGTGTGCAGGAGGATATAACGCGTTGTTGAAAGAAAATGTTTAGGCCCTAAACCATGTTACTAAGGACGCGCGCTAACCCACTTGTTTCTTATTGGCTACAGATAACATGTAAATTATCAAACATTTGATTAAGTTTGTACCCAATGTTACTGGGGACGCCAACCAAGTCGCTCCTGATTGTCGTAAGGTTACTTTGGACACAATCACCGAGTTCTTAATTGGATAATGGTCACATGGTGACGCTCTGCGATACTTCTTATAGGGCTATATAAGGGACCAGCACAGCCAGAGTAAGTCAGTCGCTCGATTGCAGTTCAGCCTAGGTAGGTAAAGGCGTAACTTGGTCAACACTACTTAACTGATCCACCGAATATCTTCTATACTATAATGATCGTTAAGTCGCCATCTTTGTTAGTGCAAACACGGGGCGCCGCCATCTTTGTTTCAGGGCGCCGCCATGTTTTTTTCAGGGCGCCGCCATGTTTCTTTCAGGGCGCCGCCATGTTTCGCGTCAACTGGCGCCCGCACCCTGCTGAATTGATGCGTCCTGGGGTCAATTTCGGGGTACCCGTGGGTTGGGGTCTGCGTTGTTGGTGTTCCGACGTCTACCCGCGATTGCGTGGATTGCGTGCAACGGCAGCCGGACACCCGCAATGATCGTTAAGCTTGGTCGGGTGACTTCGCGGCTATCCTCGGTGATCGAGGGGTCGGGCGGGGTGCCAGATGAGGCGAACACTCCCTGACTGCTGTGGTTCGAGATGTCTGGTTGGCTGTTTCAGACGGACCCCTGATTGGTCTTATTTTTCATCAATGAACTCCGTACCTACACGTGACCTTTGTGCTCAAAAGACAATTTTCATCAACATTTACAACACACGTTTGGAATGTTTGTTGTTTTTGTTGTTTGATAATAAAACAATAAAATACCAAACATCCGTAAACATTTTTAATCAACATGAGCAACATTGGTTGGGTTACTCCGCGGCTTTCGGTGAGCGTTGGTCGAGGAGGCCGGGTGCCACATACCACGAACAGTACCGAACTGCCGCGTTGCGAAATGTCTGATTCTCTGTTTCAGACGGACCTCCTGATTGGTCGGTAATGACGTCGGTGTGTCGACTCGACTCTTTGTTGATGCATTTATTTCGCGTAGCTCTTTTAGTCCTAGGTCTTAGGGACGTGACCAAGAGCTACGATTATCACAGCTATCTCCAAACATCAATAAACAATTTTAATCAACATGATCAACATTTACAAAACCCTTTTTGTTGTTTGATATTTGATAATAAATACCAAACATCAATTAACCTCAGTACCCATGTAATACTTTTGAAAGCCTGTAGTATCCAGACGCCATGTCCTCGATTGTGTACAAAGTCTATGGAGAGTTCAGTGCACTTTCAAATAATTTCTTAACACAATGTGAATTATTTCTCAGTCCCAGATTCATGTCTTTTTGGAGAGTTCACTGCATTTTCAAAGTAAAGTTTAACACAATTTTAATTATTTCTCAGTCCCAGATTCATCTAATATATATTATAAGATATATTATAATATAGGCCCTATGTTATAATATATATTTTTATAGCAGTTCTGTATTCCTCAGCTTGCTGATTTGTGAAAACAATTTTCAACCGATGAAATAGGGACTCTGACCTTTGATTTTACATACATAGAAGTAGAACTTGAACTGTTAGAAAAGCCCACAATGATTTCACAATTGCCAGTGTAGATACCATCAGTCTTTCAACTTTGAGGTAATATAAAACGATTTCAGATCTGACAATCACAACAGCTTATGCACTTAGGTTTCAGGACATTTCTCACACAAAACAATTTTGGGAATCTTTTCTCCCAATTTTGAATATTTTAAAAGGTTTTAAAAACCTACAGCGCCATGGCAACAATTTAAACTCAAACTGCGTCCTATTTTATATTAAGGGGGTGGGGGCCTCAGGAAACAGTGCAGATTTCATCTGCAAATTTAATGTTATTCATATTTATTTCCCCCTTTTTTCATGACTTGAAGGGGCCATGCAATCAATTTCCAAAAGAGACATTTTGTGCACATATCTGTGTCTGAACTGTACGAAAATACTAGGATACCCGTTTTCTGTGTACATGTATTTCTTTTCAGTACATTTATTTATTCAATATTCACTGTCCTACCATGTTAAAAACCCGAGGGCGCTGTTGTGTTATGTCACTTTGACTTTTTACATGCCCCCGCTCAAAATTAACCAATCACCAAGCTCATTCTAGAAAATGATGACCCTTGAGTGCCCCCTGCAAATTAGACCCCGTTACCCCATATTACATTACATAAACCAGCAAAGAAGTCGGCACAAAACCCGCAACATTTAATACTCACACATCACCCACACCTAGCGGGTGCCGCGCGAAGCGCGGCATCCCGCTAGTTAAATAATAACTTTGATACGGAGACCCGAGGATCAGAGGTAATTGTTTCATGCTCAACAAAGTAAGGAAAATATGCGGGCACCAGCCTAACTGACTTGAGGGCTTTCAGGCACAGATTTCCCAATGCAAAAATTTCAAATTCATTACACATTAATTAAACAATGAAAATAATAAAACATATTTTTTAAATGGTCAGAATTACACAGTGTTTAGATTGAGGGTATACAGTGTGATGTCAAAAAATGTAACCACTAAATGTAAAGTGTAAAATTAGTAACGTTAAACCGTGGGTTGGTATCATTTTGATTGTGTTGGCTTCGTGTAGTAGAAAAGAGGACGAACCATTCTACTGTCCTTTCTGCGAGCATATAGACGATTTCACACAGTATAATTCGCAGCCTTATTTTGAACGATGATTGGGCAAGGGAGATACAGGGAATCCTGTACAGTGACGAGACGTGCATAGCAGTGTTGTAGTCGAGACCGGCTTGTCCGAGACCAAGGCATCCGAGACCGAGACGATGCATTTCGAGACCGAGACTTTTGTAGGTCGAGACCGAGACCAGGCGTACAGTGGCGTAGCTGGCTATGTTCGCCAGGGGAGGGGAGGGGGGGGGGGGCGAATCGGATCCCAGGGGCCCACCAATCAATGACACCGACTTCTTAATTGTTATCCGGAAAAAGTGTTAGTGCTGCTATATACCTTCTACATGCATATTAAGCCATTGGATTTTGATTAATCACTGGTTATAAAAAAATGACTGTACAGATTTTTAGGGCCCCCCTCTTTACCTGGGGCCGTGGGCAACTGCCCTTTTGTAAAAGCGGCCCTGTATACAGGGCCGGATTTATAAGTGGGAAAATGCCCTGGGTCCCCCTGCCAGAGGGCCCCCAGACTAAGGACTTCCTTTATAAAAAAATATGTAATAATTATAAAATTAGTTTTATATTTTTTTCGAAGAAATGCGGTTTATCATTCATTTTAGTTCATTTTTTATTTGTCATGTAATTTAATTTCTATGTCGAGAGGCCCCCGAACCTGAAGTGCCCCGGGCCCCTCAAGGTCTAAATCCGGCCCTGCCTGTATAGTCCTACCTGCTGGTGGGCCCGTCAGTCAGTCCCATAAGCATGTGAAAAAAAATTCGCATGTGTTAGGGGGAGCCCACTTATTCTGGAACTGGAGCCAGGGGGGGGGGGGGTAGCCGCCCGGCCGCCCCCCTGTCCCCCGCTAGCTACGCCACTGCAGGCATACGTACATAAAAATGTAAATTGAAGCTGATTATCAAAATATTCACACTTAGTCAACTGTAAAGATTTACACAACACACAAATTTCATCTTTCAAGTTTCGACAAGACTGAGGTTGAAGACTCAATCAACAGCAGCTCTTTATTTCAATGTTACACCAATGTAACACCTTATATTTAGCCCGTTTTTTCAAATAGTGAAAATATTCAACACCCAATGCTACTGCTCATGATAAGTGGTTACTGGTTAGATGTGTCACATCAAAAATCCTACAAGAAATTAACCCTAGTTACCCCCTGATATATAGATTATAAAGTATACACAGTTTCGTAAGCGTGTGTAGTGCACACTGTTGTCCACATTACCGCCCAAGCCTAGTAATAAAGACAACTCACGACAACTCACGACAACACGTTCTAAATGCACTGAAAACTCAAAAATAAAGTTTTAAATATGTTTATAAGAGACAGTGGTATACATAATGAGTTTCAGTTGTTGAAAATGTGGTTTTAATTAGCAATATAAAATGATTTTCTTCGCTGCAGTAACGTGTTAGTATTGTCCGCCATCTTGCTTGCGCAACGCAAAAGGACTGTACCATTATGTCAAAGGGTGAAAACATTTTGTCGGCCCGGCCATGCCATGCGCCATCCCATGCCAGGCTAGGCGCAGGCAGGAGGGGAAGTCTTTTGTTGTATTTTGAGTTTTCAGTGTATTTAGATCGTGTTGTTGTGAGTTGTCGTCAGTTGTCGGTTTTTAGTAGGACCCGTCTATATATATGAGCCTTTTCACCGCTAGAGGGGGCACGATCAATGTTCGAAACCGCGCGATATAGATATAGAGCTAGAGCTAGCTAGGGCAAGGCTGAAGAATACGTCATGTTTAAACTTAAACATTTAGAGGGGATTTCCAAATAGGTTCATGAAATACAGCACTAACTTTAGAGATTGTTAAGTGTACGTACTACTACTATGCAGACCTGCATGTACATGTATACATAATCTTACTCTTACTTAGACTAACGTAGACGTTACAATTACATACAGTGTGGAGCGCGTGCAGTCTGGGTCCATTCCTAATGACTGATGGAGGAAATAAACCTAACGTTACATGATCGAACTAACGTTAGCTGGGACCGAACTAACTACGTCAGCTGACTCGTCGAGAACTACAATACAACTTAACAAGTAGGCCCTACAACTTTGGGTTTGGCTAATTTGTACTTTATCAAATATAACGTTACATTTTTGTTATGTTTATGATATGAATTATGATCTAACGTAATTGTTTAAGTTTAACCATGGAGGAAGGAAAGTTTAATCAAAATAAAAGATCATCACGGTATCCAGTCGTTATGCCCCATTGCCATGATTGTGTGATGACACCCCAAACCAGGCATAATAATAACGCCCCAGCGCCATAACGCCCCATCACCATTAGGCCCCACTATAGGATTTCCCAGTGCAAAAAAATATTTTTACAAAAAGCACATTTATGTACCAAATCCGATCCATTATCCAAAGAAATTTCATCGTGAAATTGTTTTTCAGTGACTAGAAGTAGAACTATTTGCACGCATCGTCCATGTATGTAATTCGCCACACTCGTGAAATGACGCACTTACAATTGTACCTTTGGCTTAGCATTTCTCGGAAAACTTACAAAACTATGGTGTATTAATGGTTGCATAAACTTATCTTGTAAGTCAGACTTATTACAAAAATAAAAATCATAGTGAAATTGTATGATTTTTACTGGAAAGTTAGTGCTTGTGAAAGTGGAAAAAATTGTTTAACCACTGATTTTACTAGATACAAATAGTAAGGGGATTTACATGACCTCAATTTTTTTTTCACGAACTTCTTTGATTTTATTTTTCTGTGCCATCAATGAGCTATTGTCTGTGGAAACCAAAATATATGAATGCTTTGCATTTGCAATGATTTTTTAAAGAAATACTGATCCTCAAAATGGACACATTCCTTACAGAAGAAGTGAACGAAGACTACTTAATTTGTTGGTGTTTATTTCGTCTGCAGTGGAAAATTATTGAGAAAATGAAACATTAACCCTAACTCCCTAAGCATTGTTACTGAACAATCAAAAATCCTTCAAAATCCTCCAATTGCTTTTGTTGTCTAGGGAGTTAGGGTTAATATCATGGTTATGAAAAGAAATCTTTTATTTGACAAAATAAAATGTTAACAGAATTTTTACACATTTCAAAGTTTTAAAGTGCTTTTTGCAAAAATTTTTAACCACCTTCCATTTTATTGGTCTTTCAAGAATATTGAGTAAAAGTTTTGCGAGCTTCTCCAAATTATACCATTTTATTTTAAAAATCTTAAAACAATATTTTTATTTTCAAGATTAAAAACAATTTTACAATCATCTGGAATAAGATGAAACATGATTCAACTGTTTTTCTTCTTGGGTACATTTTCTATGCCGACATCAACTTTAGCAGTTTGGGGGTGAGTCATTATACCAACATAAATTTTTTGATGACCACAATTCTGTGCGTCTCAAAAAACGGCGCTCAAGACGTCCACGCATATGATCATGCATTGAAATTCAGCATTTTACAAGAGAATCCTTCACTGAAACAAACTGAAACACCAAACTGCTAATTTCATTTGTAAGTTACTCTCCAGTTGATTATATATATAACCTTAGGTGCGTCATTTAGGGTAAATTGAGGATACATGTACTCCCAATTGAAACTTAAAAAATACGAATATTACATTTAATATGCATTATTATGTACGAAGTTTGATAAATATTTGACAACAATTAGGCCTAAGTTAGCTTTACGGTATTTGTTTAGAGTAGGATTATCCCGTTTCTTTATTTTATGTTGACTTTAATTGTATCAAGTAATAGCTTTCATTATATTGCTCGAATGAATTAAATCATTTGACTATTACCAATGAATTAGTCTTAGAATTGATGAGTTTTGATTTAACAGACAATTCTGCTAATAGCAGCAAGGGGAACCACAGCAAGGTCAAGTCACACCACTTGTCGTGTAAGCCCACGCAGTGTGGAGTGCCCCGTCCATGGCAGATAATCCCCACTGAATTACACCATACGTAACCCGGCGTACCACTCCAGCGGTAGCTCTGCCAGAGGTTAAAACCCGACCGCTAGCTAATCCAGCCAGCTAAGCGAGATTTTGTGCAAAAGTCACTTACACAAAATAATAATTTCCACTACTATTTACTAAGGAAAATGAAAACATTTACTTACCAACTAATGTAAAAATCACTGTTCTAAAAAGACATCAGAAAAGTCACTCAGTTGACTTCCCAAAATACAATTAACCCTCCTACTGTTTGACCATTTGAAACCATTCAAAATTTCCACTTACCAAAATGCCCATTGGTTTTGTACACACATGGTGATACCATTTGAACAGTGTTGGTAGCAAGCTTTACTACCATTCAAATCCATTCAAATGCATAGAGGGTCCATTGATTCACCACTTAGAAGTATCCAAACAAGGTTTTGTATTAGCTGTACTACCATTTGGAAAGATCCAAACAAGGTTTTGTATTAGCTGTACTACCATTTGGAAAGATCCAAACAAGGTTTTGTATTAGCTGTACTACCATTTGGAAAGATCCAAACAAGGTTTTGTATTAGCTGACCTACCATTCAAAACCATTTGGGGAAATCAATACTGTACACAGTTATTTCACCATTCAAAACCACAAAAGCGAATGGTTTCAAATGGTGGATCAACTTGTATGAAAAAGGCACCAGAAGTAGGAGGGTTAAGTGCGGAGATGATCATGCATTTTTCTCTTGGAAGTTCCATTTTATTTTCGATCCAAAAAGCATAGATTTTGAAAACTCATTTGTGATTATTTTAAATTAATGAATACTTTTAAGTTAAAGGATGTTACCCTGGCGTCCTTGGATATTTTTTTTCACAATGAAATTTATTTGGATAATGTATCGGATTTTGTACATGAAGTGCTTCTTGTAACAATATTTTTGTGTACAGGGAAATCCTATAGTGGGGTGTATGCTATGGAGCGTAAATGTGATGGGGCGTAATGGCGATGGAGCATTATGGTGATGGGACGTCATGGTGAGGGGCCTCATGGCGATGGGGCATAATGACTGGAAACCATCATCACGGATGGGACTCAGCAACTAACATTAGTACTAACGTTAGAATTACATGTAACCATTAGATTAGAAAGCACCCAAGTGTCAAATAGCGTTGTAATTATGTGGGGACTGACATTACATGTACATGTATATAGCCCCATTCTAGAGCCAATACACTGGACTCCCTCCGTATCCTTGACCCTAGCCCCACATGTACAAAAAAGGAGTGATTTTTTTCTTCAACTTTTGATCTGCTAATGAACTCTTTTATTTTGAACACACGTTGCCGTCTGCGACCTGGCGTTTGAACTTCACGTACATCTTGGGTGCCTTTCCTTTCCATAAAATGCATCTAGATACTTATCTCTATCTTTTGAATGGATCAACAACGACCAAAACTGATTTGAAATACCAAAAATTTGACTCTTTCTGACAGAACAACTCACCTTATATTATGAAATCCCCCAAGCCCAATAGTCTGGAACCCATAATACAGACTCTATCTTATCATATAAATCAATCTGTGTAACCGGTCTATTTTGAATAGCGTACAAAGAATGGGTCTCCCAAATTTCCTACGTCTGTACATGTAGCTCTAAGGTCTGATTTGACACAATGACAATACCTTTGAGATACAGTTACTACAACTAACTTCGTTGTACTACTAACGTTGTAGTAGTAATCTGAAGTCTAAATTACCAACATGAAATGATGAAGTATGCTAGCCTGCCATAACCCAGTCCACGGCATTGTACTCCAAATGTGCACATGCACAATGAGTATAACAATCTCATTACCCTGTCCGGCCTGCTATCTGATTAGGTTCCCTACGCAGGAAGATAGTTACTAGTTACATACATGTACATGTACATGTAGGGGTCCGATTATTGCAACTACAAATGTTCCAACATTCAAAACTGCACGTTAACAGCCACAAAAAATGGTGGTGTTGTGCCGTAAAAAGATCAAGATTGGTTGACTACATGTATATCTTCCTCAGCTCCCTGGAGAGTACATGTAGCCCCAGCTAACCGTGGTGCTTCAGAGGCTTTTTCAATCACAATATCAACCTCTACCCTCACAGTTGATCAATCCAAGTCCCCAGTGTTGAGTCATGTGGGTCGAGTCTGAGTCACAAGTCTGAGTCCGAGTCACTTAAAGTCACATTTGAACGGCAATGGACTCGACTAATTATTGCCAAAATTCATTCAATATATACTTAATGATTACTATATTTAAGTTAACTTTCAATGATGATTGCTTAATGTAAAAAAACATTATTAAAACCAGCATTCTGTGTCTCCCTCACAGTGAGTTTTGCAAAAAGCCCCCCACATCGCCAGTCTCATACATTATTCATTGATGTGCCCTCCCGCAAAGGCGAGTTGCCTGTGAGCCGTAAACACAATGGAAAAAGATGGCCACTTCCGCGCCAAATTTTTTTCAATCCAAATTACCAAAAAAAAACATGAGCGTAATAACATCATATTAACAATGAAATAATACCTTACAAACAAGGTTGAAAACTCATCTTCTTTTAGAACTTTCTGTTCAAGTGTGGCTTTAACAAATCAAAAGAAAAAAAGAAAACATTTACATATATATGCCAAAGTTCAAAGTTTCAAAGTTAAGTGAGCAAATACATGACGTCTGGACTACTATTTCATAAATTATACTAAACCAAAGATTTATTTCCAAAATCAACATTATTAATTGATTCACTTTTCTTATACTTAAGTCATGAAATTGAAAAGAATTATGGAGTAATATTTTTTCAGTTGCCAAACTTGATCAATTTTTAATGTACAAATTGTCCACACAAGATGTCACATCAGTAAATAAAAGGGAAGCCAGAACACTGAAATGTACTAAGCTATACACCATTTCTCTAGAATGGATGAGCAAATGCCATGAAAATCGAGAGACCAGTGATTGGTACAGTGTTATACATGTAAGTCTGGTATACTCATCGCTATCAAGCTTTTATTCCCACAATGTTTTACGCTGAAGCTTGGGTACATCATTCATTGTAATTAATTTCATGCGGCCACTGTGAAAGCGATTCCGATCGCATATTACTACACCGGAATAGGATGCACGGTATCAGTTTTATAAAACTATTTGCATTGTTTAAATTAATTAACAAGACTAAAACACTATGTTGCAAGAAAATTCTTTATTTTGTTATTTGTTTATTTTGTTTTAAAAAAGTGAATATTGGGCATTTTACCATCAAGTCCAAGTTGTACATGGTGACTCGAGTCCTAATCCAAGTCACCAAGTCTGCATAGTATTAAGGATTGTTTAGCAATGCTTCAGACAATTTTTGTAAAAATTAGTTTACTTCCTTTTTTCAAGGAAAATGTATGTGTTCCAATGAAAAACTAAATTGCTGGTGAGATAGCGGAGCAAGGGATATGCATCTTTTAACTAAGCAGCTTTTCTTTTGATATTGTGAATACTCTGAACCTAACTTGTCAATTCTGACTAAGGCTTTGTGTTTACGGGTATTTTTGGAACTGGATACCCGATTTCAGAAACCATTCTAGTTAATACTAACTATGTACTGTGTACACACATGTGTGTCATGCACTGTCAGGAGTTGAAATTAACTTGAATATGGTAAATCTGGGATATACAATTTTATGCATGAGTGATCCGACAGGAATAATAAATATAGACAAGCCCAACATTTTGCTTACAGTGATTGGTTTAGATAAATTTGCATACATAAATTATTAATTTTGCTGGGGGTTAATGATTAATTCAGTAGTAGCATTCCCAGAACAGACTGGTAACAGCGCTTGTGGCTTCAGCACTCATAATCACATGCCTGGTCTTTTTTTGGACGTTGTGTTATGGGTTGCCATGTGCACTTTGACTAAAGGCTACTATACATGCTGCTAGACAACTACAAGCTGCTACATGTATATCAACAGAGCCCAACATTGGCAGTGAATTGCAAATAATCCCTGTAGGACACTCCTTGACCTCTGACCTAGCCTTTGTGATGCGTGGACATTAGCAATTACAATATAATTATATGCTAGGATAAACGTGCATGGTATCACATGCCCATTTCCAAGCATCGTGATTGGACAGATTTGCAAAGTAGCATATTTATATTTTTCTCATATCAAGTGCTCATGATTACATCTATGTTCATTATGTTGCATATTAATTTTTATACCAAGCCTAGCCTAGCCTGTAAGCACTCTGTAAAATTTGAAAATGGACTAAACTGGATTTTAATTAATTATTCATCCATCGGGATGCCCACAGGAAATGGTTTGCATTAATAATCGATGTGTTCCATTAATAATCGATGTGTTCAAGGTCTACACTGATGTCTGAGGATATAATGCATGGCCACCATTAAGGTCAAACCCTGAATAAACCCATTCCTGCAAGCCAACCAGTAAACAATTTGGAGTTAAAGTAGCTCAATTTTTGCCTGCAGCCGGCTTCATGACCAGACTCGAAAAGGGATGATTTAATACATAAATAAAATACTCAGAAAAAAAATTACCAGAAATTATACATGTAGATGGCAAATTTGACAGTTTTTTCAGTATAGTAAAAATCTCTCGGTTTGGTATCGGTTAAAAAAAAAGTGACTACTCGGTTTTACTAAAAAACCGTCCTAGCAAAAACAAAGTCGATAAAGGACCTCGCCTTCAGCTCAGTCCTTTATCGCACGTGACCACGCCCAAAACTGGTCGTTATCCTGCGGTAAAGATAGCGCAACAAACTTTTATTTTCTTAATCCCTTTTAAGGCACTGGCTACAAGGAAAGCAGAGGGTCAAAGTAGGTGTGCATTCATACACCTGTTTTGGAAGTTCATGTAGTCCTAAATTTTTTAATCAATAAATTTCTCATTTGGGGGTCATTTTACCACAGCTAGTCATGCCATTATAATACTCTGATCATCAGATGAGTAAACTTTGTAATAATATATTATTTATTTATTTATTTCAGTTGTCTGCTTTATATAGAACCATAATGGTAAGTGGTTGGTACAATGAACAGACATGATGAGGAGTTTCAAGATGTGGAATTTACCATTCTCCCAGATCATGAACAGCCAGTGAATCCTGCTGATAGTGGCAATGCATTACCCCACTTTCAGTTCTTGGATGGAGGAGGAACATTACAAAGTAGTACTGACAGACCCAGTGAAGGGTTTGTAGCACTCAAAATAACATATGGGCACGTGTTCAAGAAACAGAGAGAACATACTAGGGTTTTACAACAGAAGATAAAACAACTTTTTGCCCAGATCCAGCAGTTGAAGAATCAATCAGTTTGTTCTGTGTGTCAAGAAAAGGTAATGTACATGAAATAACTACATCATTATACATTTGACCTGTTTATTGCCTACCACACACTATCCAGTACAACATATCTTGTAAAGCCCTCATTTAACCAGTTCACGTCGGAGGCCGTGTATACATGCAATTTCTTTTTGCACCACGGATCAGAGAGCGTCTAAACCACGCCATAGGAAACTCCGGAATATTTGTATGCATGCTCGGTTGACGTGGCCACGCGCTGTGGAAGCTTCCATTAACGTGTTTGTGTGGGAAAAAGAAACCCGCACAGGGGCCCAGAAAAACTTTTTTATTCCCGACGCGAACTGGTTAAAGAGAGATTCTAATGCAATCTTTGTTATAGACTAATCCATCGACCAGTTCAATGGGCGCCACCATAACTGCGGTGGTACCTATATTCTGCATTAAGTGTTCGTTTTCTACACAGTGCAGTGCTCTCTTTGACCAATCTGTGTACTCTATTCAACGCAACACTAGTGTGCCGCGTATTTAAGAATGCTGTGATGTGCATATGCAGTGTGGTACCACTGTAGTAATGGCAGAAAACAGTGGTCACCGGATTAGTCTATAGAGATATCCCCACTTTTCAATAGATAAGGCCCTCAGGAATCTGAATAAAATAGTCATGTTTACTTAAACTGACAGTGAAATACTGTAAAAAGCCATTTGCTCTGAACCCCTTATATCTTTAAATCAGAAAAGCCTGTTTGTTTACATCGTGACAGCATATACAAGTGGAAGAAAAATACATGTAATCACCAAGATTTTGTGTACATTTACATTGCATATAACAACGCTTGTTGGACCGATACATACAAACAAGCTTTCATAATTGTCAATCAATACACCAGTGAATTTGACCATTCATTTAATGGCTAATCATGTCAGATTACCAGGAAGGCGATTTTTAAAGTTGTATTGTTCCCTTTGTTTGCTATTTCATTCAGAATGACTTTTTTTAGTATGGCTTTTATTTGGGGGTGAAGTTTTCAGGCAGCATGATTTGGTCCAGCAAGAATAAAACTTGTGACGTGACTCGCCGGCAGCCTGGACTGGCTGTTTAAACCAGCTGTTTAAAAACATCAGGAATGGCATGATACTCGGAAGGAGTTCTCATTTAAAATGACTTTATTTAATAATTAAAGCGATGGAAAATGGCGATACTACATGGAATGGCCAATTATTATTGAATGGAAAGGTGCTGTGCATGTCATACATGTACATTATATATGGTACTCATGATTTATTTTTAGACAAATATAGAGTGACTTTGTTTCATTAATTTGAAGAATAATATCACTCGGTGACATCTGAACAGAAAAAATATCAAATGACAACGATCTATGTGTGAGTTATAATATGGAGTGTTCTTCTTTGGTCCAATGAGACTATTTGATATACATGTGTATCACTCGGTAACATGTCACTCGGTAACAGCGGGACTGTTTAATTTTGTGAAAAGGGAACAGTCCAGATGTTACCTCATGATATAATAAATGCTATCATTGAACTCAAAGGCACCCAATATCTGTATACCAATATGACCCAGACCTCTACCAGGTTTAGTTGGATGAAAATAATTGATATGCATAAAAAGTAAACATAAATAATGTCAGAAGTCTATTACAGTAGGCAGGTAATAGACTTCTGATAATGTTTATAATGTATCGTTCAAATGGCTCATTTTTTTTTACAATTCATGTCTGCCTAGAAAAACAAAATGAACATATTCCATGCATGCTGGCAACATGTTCTTTAAGTTGGAATTTATGAAGGTTCCCCACCCCCAGTTGAAAAGTCAAATTATATAAATAATTTATAAATGAACCCTTTATTTTGCAGGTTACCAAAAATCCCTGTGATGTTGATGTACAGACAGAACTGATGCATACATGTTCAAATAAAGAAATCTCTGAACTTCATTTTCAACTTGCGACACTGGAGGCTTATAAAACAAAACTAGGGTCAGGATTGGTCAGATTGACAGGACATTTGCTGAAGACGGAGCCATTGTCTGACCTTCTCAAGAGGATACTTCGCAACTTGCAAAGTTTGGACTTTGATTCAGAGAAGTCTCTGAAAGAGTTTGACAGTTTGATTAAAGAGATGGGTGACTTGGATGATGATTTAACCCAGGGGCAAATCAGTCAAGTGCCTGGTCTAATACTACCTTTAAATGAAGCAAGCTTTTTAGCCAAAAGTTCTGCATCAAGTGATTCTTCTTCACAACAATTGATCACAGGCTGCTCAAAAACAAGTCAAGATTTTCACAGTGAAACCCAGAAGAAACCAGACACACAAAAACAACATTTGAAGTTTGGTCAAATGGATAGAGAGGCATCACAAGAGGAGGACATGTATGGAGCTGAAAATACTCTAAGAAATACAGACTTGGTGCCTTACAACTTGTCTAGGCTACGCATCAAATTGATGAAATTACAGAATTTTCATGAAGAGTTTAGAAGTATGATGCAACAGTTGAATGCCAGTTTGGAGCAGCAGAAGATTGCTACTTCATTGAATGGTTTGTACAAATCATACTT
Organism: Zoroaster sp. YZ-2022; assembly: GCA_029582265.1. NCBI lineage: Eukaryota > Metazoa > Echinodermata > Asteroidea > Forcipulatida > Zoroasteridae > Zoroaster > Zoroaster sp. YZ-2022. The sequence goes on from CM055827.1 coordinate 23,497,203, forward strand.
TGACTTTAAAAAATACCAGACATTTCAACTAAATATTCAGGGGTGGATCCAGATTTCATGAGGGGGCTTATTTAAAAGTTCTCTATTTTGTTCCCCCAGATCCTTGACATATGTAGGCCTATACACTTCTGACTAATATTTTGTGTTGTTTCAAATTATCATCTGTTTTTCTTTCGACAACCTGTACCTGTACATGAAAAAGGCAAATGTTCGAATTAAAAAGGAAATTGACAGGAATTGCAGATAAAATAACAAAGAACACAGGTGACACATCTTTAACAATAAGCAGCAGCATAGCCAGGATATTCAGAGTGAGGGGGAAATTTTTTCGGGGGGGGGGGGGGGAGATTTACCAACGTAAAACTCAAATGAACCAGCAAATTATGTCCATCAGAAATACCAACAAGTTTGTGATTTTACTAACAAGACACTATTTTGCCAACAAGTGGGCAAAAAAAAGAAGATTGTACAATAGTACATTTGAGTGCATTTCTTTCATCCAATGGTAAGATCTTGACTAATTGTATTGAAAAAAATATCAAATGACAAGGATCTGTGATTGAATTATATTAAACAAATATTAAGTGCATTTCTATCCTCCAATAAGAACATTTATTATATCTGGACTGTTCCTTTTTCACTCAGCTTCGTCTCATGAAAATGGAACAGTCCAGATGTTACCTCATGATATAAATGCTCCCATCGGCCTCTACTATATTAGAGTATGATATGATCTAATTCTGTACAAAACTGCAGTGTACACTTGTACACCTATCATACTATTATATTAAGGCCCTGATGAGGAGACCTATTGTTCTTTATTGTTGATCCTTAACATTGTTGGATTTGACCCATAAAGAGTTTTACACAAATGAGTACCCTGAGTACTTCAATCTGAACTATTGCTCCTATTGTTCCCTTTTGCTATCCCTATATTACCAAGGACTTCTTTTGTTCCCTCTTGATGTTGGAATTTAATTTTAGGCAGGAGACATTACTGTAATGCATACATGTACGTATATGTGTACATAAATTATCAAAAAACTGCCCAGGTAGTTTTTGTATAGAAAAGTATGATAGGTGTACGTGTACACTGCACAGTTTTGTACAGAATTAGATGGACTGATTAAGTCTATTTCCTACAAGTGTCCCAGCCTGCTGTAATTCACAACATGGCATTGTACTTCAAATGTGCGCACGCACAAAGAGCTTGGTTACGGATTTTCCTCTCCAGGCAGGCCTGTCGTGGGGCATCATGGGATATGACATAAAACACAATAAAGGGGGCCACTTTCCTACCGTCACGTTAGCAGTTTTTCTTATGGTTGTAATTTTTTTTGTAACATCTGAAACCACCCAAAAAGACTTTCAACATTTGAATAGACATGCATGCTTATCCTAAAGATAATTTGAGTTGATTATTACTATTATTTTTTTAATTACCCTAAAATTTCCATCAACAAATGGATGGAAAAGTGAGGTAACTTTTTCCGTCCAAATTTTATGGAAATTTGAGGGTAAAAAAAAAAAAAAAAAAAAAAAAAAAAAAAAAAAAAATCAACTCAAATTAGTTCTAGTATAAGCCTGCATGTCCATTCACATGTTGAAACACTTTTTGGTCGGTTTCGGGTACTTAAAAATAAATAACAACCATTTGGAAAAACTGCTAACGTGACGGATGCAAAGTGGCCCCCTTTATTGTGTTTTATGTCATATGCTTTTCCACATGAAGCTAGTTCCTAGAGAACTAGACGCAATCTTAACTAGACACAGGTGAACCATCAGCTGTGGGGAGAATGTGCTGAACACTAATATGCACATGAGAGATACATTTCTCTCACACGCCGGGTAAGTAGTCTCCCAGACAGCACTGCTTCTTTTTGAGACCTTGCGCGTCAGTTTGTGGAACAAAACGTCACGAATGGGCCAAATCCGTTGTTCTTGGAATACTATGCCATGGATTAGGTTTGGCCGTTCCAATTTTATTAGTTGGTTTACGGATGCGGCGACTTATTTTGTCTGGGCCTGGGAATGTGTACTACATGTAGCTTCATGATTTGAACTGCTGAGCCCCAACCCGTCGTCCAGATACAGAACTATTTCTTTGCCTTCGGAGCACCACTTTTTAACTAGGATTCTATGATCTTTGTGAAGATATAAGGTGTGGAGCTTAACCCAAAGGGTAGCACTAGAACTTATAGTATTTTATATTAGAACCAATTGACCAAGAAAAGCCCTGGTAATCTGTATGATCTGGAAATATCTCAGTGTAGTGGTACCCGCTCTTAAGATTAAAAGAGAACAAGAATTTACCTTTTTCTAAGTAAAGGCGGGCCGTTTTTAGATCTTCGTATTTATTATTGATTATTTCCATAGATGTAAAGTTACCTTCCATAAATCTAGGATGGGCCTCTTTCTGCCACTAGTTTGAATTGCACCTGATAAAGGATTATCCACTTTTGGCTTAAATCTAGATCCTCGAATACGACCTTCTAGAAGCTTTAATATGACTTCCGTTACGAAAGAGGAATGAGCGTTAGCTGACCTGTTATTGCGAGTAAATGAGGTTCGGGTAGAGAATGGAATGGAATTTTATAACCGCTTCTGATTGTGTCCAAGATAATTTCGTTTGTGCAATGTTTTTGCCAAAATGCAATGTGGTTTTTCAATCTACCCTTGACAAGTTTCCCCGAGTCTCCTTGTTCCTATTCATATCCTGTATCATTTATTACTTCTATGTACTTATCTTTGAATGTGTCTTCTTTCCGTGACTGTCTCTTCGGACGAATGTCAGTGGCTGGACTAAGTCGCTCTAGCGTCTCTTGCTGAGGTGATGCAGCTTGCTGTGGGAGCGGAGCTTCTGCCTGGCTGTGTGAATGGGTACTCTCTCCCCTGATGGCCACTAGTGCCGCAGGAGAAGCAAGACCCAGCTTTGGCTTCTGACCTGACTCTGTACATGTAACTAGAATGGGTAGACATTGTTGTGTATGGGAATTGTGTTACGGGGACGAAAAAATTACTCGTATGGTCTGAATCGACTACTGCCTCTTCCTGTTGATCTCAGTCGTTTTAGCTTCTTGGCGGCCTCGGCCTCTGCTCTGTCGATACGTTTTTCGTCCTCCGAATCTGAGGCTAATACGTTGGTCTCGTATTCCTTGACGGTCTGCCAGGCGGATGAGTTTTTGTCTAGCGCCGAGTTTCTTCGTCGCTTGGTCAGTGCTTGTTATGCAGGCCTGGGCGTCTCCTCCCTTGATGTCCTATATTGAGCACTTCGACGTTGAATTCAAATTGCTTTCTATTGCCCTCTTTCTTCCATTTCTTGTTTGCACAGTCTTTGATTTGTTGCATTAGGGTGTCTTTTGATTCTGTATGTTGATGTAAAATCTCGTTACGTAATAAGGCACATGATTCCTTAATTGTGCATTTCAGCTCCGCTGTAGATGCTTGAAATATTTGTAAGAGCTGATCTGGTGTGGTTGTAGGGTGGTCGTCTATTGTGTGTTAGAATGCCGTTGTCGTGAAGAGTAAAATTGATGTCAGCCCGTCGGTGTGCAGATGGCTCTTGCCTACCAAGCACAGCCTTAAATACTACCCTATCACACCTTTCTTCATCCGCGTAGCGGAGTTTTATTATTATTAGTCCTTTTCGTCCCAAGTGGGACATAAGGCGCCAACGATCTGCCTCCAATGGGACCGGTCCTTCGCAGCATGCTGTGCCTCGCCCCATGTCAAGCCCATCTCCTTCAGCTCGGCCATTACAGTACGTCTCCAGGTTGTTCTGGGCCGCCCTTGCTTCCTTCTTCCAGGTGGTGTCCATCTAAGGGCAGTCTTGGGTAGGCCTGGGCGAATAGTAAAATTTACTATTCGATTAATCGCGCGGCAACTTTTCGTGAATAATCGACTATTCGCGAATAGTTGGTTTATAAAAGTACTAAAACATTAAAAACAATTGCTTTGATAGTAATTTCTGGCCTATTTGTAACATTCAGACAGTAAACAAACACATACATTAAACTCTTTAATGCCTGTTTTTTTTTCTTTTCTTTATTTCTTGCAAAATTGTACTCGAAATAATACATTTTCGTAAGTGAAAATCCAATCGCCGTCGAGTTATTACTCTGGCAGCGTGGGAAACTTCCAGCACAATTAGCATTAACAATGCACATTGAGCACATGCTAAGACACGCGCAGTTACGTTCATCCCATATCAACAGAGGGAAGTCCACCTAAACCCCATAAAATGAACGCATTGAAGAGATCTTGTTTATATTTAAGTCGCCGTTAAGAGAAATACCAATAAGTTAACGGTCCCCCCTGTTATTTCAAATCGATTAGCCTAGTCCTATACACAAAATAAAAAATAACCATGCAAGCAGTACGTGTTTATGCTCATGCAGGGGCCACTTTTTAGACGTATTCGTTGTTTACGTCCAAAGCTTCCGCAGTGTGCCCCGCACTATGCTTAAAAACCTTTGGTTCAGGCACACATGTGGTGCGTGTACCCTGAACTGATTTTGTATGACAGCCTATGCGTTTTGTGATTGACTTATGCTCACCGCAAATTACGTTATCATTATTGGACAAACTTTTCTTGGGAACCAAATGAGGCGTGGCAAACAATAACGTCATGCAATAAGTGGATCGGTTGGATTTATCATTACTCATCACTAGACCTTACATTACCTGCAAGTGCAAAGGCAATTACACACGCAATGCGAAAGGCAGTGACCAATAGAACCATGCTTTTCGTAGTTAATATTTATGAAAATAAATTGACATTTTCAAACAAATCGATGTGTAATAAATAAACAACATGAAACATTCAAGTTAGTGTAAATTAATCACAGTTGTTTAATCATCAATTCGTCATCCCCAGCTTTTCTTCAAAAACAAAAACGTTACATGATTTTGTAGTGTTCAAATTTAATTACTATTAGCACAAGTTTATGCTACAAAAATATGAAGTATGTTCATTCAGCACTCTGCAAGTACCCCCGTGGGTGCAGAATTTAGAAAAAATGGGTCACTGTTTGAGACTGCAGGATTCAAGTATTGATATTCCCCCTAGAAAAAGTGGTGCAATCCCTAGTTCCCCCCGAAAATTGTTCCCTAGTTACGCCACTGCTCCAGAATGCCTATTGTCCAGTTGCTGGCAGTGATGAAGTGATTTATTCTTCATAAAAATGTATTACACTGTAGTACATTTATTCTTAAGCGCTTTAGACATCAGCAAGGCTATGAACAGAACAATTACAAGACAGTTACTTAGGACAAATGAGTGCACCGTTATCATCATTCAGCAGGTAACAGTTGCTGCAGTCACAGCCAGCCAGCCTGCTATGGAAGCTATGGCAGGCTGGCTGGCTGGCTGTGACTGCAGCGACTGTTACCTGCTGAATGATGATAACGGCTATGCGTGTACTATTCGCGAATACTACAATGCGTACCACTGCCGGACAAAACGGTGTAATTTGGCAGTGTTACTCGCGAATAGTAGTCGCGAATAGTAGTCATGAATAGTTAGCAGACAGTTCGCGACCGCAATTTTTATGCAGTCCAAATGCAATACATTATTGCAGGTAACAGTCACTGCAGTCACAGCCATCCAGCCTGCCCTGTCGCTTCCTCAAAGGCATTACTCGCGAGTACTAATCGCGAATACTACAATGCGTACGCGTACCACTACCAGCAGTGCCTGGACAGAACAACACAATTGGCAGCATTACTCGCGAATAGTATTCGCGAATAGTTCGCAAACAGTTCACGACCGCAATTTTTATGCTGTGTAAAGGCAATACATTATTGCAGGTAACAATCGCTGCAGTCACAGCCATCCAGCCTGCCCTGTCGGCTTCCTCAAAGGCATTACTTGTGAGTACTATTCGCGAATACTAGAATGCGTACAACTACCAGCAGTGCCTAGACAGAACAGCGCAATTGGCAGCATTACTGGCGAATAGTTCGCGAATAGTTAACGAACAGTTCACGACCGCAATTTTTATGCCGTGTAAAGGCAATACATTATTTGCAGGTAACAGTCGCTGCAGTCACGACCATCCAGCCTGCCATGTCGGCTTCCTCAAAGGCATTACTATTTGCAAACACTACAAGTACAAAGCTTACCACCATGACTAGACAAAACGGTGTAATTGCCAGCTTAATAGGATTACTTGTGAAATAGCAGTCGTGAATAATAAGCAAATGCTTCACGGCCGCAAGTTATGAATGGTTCAAAGGCAATTGATCATTATTCGCGAATAGTTGCAGGTATTCGTGCCTGCGCGATTAATCGAATAATTAAAAAACCGCGAATACGAGTACGACTAGCAACAACTATTCGCGAATAATCAAATTATTCGCACAGGCCTAGTCTTGGGGATACGGTCCTGGTCCATTCTGAGGACATGCCCAAGCCATCGGATCCGGCGGCGTTGAATCTCCAGCACCACATTCTGGCTCTTTGTTTTCTTATACAGCTCTTCATTTGAGATCTTGTTAGGCCAGAAGATGCGACATATTCTTCGGAGACATCCATTGTGGAAGGCACTGATCTTGTTCATATCGCCTTTTACCACTTGCCAGCACTCGGCGCCATACAGCAGAACTGGCTTGACAATACTGTTGTACAGTCTGAGCTTCATTTTAAGGCTGTACTGCTTCGACTTCCATACAGGCTGGAGTCTTGCAAATGCACCGCTAGCTTTCCTAAGCCTTGCCTTGATGTCCTGTGCTGCATTGTCCTTTGCGACAAGGCTTCCCAGGTAGGTGAATTCCTCAACCAAGTCAAGTGGTTCACTATCTACTGTAATTGGTGCACATAACCTGGGTCTTGGAGGTGTTAATATTCAAGCCTGCCTGTTTGGCAAACCTGCTGAGCCTGTCGGTCTTCTCCTGTAGGTGGCAACGTGTTGTGGAGAGAGCAGCAAGGTCATCCACAAAGTCGAGGTCTTCAAGTTGGTAAAAGAGTGTCCACTGTATGCCTCTGGGTCTGTCAGCCGTTGTCCTACGCATGATCCAGTCAATGGCGACCAGAAAGAGGATAGGTGAGATGATACATCCCTGTCGCACACCTGACTACACAGAAAACCATTCTGACAGGTTGCCATCTACGATGACACTGCACTCGAACTGTTGGTAGAACAAACCCATGAGTGCGACCATCTTTGGAGGAACTCCATATGATCGCAAGATCTTCCATATGGTGTCGCGGTGCAGGCTGTCAAAAGCTTTCCGGAAGTCGATGAAATTAATGTACAAAGGGGTGTTCCACTCGATGCAGTGCTCTATGATGTTCCTAAGAGTAAAGATCTGGTCTATGCATCCCCGGCCTCTTCTGAATCCTGCCTGTTCCTGTCTCAGCTTAGTGTCAATGGCTGCATCAATTCTGCCAAGAAGAATCCTGCAGAAAACCTTCGATGGAATTGAGAGCAGTGTGATGCCTCGCCAATTATCACAGTTCTGGAGGTTGCCTTTCTTGGGAATCTTCACAATCAAGCCTTTATTCCAGTCGTCCGGTATCATGTCCCTCTCCCAGATGTTTCTGAGGAGGTCCGTGAGCACCTTGGTTGAGGTACCAAGGTCAGCTTTCAGCATTTCAGCATGGATGGAATCAATGCCTGCAGGTTTCCCATTCTTCATGGCTTTGATGGCACGCCTGACTTCTACTTCAGTTGGGGGACTGATGGTGGGGGGTCAGCAGGGTCGTCTGGTTCTGGGCGGCTAAGTACTTCACGAAAGTGTTGTACCCATCTCGCTGCCTGTTCGCGCTCTGTTATGAGGTTGTTGCCGTCCTTGTCTTTGACAGGGGCAGACTGGCTGGTATTCTTGCCACAGAGTTGCTTCGTGATCTTGTAAACAGCACTCATCTCACCTCTTGGAGCAGCACGCTCAGCTTCACCTGCTAACTACTCGGCAAAGGCTCTTTTGTCATTCCGGGCGCTCTTCTTGACCTCCTTGTTCTTCGTCTTGTAGGCTTCTTGAGCCTGCTCTTGGAGCCTGGGTGACTTTGTGCTCAACATCTTGGCTTTCAGTTGTTTCCTTTCTTCTATCTTCTGCCAAGTACCAGATGTTATCCATTCCTTGTTCTTTTTCTTTCTATAGCCCAAGACGTTAGTGGCTGTCTCGACATAAGTCTTCTTGATGACTTCCCACTTGGTGTTAATACTGGTATCTTCATCATCTTCAGCCAGAGCCACAAAGCAGTTTCTCAGTTCCAATGCAAACTCTTTGATGGTTTTAGGACACTTCAGTTTGGCAACATCCAGGTGTTTTCTTGACTGGCTCTGCTTAACCACTTTCCTGAGTCACTGTTGATGTCGGCACCACGATAAACTCGAACATCTTGAAGAGACCTGCGCCACTTTCCATTGATCAAGATGTGATCGATCTGGTTGACAGTGGAGCCATCAGGAGACTTCCATGTGAGTTTATAGATGTTCTTGTGTGGGAAGATGGTACCACCGACTACACAGTTGTTCTCTAAGCAAAAGTCGATCAGACGTTCGCCATTGACATTCTTCACGCCGCATCCATGTTTCCCCATAGCTCTATCACAGTTGGTATTATCAGCTCCGACCTTGGCATTCATATCACCCATGATCAGTAGCATGTCATGCTGGGGGACTTTGGAGACTGCTTGCTGTAGGTCCTCATACCAGTCATCTTTGTCTTCCTCATCAGCTTCGTTTGTTGGAGCGTAGCACTGCAGGATGGTAAGCTTGCAGTGTTTAGAATCGAAGCGTGCTCTGATCAGCCTTTCCCTTAGCGGTTCCCATTCCAGCAAGGTGTTGACTTTCTCTTTTGAGACTATGAGGGCCACGCCGCGTATGTGTCAGGCCCGTACGCAGGATTTTTTATGGGGTGGTGCGAATTTGTACTGATGGGACCAAAAATGCCTTGGGAAACTATATAACGTCGGTTTCGCCCTTTCATCTACATGTACAGGTAGGCTATATATAGCGTTAATTGTACATGATTCGATCTGGAAGATACTGGCGATTGCGCACGACATGTAGTTTAGATAAACAACGGGGTGTTTTCATTTTCAAGTAATTTTCAAGTACAGATAACACATTGTTAAATTTAAACGTAATAAAAAAAAGCCCACCTTGGTGCGCTGACGTCATCGCTGATAGACATACAATACATATTGATATGAAGGGCAAAACATTCCCTTCAGTGTATAGATATGAATGAGATTGATATGAAGGAGAAACTTACTCTGGTTAATTGATGGAAAATTAATCCTTCAACAGCGTCCCAAATTCGAGACGCCTTGGTTGTTTTGATGCGAATATGTCTACCACTTTACCAATATCGATTTCGGTGTCATAATGGATGTGCATTAACGCGGCGCTGAAAGTCGTTCTTGTGTCATGCTTGCTCGTGAATGCGTGTGCAGTCTTCTTAAAGCGCTTGCACTCCGTTCGCATTCGCAACTTGTTGCAGGAATAGTGCAGCATAATCTCAGAAGCACAGATATATTAGGGAACATGTCATCATCGCACTCCTTCATAGCTGTTGCTGCTGTGGATGGACGTTGGTTAGGGGGTAGTGATAAGAATTTGTGTTTCCATCTAAATAACTCCTGTGGGAATACTTCTGGGGAGTGCATATCTTCGGCATATTCAGCAACTACCTCTTCATATGACGGTGCATCATCCCCGCAATACACTGACGGGATTAATCCCAATAGTCTTGACGAAAGAAGCGATAAATCGGAAAACTGTGTGTCAAGCTCAGAATTGATGTGGCTAAGAAACGGAATCGCAACGTTTCGCCTATAATGCTCTTCAGGTGTAGCTGCAGGCGCGTTATTACGCATCGTTTGCCGACCAACTGTCCGTGGCATTGATGGGAAAACGTTGACAGCATTGGCCATTCTAACGGCTTGCTTATACGATTTTGAAAACTCGACTTCTAGATCATCGGATATCGCTTTATACACCGCTTTCACAGATGAGATCTCATTGTATGCCTTGATGATATCTACAGTTTTCCCTTGTAATTTTACTGTTATGCCAGCGAGATGTGACAAGAGGTGATATATCGTAAGAAATGTCACGATGAAGTTGAAGGAAGTGAGACTCGTTAATAGAGATGCGGCATCACTGCGACTCTTTGGATCCCAACTGGCTACCCTGAATTCTAACCCACATGATTCGGCATTGGCATGATGAGCAATGTTCTCCAATGATGTAATAATGTAGATGTATGCCTGATAAAAATGTGTGTAGGCCTCGTGCCTGGCAGCCCATCGTGTCTTGCATAAGTCAAGAAGTCCCTTTCGATGTTTTGTTTCCTCTGGCAAAGCCTTTCTGATGATCGATTGCAGGAGGCCTTCGCGTTTTGGGCTTGCCAGAAAGAACCAACAGCATGTCTTCAGCTTGTCAATTGTGTTCCGAGTGCAAGGGAGGGAGCATGAGTGTGCTATTACCAAGTTTAGGCAATGACCACTACAATGGACGTATACAGCTTTTGGTGACTGCTGTTTTATTCGTCGCTGTACACCAACATTATCGCTGGACATGTTTGCAGCTCCATCATAGCCTTGTCCACGGATGTTAGTAGCATCAAGGCCTGTCATCTGAAGAAAGTCCAAGATGGTAGTGGCAATTACTTCACCAGTGATCCTTGGCAAATGAAGAAATGACAGAAATTCCTCCCGAATATCTTTATTTCTGTCAACGAAACGGAAACAGAGGGCAAGCTCCTCTTTGTTGCTGCTAGTTACCTCGTCAGCAAGCACGCTAAACCATCGAGCAGCTTTGATTTCATCAATCAAATCACTGCGGATAACATCATGACCGATGATTGTGATGATATCGTTCTGAATTCTAGGCGAGGTGTATTTAGAATTCCTATTTGCAAGCCCAATACCAACAATATGTTGTCGGAGAACCTCATCATGCTTCGCAATCATCTGTAGGGCTGCCAGAAAGTTTCCTGGGTTACCGTTGTATTGTGTGACGTCACTCGCAGCAGCGTCCCTTTCCACAACTCTTTCATTATCTCCTCTAAGAGCGATGCACTGACGTCCACAGAATAGTACAGCTTCAGCAACTGTCCTTATGATATGTCGATTTCTTTCAATGTTTTTCCTCTTCTCATCGACGAAGCGTACATCTATCCTATGATGTGGATTTGCAACAGAGTCGCGCAATGATGCCGATGCAATCATTGCATTTAGGTGATAACCATTTTGTTCATGTACCTTCGCTTTCTCATTTAGTTTGTAGAACATGGTAAAAGGTGTATTAACAAATGCACCCATCCGTTTCCTCTCTCTTGTGGGGACCATGAGTACACGGTGAATGCAGAATGCATCCAATGAAGGGCTGTACACCATCCATTTATAATCCTGCAAATATCTCATTTTGAATTCGCGCTGACAGTGGTGAAGGAATCGTGAAGGGAAAATGTAATCTCCAGATGGCATGAAGTGGCTAGTTAAGAGATGGTATTTATGTCCAACATCTAGTGCTTCAATTGCATAAATCAACTCATCGTGGCTCAGGGTAGCATCTAAGACCTTTCCGATGTCATTAACAAAGTGAGTGGGCGGCCCATGTTGCTTGTTCTGCTTGGCTACGTCTGGTCATTGGAACAGCTTGGTTCTCCGTCTACCATCTCATCCTGCATTTCTTGTGCTTCCTTAGCTGGCTCTTGATCATCAGCCGAACTAGTAATCTTTTTCTTAATCATCCATTGGTCTAATGGCTTACACATTTTGCAGCCGCTTTACGTTTGCGTTCATCTTGCTCTTTGCGGCCCATAATGTACGTCTATCTGAATTGTTACCGTACTACATGTAAAATGGCTGATGCAGACTACAACAGAAACATGAAGGTAACTTGTACAGTGTATAGGCTATGGACAATTGGACATGTACGAACATACGCCCAATGTGTGCATGTACTGTATATGTACAGTATGTACTGTACACATACACATAATGTACGCGTGTACAGTACGTGTGTTATGTAGCGCGCGCTGTCGAGCGATTATGCAAATTACGCACCACCTCCATCCGGCCGCGCCCGGCCACCTGGCGCGGCGGCGTATGTGTTAATTTGCATATTTTACGCGCCCGCGTAAAGTTTTTAGTTGACATTATTGCAAGGAGGAAGGTCCGAGTCAAATTTCGCCTAAGCCAAGTCCATTTTCGTGTGCCAGTAGTACCGTTATTTCTACATCAAAATACCATTATTTACCCCGGAAAATGTGGACCTTTTGGTAATTTGGGGGGGTGCGTACGCACCCGTCGCACCCCCCCCCCCTGCGTACGGGCCTGTGTGTTGACTGTCATGTCCAGAGTGCAAGATAACTGATCCATTGCTGTTCACTCGGCGGCCAGAGCCTGTCCATCGGCATTCACTAATGCCCAGAATGTCCAGTCCGTATCTCCTCATCTCACTGATAGCTTGTGCTGTTTTCGATGTCTCAAACATGGTACGGACATTCCATGCTCCTAGGCAGATGTTGGTTTTGGGCCCGAGCAGACTATCTGTCGTACTCCTGACTTCTCGAGGGCTTTCATCAGAAGTAGTCATACGACCAGTTGGTTGGCTCAAGTCCGCTACAGGGTCTGGGGTTGTTGTAGCATTCGTTGTCGTTTCCGTAACAAAGTTTTTTTTTTACAGGGTGGAGTCATTGGCACCATGCCCAACCCCCAACCTGGAGGACCAGGTGCTGATTTCGGTCTGGCCTCTACCTTGCAACCTGTCCGACTTGGTTGAACCTACTCGGTATAGCTCACAAGGGTCTCTGAGACACGCAAGCCTCCCCACCGCATCAAGGTAACAGCACAAAGGGAAGCGCGTAGCGGAGTGATTTTGCCTAATTGAGAACTTCATTTCGTTCTAATTCACCCAGTTCAACCGAACGAAATACCATTTCTTGACTGGTGCGATGAGTGCGGTGTTCTCCCATTGGATGGTGTGATTGTTGTTGTACACGTGTTTGATGAATGCTGACTTGTCTATTTCGCCTTTCCTGCCATGTGCTTTATGTTCCTTGAGTCTTGTTTGAAGGTCCCTGCCAGTCTCTCCGATGTAAACTTTACCGCATTCACAGGGGATGCGGTAAACACCAGATCTACTGGCAAGGTCGAGTTTGTCCTTGTGTGTCTGGAGCTGGGATTGGAGTTTCATTGAAGAGGTGATATATATTTGGATGTCTGCTTTTTTCAGGATTCTCTGGATCTTGTGTGATGTGTGAGCGATGGACTTGTCTAATGTTGGTTCTTGGTCGTTTCTGGTTTGTGGTTGTTTGCTGGAGTTTGTGGTGATCTTGTAGCCGTTGAACTCGAGGACTTGCTTGACATGCTTGAGTTCTTCTTGTAGATGTTGGGTGTCACAGATGTATGCTCGTTGTACTAGTGTGCGTTGTATTGAAGACTTGACCGATGGTGGATGAAAAGATCTGGCATGCAGGTAGCGGTCAGTGTGGGTGGGCTTTCTGTAAACTGCGTGTCCCAACACTATGGCTCCGCTGCGTGGACGACACCATCATATGGCCACATGGAACGGACAAGTTACAAGATTTTCTTCACCATCTCAACAACCACCACCCGGACATCTCTTTCACCATGGAAATCGAAAAAGATAACTCCCTCCCGCTCCTTGATGTAAACATCACAAGACAAGCAGACGGCACCCTGGGACACGCCGTTTACAGAAAGCCCACCCACACTGACTGCTACCTGAATGCCAGATCTTTTTATCCACCATCGATCAAGTCTTCAATACAACGCACACTAGTACAATGAGCATACAACATCTGTGACACCCAACATCTACAAGAACTCAAGCATGTCAAGCAAGTCTTAAAGTTCAACGGCTACAAGATCACCACAAACTCCACCAAACAACCACAAACCAGAAATGACCAAGAATCAACATTAGACAAGTCCATCGCGATCCTCCCATACATCGGCCACACATCAAACAAGATCCAGAGAATCCTGAAAAAAGCAGACATCCAAGTATATCACACCTCTTCAATGAAACTCCAATCCCAGCTTCAGACACACAAGGACAAACTCGACCCTGCCAGTAGATCTGGTGTTTACCGCATCCCCTGTGAATACGGTAAAGTTTACATCGGAGAGACTGGCAGGGACCTTCAAACAAGACTCAAGGAACATAAAGCACATGGCAGGAAAGGCGAAATAGACAAGTCAGCAATCATCAAACACGCGTACAACAACAATCACACCATCCAATGGGAGAACACCGCACTCATCGCACCAGTCAAGAATTGGTATCACCGACGCATCCGCGAAGCCATTGAAATCAAGAAACATCACACAGTACCACAAGACATAGGATACAACATCAGCAGCATCTGGCAGACAACATTTCAGCAGAACCAGGCATCACCACCACCAACACAGCACTGACACACAGCACTGACACACTCCACTGAACACCAGGCTCACACGGACAACACACCCCAGCGAGCACCAATCACAAGAGTTCCAGCACACAACAACACACTCCAGCGAGCACCAATCACAGCAGTTCAGCCCACAACAGGATCCTCCAGCAGTGTATACATGTATATAAGACACCACTCTCCACATCTCTCCATTCTCCTGACGATGGCCAGAGCATACTTGTCGAAACATTGAGAACAAAACCGACTCTTCTCAGAGCTAACACCTCTACTTTAGAGATTTGTTACATGGTGCTTCTGAAAACTTTCCTAATGTATCATCTTTTATTATAACAATATCAATTTCATATTGAAAAGATATCAATTTTACATTAGAATGTGTTGAATTTGAACTTCCTGTTTGGACCGGAAGTAAAGGTCAGATTAGGTAAATTAATAATAATAATAAAGATTTGTAGCATGCACATATCCACCCTGCTGGGCGCTCAAGGCACGTAAACAAAGAAAAAACATGAAGGTCATATGACACAATAAAACTTCCTCATGATCATGAAAAATAACATTAGTACCTGGTTTGGTTCAATTTCTGAGATTGGAAAATAACCCATTTTTAAAACTGCCGCTAGAGGGCGCTTTGAACTTTGATGACATCATCAAACATATTTTTTGAAAAGATAAGATGTCACGGGTCACTTTATTCACAGAAGTCAAATTTCCTATAGTTTTTGAGATAGAAAATTATTATTTTTCTAAACCTGCCGCCAGAGGGCGCTGTGATGCCATCATCAATCACATTTTTAAAAAGGTCACGTCAATAGTGATTTAGTCCACTGAAGGCATGTCCAAATACCATATCATGTTGGCTGCATACCATATAAAAGTGCTTCAGAATATTTTTTCACTTAACCAGTTCGTTTCGGAGGCTGTGTATACACGCAATTTTTTTTTGTACAGCATGATCGGAGAGTGTATAAACACGCATTCCGATTTTTGTGTGTGTTACCGGGAGACTTGTCAACACGCCACACGTGGCGTGCCGTCGTGGCGGCTGACTTGTATACACGCAATCGTTTCTCGGAGTCCATGGGGTCACGGTTCGGTGGCCGCTGCAAACACTGAACGAGTTCACTCTTTTTGTTGATTTTTGCGTAATCCATTTATCCAAGACCTGTTCCTTTGACGTACCAGCCAAGAATTTGTAAAGACGGATTTATATCCATTGTTTACGAGGCCTTCGATCTCTCTCCGGGTATGCCGTCTTTTCGGGTGCTGGTCGCTAATAGGCCGTTGCATCGGAGCTTGCCAACGGTCTAATTGTGCTGAACAAACACAACCGTAATTAAAAAAACTAGCCATTTAATTCTTGAAATGTCAATGAGTAAAGGTGTTTATTTGGGTGTCCAAACTTAGTTTCATTGACAAAAAAAAATTATTAATGGCTAGAAATATTTTCAGATTTTTCACTGAAAATAAACCCGCATGGGGGACCGGAAAAACATAAATATTCCCGACGTCAACTGGTTAAACTTCCGGTTTCGACCGGAAGGAGAGGTCAGATTGGGGTCATGTCTGTGTACAACATGTCACATAATTCAAGATCTGTAAGGTGATGCAAAGATTGTGTAAATATCTTTTGTGGTTCATGAGATATGATTTTTTGAAATATTAAAATTTGATTTAGTGTATTTCGATATCTGATGATGCCATCATGACATCACAAATTTACCTGAAACTATATGTCATAACTTTATTGACAACTGCATGTTATGGTCTAAGTATGTGTCAAGTTTGACGGCTCTGTGAACTTTGGAACTATGTTTTTTGTTTGTTCGATAAGTCTTATCGAGAAGAAGACCTCAGACTAGGGCTGTGCCGGGTATCCGGATATCCGGATACCCGGATACCCGACCGAAACTGTCATTACCCGGTTCCATTTTTCGGTTCCGAGTACCCGTAAACGACTTTTTAAAATTGGGACTTACCATTTCAGCGGTGTGAACAGAAATCTTTGACTATTGAACAATGTATTGTTTACACTTTTAGGAGCAATTTTATTCAAGAAATTACACTCTGATAACGCCTTTGTAGTATTTTACGGACATTTTCCATACACTTTTGTTAACTGTATTTGTATTCAATCATTAAGACTCGAATAGACTGGCTGCGGCAGCTACAAACAAGTATCAAACTAGCTGCTCAGGATGGAATGTTTGCCTATTGTTCACAGTAATTGGATTAGTGGGACAATAACTGCTGCTTTACGTCTGCGCTGGAGTGGGGGGGGGGGTCATAGGTCCATGACTAGGTTTTAAACCCCCATAGTTGTTTAATGTTTGGAGGAGGTACACGTAGTTAGTTTTTTAACTGAATGCTTTTCACTATTTTTCTTAGGATGGTGATGAGGAATCAATTTGCCCATTTTATGACACATTGTTTGTACAATTAATTGAAATTATATTTATGTGATGTGTTGAAAGATATTTTCTTTGTCATTGTTCCTAATAGGTAATCTTTCTTCATATCAAAGACAATTTGCAAGTGAAACAAGGCCAGCATTAAGTGGGTCTGGATTGTTACATGTACCTGGTGAGATGTCGAGCTTGATTGAATTTCATGACATCAAGGTGCCCCCAACCGATTTTTCTCAACTACCTACTAGTCAAATACAGGTACCTTCATATAATCTTGAGTCACCTGAAACCACAATACACAACATTGAAACCGTGACACATGCTGATCATAGACAAAATAGAGCATATCCATTTCCAGGAAATGTATCACCTTCTCCCTCATTTAAAGCTAAGTTAAGCGGGACAGATATTTCAAATGTCAAGAGGCATCCTATTGATGGACAAATTACAGATGAAGGATTCATTAATAGCAGCTGTGTTAAGTCAGACTCCCCTAAGGGTACTTTGTCATTGGAGCTTGTTCGTGGACCTCCAACCACCTCACAAGTTACTTCTCTTGGTAAAGATACGATTGCTAAATGGCCTTCTGGTTTTACAGGTCATGTTGTTCCACAAGCTTATCAACCACCATCAGTAGTAAGAGCCAATGTATGCCAAAAAGAATATGAAGAACAGCTGTCAGATCAACATACAAATATAGCAATCGATCACAAAACCCCATCATGGGTAAATAGTTCAGCTAATACAGAATGTGTTACTGATCCTTCCAAAATACCTCAACCTATTGAAGTACCCTCATCAATCCTTCCTGGGAAGACTAGGCAAGACTCTAAAAGTAGTGAGTGGACCTGGGTTAGTGAATCTTCATCCCAAGGTCCTTACATGCCTGGTTCTGATAATGTTCATGATGAGCTTGCTACAGCACGTGGCAATATGCATCCTGTAGTGGATAGCTTTACACAGATAAATTGCCCCGTTTGTCAGCAAACGTTTCCCCCTGGTACTCCTGAAGAAAAAGTGATAAGCCATGTTAATTTGCATTTTGATACAGCATTATTTGCAAATGGGGGCTATGAGATTTTGGATAGCTAAATACCTGTAACTTTATTGCATGTACCTGACAACCTGGCCAGACATTTGTGACCCCTTGCCGGCTATGAACATTCACTCTGTAGTGAATGTTCATAGCCGGCAAGGGGTCACAAATGTCTGTATTCTGGTACATGTACAAGTACATACAAGTATGCTATGTATTTTTATTGCTGTTTCTAGTTATCACTCCCCAAATTAGCCAGAAAATGTTATAAACATATATTATTTTTGTGCATACTGTAATTCTTCAAATAAAAGTTCTTCAAATTTCATTGAGCACCATATCCAGACAGTGAAACCAATTCTGAACAAGTGCAAGGAATCAGGAGATGACCCTTGTGTCTCTTGCTGAAGACTATGCCCCACTAGACTTTGACAATTTACATGAAGAACTAATGTCAAACCAGTTCACAACTAAAAAATACACTCCACTCCAAGACCTCCTCAAAGACCAGTCAGTCTATGTCCAAAACCCAGTTAGTAAAACTGATAAACAGCCATGTAAAACAATTAAAATGGGGCCCTTTGTTGTGTGCCCCATCTGTCCTGCAACTATCCCATTGTGGGATTTGAAGATCTAACTAATAACTTTTGAAGGCCTTAAGAACATGTAATATGATCACTTTGATTGCAGAAGGTCAATTCGTTTAACGCAACTATAAAATTACTTTACATATTATAGGTCCTTTATCGTACCTGTACATAATGCATTTTACACATACATGTAATATACATTTTCCTTGGTGAAAATGAATTTATTTAAAGTGTGGCTTATTAACAGATAATGGTGGATAGAAATAGAGGGTACACAGTATAGCAGGGTGCTCATGGGGCCAAAACGACAGGAAACAGTAAATACTCAATTTGTGTGCATGGTTGTTTATTGAAAAAGGAGAATACTTCCCTTTGCCTCCCCTGGACCTGCCAATGTTTTTAAACACATGCTTTGGCTTAATGATACATTAGCCTTACCCAAATAAATCCATTAAAATGTCAATTATGAACACTATTAATGGAACATGAATGATAGGTCTCATGATACATGTTAAATACATAAGGTATTACAATGCCCTTAATGCACAATCGTAAAACCTATATTTCCCTCTCTCTAATATAAATGCTTAGCCAATAAGCATTAAAGTAAACATTCTCGTAGGAGTAGTTTGGCAATTTTTTTTTACCAATGGTGTACCTTCCCTTTAAATCTGTGGTGACAAGTATATCCTGACTATTGATATATTCCAAAAAGAAAATCTCGGATTTAACTGAAAGCCAAATTGATCTACATGTAACATTGGTGATGGTGTCAAAAATCCTAAGAAATCATTCAAGTGCATTCTGCTGGAGGTGCTCTGATATAACCTAAAATTCCAAGTATGTTCCTTGATAGACAACACTTGGTGGAGTCATCACAGCTCTTAAATATACATGGAAGTCAGAATTTCAACAAAATTTGCACAGTGAACAGCAAGCAGGCAACACACACACAATGCCATGGTGGTAAGGCACCTTCTCAAATCTTCATTATTTTCGCCAAATTGTAGTCATTCATGAAAGTTAAAACAGAGGCAATTTTCGGGTGCTTTTCTAAGTGAATTTTGCCGAGTGTTACATTACTTTGTGGTATCTCTACGGTATGATCAAGCTTGATTTTGATTATTAAAAATTCGTCATGAAAATGATTAGCTCACCGTGGTTGAAAGTGCAATCATATTGTGTGCCGAAATGATTCTAAATCTCACCACTACATATACAAATGAAGGCTCATTTTGTTAATTTTCCAAACCTTTATTATAAAACGAAGTTAGTAATAAACATTTCTAGAGTTCCTTTGAATACGGCCATAGTGATCGTATGAAAGCGCACGTGTGAACTGAACACGGTACTATTGTGTATAGGGGGTGGCTCAATGTTCCAACCCCCAAACTCGGGAGAAGAAAAAAAAAAAACACGTGCGAAGCTAAAACAAACTGGGCGATTGTTGTGCGTTTTTCATTTCAGAAATTTTGTCTGTAGTTAATTCATCAGCAGAAAAATATTGCATGCGCACAGAATTTAAGGCATTGCGGATAAAATCCTTACGGATTGCTGGGAAATATAGTTGCATGTACCATAGAGCAAGGACGCACATAGGTAAATCAGTGCATGCTCGTGTTCACTGTTGCTCACTGGGCCAGTGACCAAACCGTAAATCCACCCAGCAAGGACCACCCGCTGGCTTCCAGTAGATAACGATCTCAATGTCTCTGGTTTAGTCTTCATGTAAACAAATTGCCTTTCTAGCTTCAATACTTCTCCGCAAACATATTCGCAATATATTTGGACTGCTTGGGGATATTTTGAGCATTGAAAAATCAACTGCACGTAAATCTCTGCGCAAGTTATTCGGGAATAGTTTTGAGAGGGTGCCTAACTGATCATAACACATCACACAGCAATGGTAGCATCCAACACACTCTCCATTCAACAGTCATAATCCTAGCAAATACTACTTCAAGAGCTGCATGTCCAAACTTCTTCATTCTCCTGACGAAGATTACAGCATGCTAACCAAAATGTAGAGAACACCCCGTGAAGCCCCCATGGTTCTCCCTGAACCACATTTTCACTTCGTGATAGCTGAGAAACAATTTGCCCGGTATTGGTTCTCACCTTGAACCATAATCTCACTTGGCAACAGTCGAGATACAAGTTGTGCGATAAGGTTCTTTTCAGAACCTGTTACCTCACTTAGTGATACTTGAGATAAACATATGGTGTTTGCAGTATCAAACCGAAACGATAATGTGACTTTGGTTCGTATAGATGCAATTATGTGCTTTAATTGGAGCTTACAGTTTGGAGAATTTGAAATTACATGTAAATCAAATCTCCTTGACAAAAAAACAAGAAAAATTGGTATTTTGTCATGATCGTTAAGATAATAAAGTATCTACTATTTGGCTAACAGACATGGAGCTGATCTGACTTTTACTTCCGGTTCAAACAGAAAGTTTAAAGTAAATGCAAAAGCTTTAATGCTAAATGTATCTAGGTCTTTTGAAGATGAAATTATTAGGATTAAAAATATGACTGTGACGTCATCAACGATCAGATCGACCTCCAGCTGTGGTTAAAGCAAGTCTGTATATGGTATCTTTTTTAAAACCTAAAAAACAAAAGTAAATACATTTAGTATATGTTATGACCACATAACACACATACATTTTTCAGGAAAATGATTGTTACTTTATCAATTATCATTTGATTGAACCAGAAGTTGTAACCCAAACACCAACACTAAGTGTTCCAACAAACACTCATTCTCTTTTAAAGTATATTCATTGTTATTAATTTTGATTAACAGCTGTTGATTGGCCAGTAGACAGCTTTGGTCAAATAGTATACAATTATTTGGTACCTTGAAGTTCAATGGGAGCATTTATTATATCAAAGGTAACATCTGGACTCTGCCATTCTCCTGAGGCAAAGACGATTCAAAATGGAACAGTCTAGATGATACCGAGTGATATAATACATATATGTTCTCATTAAATAAAAGAAAAGCACTCAATATTTGTTTTATATAACTCACACATAGATCCTTGTCATTTGGTATTCTTTCAATACTATCTGTTCAGATGTTGTGGGGTGATATTATTCTTACCTTGTCATTTGATGTCTAAAAGTAAAAAATGAGTGCCATACATGTGCATAGCATCATTCTATTCAATTTGGGATTGACACTGCTCAAAAGCTTTGGGGAAGAGGTTAGTCCCTATGCATGTTTCATGTGTAAGATAGTATATATTTACTATCTTACACACGTTTTGCTACAGGAATGCTTCCTTGTACTACATAGAATCATTAGAGGGAAGGCTCAGTGTCATAACTAGTGCATGACACGTGATGTGTGTTCCACCAATCAGATGACCAAGGATCTGTGTGTGTGATACTGATTCAGAATACTGCAAATTCACATCACATGAATCTATACGTATGATGTAAAAATATCTAATCGTAAAGAGTTAAGAAAATCAATGAAGTGTATATTTGCATTAAGAGACAAGGAAAAATAAATCCCAACATTGAATGTCTAATCAAAGAAACTCAAGAAAACGTGTATAATGAAAAATGTTAATTTTATTGTTTGCATTTTACACAGATTTGCTCAAACATTAAATATCAGTCTGTACAACAATGATTATAATCTATCTGTTGTTTCATTACTGTCTTGAATAGTTGTTGGTCACAAGGCAAAATCTTGGGCTGATTTCCCCATCCTCCGTACCTTAGGCTCCTTCGCCACCCCATCCCCCTGCACAAAATATTGATTTGTGCCAGAAAAAAAGTGACACCTGCCATCTTGTGTTTAATCTATTTTAGGAGCGGATTTATGTTTTCAACAGGATGGGGACATGCAAACTGTACTGTACTCGGCGCTGCCCCTACAATAGGCAACACATGTATTACACGGGTCTAGATCTGAAAATGTTTCACCATTCTGCTGTTTTGATTATAAGACACAGATCTTGAAAACAGTTTGCTGCTTTTATTTTTTTAAGTAATCTGGAGTGCTGATGAAATAAACAGATTAAAAGAAGGGTCCACACCTGAAGATGTTTTACCTTCATCCTGTTTCCATTTTTTTACACAAATTTAAAGAAACTTTCAATGTTAACATCCATTTTTGTAACATTGTAGTCTCGCGCATTAGATACAAAAAGGGTCTGTCCGATAATGTTTTATCTTCATCCTATGTCCATTTAAGACATTTTTTCCAAACTTTTAATGGTGATGTCAGGTATCTCGTTTTTGGTATTGTGCCTCCCACAAAAGCACTATGGGTCGTTGCTCCTTGCTCCTTGTAAAAGCTTTTGAGTACCAACAAAATCATGAAAAAATCTACTTGACCTTGGCACCCCACAGTGAAAATGCATACATATAAGTCCGAGCGTTTTCATTATTATCTTTCACATGAACATGCCTGAAAAGCATGCATGTGGTAGAGGTCGGTTTTTATTGCATTACATACATGTACATGTACATAAGTATGTGCCTGTCAATTGTGTCCATTATATACACTGATCTAGAACCAACAATTCTGAACAGGGATATTCACAGTGGGAGGGGGGGGGGGGGGGGGGTTTCAGGGCGCTCTCTAGGCACTGTCTGATGTAATATGAGTGTTTTCAGGACCATTTGATGCAGATGTGAGTAGGCCCTTCACCTTTTATGAAAAGTCATTGTAGGCCAACATACACCAATGTATTTAGTTATTTATTATGGGTCATCAAAAAGTGGGCGTAAATTTTATACACTTACTGTAGTGGTTTCAGAACCAAGTTTGTGAAGTGTCCCTGTGTCAAAACCAAATTTGTAATAAAAGCTGTGGCAGTATTTCCATCATATTTCACATTTAGTTGCATCTCTATGAATAGTATGGATATAAGTTTGGAGCTCATCTTCATTTGTTGCCTTCAGGTAATTGAATAGGGTACAGCTCTCCCAACAGTGTAGAAAGCATATTGTTAGATTGACTATTAACCCTAACCACCCCAAATCCGTCAAAATCCCCCAAGGGGCACTTTTTTGGAAAAATTCAGCACTGTTGGAAACTGGTACTTTCACCTCTTCAAATGGGGCAAAATTACTACCTGGCAAGAAGTACAGGCCATAAGTGCTGAATGTGAAAGATCAACGAAAATGCATGGTGCATTTTGAAGATAAGGGCATGTTTCCAAAAGTGCACTAATGGATTTTGGAGGGTACAGGAAGGTTCCTAGCCAGAATACCTAGGGGTTTAGGGTTAATACATCAACATGCCACAGGGAACAATGTTAAATCATGTGCATACACATATTGAACATATGTACAGCCAGACAGTTTCCGAAACATTTATAAAAGTTTGTGAATTTTGAAGATTTTTGACATGCAGTAGCTGACAAAATGTAAGACAATTTTAATATTTATGAGACATAGTACAACATGATATCATTGGAGTGGATAGGTGACATTACTTCTCCTTGGTACATTGGAAGTTGAAAAACGACTTCCTCGGGAAGAATTTTGATGTTATCTTCCAAATTAATATCGCTTATCTGCCATCATATTGTGTTCTATCTAATATATTTAGGCACATTTTAAGTATAATTTTAACCCTTTCATTACCGATTTGTTTCAACAGGATGTCACACTGGTTACCGAATTGTTTGCCCAGTCATGCATGAATCACACATTATTGCACAACAGTATGCATCCATTTACAGGCACTTTTTTCTAAACTCGTTTTTCATCATGAAGAATTTGTTGGAGAAAGATATATTCAATGAAATGATTGCTGCTTACGAAATTCCCTTTCATATGATACCAAAATCATTGGCATTGCATATAAAATGATCGGGTTATTTTTTTTACTTCCCCTGACTTTGTTTCACAAACAGAGAGCATTTTGTACATGAGTATACGGCGTTCCATAGCACAAGTGGCCAGTGAAAGGATTGACTTGTATTATGTCTGATTTCTATAATAGCAACATGTAGGTTGGGCTATACCATTAGAAAGATAACGAATCAGTCTTTCCAACCATATATAGCATGGGTATGGACTGCGAAGAAGGGAAAAAATACAGCTGTTTTAAAAGCTGGACATGATACTCCCAATTAAGTGCTGTGTGTGTGGTGACCTTGGTCGACTAAAGTCACCAATGGTAAGCAACAGGGGGTATGTGTGTTGTGGACTAAAGTCGCCAATGGTAGTGAAAGGTTTAAGTAAATACATAACTAATTATCTTAATGTTTTGATAAACTGTTTATAAGGACAAAAGAAATTCACAAAAATGACACTCGTAGCGCAACAAAAGGAAATTTGTATGCAAATTATAATGGAATACCTACATTAAAAATAGCATCCAACAACAAGGTATATTATTTAAGAATAGACTCAATTATAAAATAAAGCTATCGCTTTCTATTTTGTTGAATGGAAACAGACAATCCTAAATGTCAAGATTACCATTTTAACATTATTTGAACAAAGCATCCAACCAAATCTTTACCTGGATTCAAATTGGGATTGTGCTCTGAGCCTGGTACTTGTGTATTTCAGCATCCTTTCTTAATACAGCTCAGAGCACATGCATGCATGGGGACCTGCGCTTACATGTATAAGCTTTGCATACTCGTGGGTCCCCTCTTCAGTATTACTTCTTCGTATTTTTTGTAAATTATTATTGGAGTCAATGTGAATGTAATTCAATACTGGAGAAAATGAATGAATGAATATTGTTTTTATTCTTTGTTCAAAAAACTATAATTTTATTTATTATTAAAATAATTTTGTTGATCATATGTTCACTTGTAATGCATTGCTGTTAAGATTAAAATAAATATTATTGAGTATTCAGATACTTTTACTTAAAGTTAATACTTGTAGCATGTACTAGTTTCTATTCATATGACCAGAAGTCTATTTCCTACACAAAAATCAACAGCCTCTTATAACCTAGCCCATAGCATTGTATTCTAAATGCACACATGCACAAGTTTGGCTGGCCTAATTGAGGGCATCATGGGTGAAGCATTCAAAACCACTTTCTAGTTTGGGACAGGATCTTAATGACTGGGCTACAGCAGAATCCATTGTTGTTCTATACCATGGACTATGTTATTATAAATATTAAACCATGGCACACTGTGTGTAGGTTATTATAGGCTTCTGATGTGACCCAATGTACCAATTTTCATTATAGTACAAACACACATTTTTTACACTGCCACAAATCCATGTACAATATATATCTGACTTCTTGTCATATCTCAAAGCTACAATACACTTTTGGTAAAAGGTCATTAAATGCATTCATACTTTATGAAGACCAAGACATTTATTTGGAAACAGACCTTTGAAAAATTCAGCTAAATTAGGTGAAATGTTTTGAGATAATTGTGAAAATTCAATGTTCAACCTCATATCAATGGCTTCAAGCAAATGATATCCACTGCAACTGATTGATACTTGGATTTTCTGTATTTCTCTCAAATTTAAGCACTTTATCAGGATGATCATTACTGTTATTACCAACTTCACATCAAAGAAGTTTTTTTTTTGGATAATCAATCAGTAAATTTGTGCAATGCCTTTAACAGTGAAAGTTATTTAACTAAAATGACTCAGCAGTGCCCTCATTTTCACTGCCTTTCCTTGTAATCACATCATCTACAAGTTCCTTTTTACTGAATAGTAATGTGTAGTTAGTTGAAAGTGTTCAGAAATGCAACCATTTGCTGCAGTTCATCTTTACTGGCAACTGAAAAGTGTTGGTTAAGGACATGTACATCCAGTGCTCCCTTGTCATCTGTAATTACCTGTAGCCAAAATAAGCACATGGTACATTTTCAAACCGATGCTGTTCAGAGAATCTTTCTTTTACACAATTCATGCACATTCAAGTTATTTCAAATGTTTGTTTCATTCAAGTTGCTAAAGGCAAGGTGAGATAGTGGTCACTGAATTACAGTAATATAATGTTTCTGAGTTTGTCGTAAAACCCTTTGGATGTATTATTTATGGTGTTGAGCATAAGTAGGTAGTGTAATAATATTTCATCAATTGTGAGGATTTAATTACATACATATGAATATAATGTTAACAGATTACAGCTATTTGAGTAAACTTACCATTGCTGGTTTTGAACCTTGTACACCTCTTCCTGTTGCTAAATGGTCATTTGACAGCCCAATCACAGTTAACCTATCAAGAATGTTAAACAATAATTAAATAAAAGACATACATGTACTACAATAAAGGTGTGTTCATATGACATTTTAGATCCTATAGATGCCTTCATGGAGTGCCCAGCTGAGATTTAACCTTTTCCAAAAAGGCTTGCATTCGGTGGTAAGTAGAAGGACTGTATTAAGGCACAGAAGACAGTCTCTTCCAATGTTTATTTATTTAGTTCTTATTTAACCTGGGGAACCTTTCAGTGGAACACTGTTTTTCTATGGTGCCTAAGGAAGACATTATAAAAGAAATATCAATTTGGCTAATAAATAAAGTTAAAAGAGATACACTGCACAGTACACAGATGCCACCAAGCAAAACCCAAGTGAGGACTCAAGTGTGAAGACCACCTCACCTATACTCCAACCAGTAAGGGCAAAACAAAACTGGTTTCTGGGCATCAGTCAGGACTTTTTCAGTGGGGGGGGGGGGGGGGGGGGCACAGCTTTTCAGTGGCGGGCCCAGGGGTATGGGTTTTTTCCCTTTTCTTTTCTGTTTTTTGGGGCACTACGAGGATTTTTCGGGGGGGGGCACATGCCCCCCCCCCCCAGCTACGCCACTGCCCCCCCCCCATGACACCCCAATTAGAAACCCCAGTGAAAAGTTCCTCAAACAAACACAGCAAACAGCTAGGTGGAACTAAAAAGGTTGGCAGCACCGGTGAAGGGCCTATTGTCAGAGAATAAGTAATAGAAATTTAGCAATCACAATAACATGTGTCCAGCAAGAATGTTGCGTGCAGGCTTTCATCACTGATTGTCAGACTTGTATTCGAGTCCTCAAACCTCGAGTCCAAGTCCAAAGTGTCAAGTCTGAGTATGAGTCCCGAGCCATGTCAGTCAAGTCCAAGTCCTGAGTCACGAAAGTCGAGTCCGAGTCACCAGTCACTTAAAAAGCAAAAGAAAAGCTTATACATATGTCAAGGATCAAAGTTAAGTGAAAAATACTCAACATCTGGTCTAGTAACTCATCAATTTTACTAAACCAAAGATTTATTTCCAAAATCAACATTATTTGATTTACTTTTCTTATTTTAAATAACTTGAGTCATGAAATTGAAAAGACTTATGGAGTCTTTTTTCAGGTCTTAAACTTGGAAAAAAGAAGGATCATGAAATGTCCACACAAGATGTCATATTAGTAAATAAAAGGGAAGCCACTGAATTGTACAAAAGGTATGTTGATTCAATTTATCTAGAATGGACGAGCCAAAGCCATGGAAATTTGAGATACCAGTGTTTGGGACAGTGTAATTAATCTGGTAACCATCGCTATCGAACTTTTATTCCCACGATGTTGCACGCTGAAGCTTGGGTACATCATTCATTGTAATCGATTGCTGGAAGACGCACTTTGTTTTCATGCGGCCGCTGCGTAAGCGATTCTGATTACAATACAATAACTATAGAGAAAGAACACTATGCTACAACAGAATAGGTGCACAGTATCAATTTTATAAAACTATTCGCATTGTTTAAATTAAGCAACAAGAAAATTCTTTATTTTGGACTCGAGTCACCATGTACATGTACATGGTGTCACCAAAAAAGTGACTTGAGTTGGACTTGAGTCATACATGCCTGGTGATTGACACAATATAAGAATGGCATAGAAACAATGTTTTGGTGAAAAGGTCATGCAGACTTTAATTTATGCTACATATAGGATACAATCATAAATCAAATTGTTGTATATAACAGAATGAATTCCCTTACAAACAATCTCTTGATTTAGACCTGCTATTGTGGACCTATTTGAACCTAAGATCCCAATTGTTTGAATTCTTAGTGTAATGTGGTGGAAATATAACGTGCAGTCTGCATACACTATGCATACACATTTGGGTCATTCCATGTCAAATCAACCAAGAATTTCCCTTGACCTTTCAAATTTTAGGGAATGACTGGGACCCATAAGAAACCGCCAGAAATGGAAAAACTTTTGCTCTAGGCCTCTTAATTAGCGCTACCTCATGAATTAAAATGCCCATATCTCAGAAAGTATAGCACTGAGAGAGCTGGCTCTGGTGTCATTTTGAAGTTTTTTACAAGCGCTATAAATTGGTAAAACCTATCTCCTAAAATCAACCAGAAAAAAAGTTATCACAGATTATAAAGTTCAAAGATGAGTAAAACAAATATGTATATGTAGTGTTTCGGAAATAGAGTATATTTATGAGGGGCGCCCTCATGTGGTAGCCCAGGTGGCTGTTTCCTTTTTTCTCTTTTACGGGACAAGCACAACATTTCTTCAAACATAAGGCAACTTTAAAGGTCCTATGAAATAGGTGTTTTTTTCATTGTATACAATGTATGCGTACTGGAACATATATTTGTCATTTTTAAATTTAGGGGGTGCTTTTCGACAAGCGCATACCCCTCATTAACATAAAATTTGTGACATACACTGAGGCAATTCCCAATCCACAGCACTTGCCAAAGTATGCGTCGTATACAGCGCACCACTGCATGAAGAGTGTTGCGAGACAAAAAGTTTCCTAAAGTTTTCTGTCAGGTTTGAAGCTTATTATTTTTGATAATGCCATCGAGGTGTGTCGCTGCAGGTTGCAGCAACACCACCAAAGACGGTGTTAGTCTACACCGATTTCCGTCTGATCCAAAATACAGACGTATTTGGACGACTAAAGTGAAGCTGACCAGAGAGAAGTGGTCGGGACCATGTAGTGCACACTTTGAACAGGGCCTTCACAGCCAGTTCGGTATGGCTTATAAGGCCATGCTGCTACCAGATGCAATTCCAACGATATTCCCACTAAGTAAGAAGGCTAGCTGTGAAGGCTCCAACGAAGAAGAGAGGTGTTTTTTTAAAGTGAGAAAGACTCGGGTAAGTGGCCATACTCCCATGCATAACCCAGTCCACTTCCGTGCAAAACGACATGTTCACACCATGTTCACCATTTCAGTGTTCACGGCATGAAAACATGCTGTGATTTTCCGCATTAATAAAAACATCGTGTCTGATTTTATATCCTGGCAAGACAAACATAAAAACATTAAACCTTTCTCATTATGCCTGTGCTTGTTTTGAGTTTTTTTTTAAATGATCAGAACTTTGACTCAACTGTTTATGTTATTTCATAAAATAACACCGTAATGTTAGCATCGCCTTGGGTGTGTGTTCCGACCGCATGATGGGGGCTTGCGCTGCGTTTCACGGATAACTCTCCTCTGTTTCGGACATGTTTTTCGTGTGTTACTGCTAGCTTTTCGTAGAGTAATTCTCCCGTGCTTCTGGCCTAAAATGCGTCTGTGTGTGCATGACAACGCTAAGCATGCATTGTACCGTGACGGGGACAACTTGACCCTCTATAATTATTAGACTGTTATCCGATCAAAGTCTGGCACCAAACCATACCGCCTAGCTCCGCAAGTGTAAAATTCTCTGCCTTTGTGTACGTCACGAACGTTTCGTTAAAACTTCGAAAATTCTGGGGGTCAATTTTTGATTATTACAACAATTAAAAATCCACTCAACACAAAAAAAAACATTTAAAATTGTTTTTAATTTATACCAATCAATATAACAGCACCAAAAAATAAAGTTTGGTAAATACACTCTTCACAGGACCTTTAATGCACCAGTAAATCAAGGTTTCGGTATGTAAGTTTATTTTTCACAGTAATTGATGTCATTGTAAGGTTTTGCGGGTAAAATACAGCTATGTGTTGTTTTCAAACTACTTTGGAAAGTGGCTAATTTACGTGTTCAAAGTCTTGCTTTTCATGTGGCTTTCTCGCGTCCGTTACATATGGTTTTAGTGTGTTTATATTGTGCATAATGTATAGTTGTGCATGGCGGCGCGGCATGGCTGGGCCTCATGTGCGCGTGTGTGTAGAGTAGTGCACAATGTACTGGACGGGTCGAGATGACCTATTTATGCAAGCTTTGTATACATGTGGTGTCATGGTTTTATGTATTTTCTTTTGCAATGGTAGGAGGCAATGGCCCCATGAGGTAATTTGTCTACACAAGTAATATGGCAACTCAAATTGAAATGACTACTTCATTTTATTCCCATGCATTCATAAATGTCTGTATCAATTTCATTTTCAAAATGTAAAAAAATTGTTGAATAAAGCCAAATAGAAATGGTGTTACATATACACATAAACCACAATCCGTGCGTGACCGCGTGTTGACCCCAAAGGCGGCGGGATTATGTTTACGGGTTATGAATAGAACGTTCTGGAAGTTTATTTTTGGACAATGATGTAATTTAACAGAAATTTCTAGAAGTGAAATGAAGAAGAAACCTTTAGTATTTTCTAGAAGGGATTAAAAACTATAAATACGGGCTGGTAGAGGATTTTAAGCAGGACTTGAGCAAACCAAGACTTCGGTAAACAGGAGTTGATGAGACTTCAGTGTACACCCACTAGGACCTGTGATGTCGCTTACGACTCGTCTGTGGAGTGATTTGAGAAAGTTCGTATTGACCGAGTGAAGTGTCAGAGCTGAATTTAATTCCGGAAGAGACATTTTGTGAACTAAATCTATAGTTCAGTATTTTTGGGATTTCTTCTTTCCCATATTTTTGTCACGGTAGTCGACTTGTGTCCCCGTGGTTTCGTCTATTTCCGGCCGTTTGTTGGAGGTGAATTCGCCCGCGTCTAGCTCTATTTACACCGTGTCAGAGAACTGTTTTTGGCGTCATTTTCGCTGAAGCCTGCCCAGTCCTCGTCCGTTATATCTTCTTCTTATTTAGTATAAGATTTTTTCTTAATGTACACTTGTTTACCCTAATCATTGTATGCTTGTTAAACCCCATCGATATTTGTAGCGGTTGATATTTTCATTATTAAATCACTTTGTTTCTGTGTTCTTTATATCAGTGTGACCATGTTTGATTTCTTTGTTGCATCTGAGAAAATTCAGGCTTTTTGAGTAATTTGCATTCACCTATAGTTTGAAGATTTTCGGATCGTAACAATGTGCAAAGTCACGTTTTGGGGATACACTTTCAAAGATAAGATAAGATAATAGTTTATTTAGCCAATGATTAAAAACAATCACAGGAATTTGTAATATTGGACTCGCAACATCATACACGTACAATATAATTACAACAGTCAATACAATAAAAAATATACCTAAAATTACAATATCCTAAATTTTAAATTTCCCATTATTAAAAACCTGCACGGCCGATGGTATAAAACTATTCTTAAGACGGTCAGTTTTTGCACTGATGGATCTCATCCTTCTTCCTGAAGGCATCAGGTGGAAGAACTCATTTGCTGGATGATGAATATCCTGAACAATATTACCCACACGCTTCTTCATTCTCTTATAATAGATTGCCTTCATGTCATCCAACTTAACTCCAATTACGTTTGATGCATTTTTAGCCACCCGATTCAGTTTATCAATTTCGCACTTAGGGGTGGCATTGAACCAGACAATGATAGAACTGGTCAGGCAAGATTCAATTACACATCTATAAAAATTAATCAAAATATGTCTGTTCACACCAAAGGATTTTAGTCTTCTTATAAAATACAAACGTTGTTGGGCCCTCTTCAAATTCTCAGATACTTGATTAGACCAGGACAGAGTATTCATTATGAATGTACCGAGAAATTTAAAACAATCCACAATTTCCACATTTCTCCCGTTAATGACAATTGGTTCAACTTTACCCTTATTTCTACGGAAATCAATGATCATTTCTTTAGTTTTGTCAACATTCAACATGAGATTATTCGATTCACACCGTTTTTCAAGGAAACCTACTTGACGTCGATAACTAGATTCATCGCCATTACAAATTAAACCACTAAGGGTGGTATCATCAGCAAATTTTACAATTACGTTAGATGAATCCTCTACTTTGCAATCGTGTGTGAATAAACTGTACAATAAGGGAGAGAGACCACAATCCTGTGGTGTCCCGGTGCTAACAATAATTGGTTTCGAGAAACTTGAACCAATTCTGACAACTTGTCTACGCTCCAATAAAAAAATCAAGAACCCACATGCATAAAGAATTCGGTAAATTAAGATCAATCAGCTTCATATAAAGTTTTTCCGGAATAATGGTGTTAAAAGCTGATGAGTAATCAATGAATAAAATACGAGCAAATTTTGATGAAGTTGGTCTCCCAGGTTCAAGATGCTTCAAGACAAAATGGAAGCAGTAATTCACAGCGTCATCAACGCATCGATTTGGCCGATAAGCAAATTGACACGGGTCCAGATCACGCGGCAGCAAAGATTTCATGAAGTTCTTCACTAGACATTCAAAACACTTTGCAATCTGTGACGTCAAAGCCACGGGCCTATAATTATTCAGGGAACTGATCAGCTTCTTTTTTGGCACTGGAACGATGATCGAGTCCTTGAAAGTCTGGGGCAATTTGGCTAAGTTGAGCGACCAATTGAAGATGCCGGCCAGAATATCGGCGAGTTGACGTGAACAGCTACGTAAAAGGCGTGGTGTGATCTGGTCAGGTCCTGCAGCTTTCCGTACGTTCAGGCCTGATAGAACTCGCACGACATCCTCAGGATGTACTACAAACGGCGACTCTTGCTCTGAAACCTCAGCTGCTGCTGCACTCCATGACCCAGTCTCAAGATTGTCACGGTCAAAGCGAGCATAGAATTTGTTCAGACGATCAGGCAATGTAACGTCATCAGAGTCTACGGTTGGCGCATTTTGCTTGTAATTGGTAATGTTCTGAACGCCAGCCCAGAGATCCCGACTACTGTTGCTGCTAAGGTTGTCCTCTAAACGCTGACGATATTTACGCTTAGCAGCACTAATGCTCTTCTTCAAGTCATACTTCGCCATTTTGTAGGCAAGAACATAAGTCAGTGTGATGCAAAAACAATATTTGTCACTCTGATTGGTTCAAATGTGATGGAAATATAACATGTACAGTCTGTACTCCCTATGAATACACATTTAGAGATTAATCTACTATAATGTGATGTACAGTCTGTATACAATTCTGGTGCTGGACAAGGGATTTGTGCATGTCTGTTCATGTGACAGCAGAGAGTCATTTTTGAAAAGATACTGTACCTAAATCAAATCAAAAAACATTTTGTATAGGTTATCTTATCTTTAAGAAACAGCCAAAGAAAAGACTTAAAACGAGTATACACTTTTGCAGCGGCGTAGCCAGGACTTTTTCAGTGGGGGGGGGGGGGTCACAGGGGGGGGCATTGCTTTTCAGTGGGGGGTCCAGGGGGTATGGTTTTTTTTCCCTTTCTTTATCTTTTCTGTTTTTTGGGGCACTATGAGGATTTTTGTTGGGGGCACCTGGGGGGGACTGGAAATTTGTGAGGGGGCACGTGCCCCCCCAGGGCTACGCCGCTGCACTTTTGATAATATATCTGTAAATGAATCAATACTTTATAAGAATCAAGAGACATATATAAACCAACCTTCTTTCATTGTTTCATTAAGAGGAATATAATAATAATAATAATAATGTAGACTTATGGCACATTACTTTACCCCTGCTCATCAGGCTCATAAATCATTCCTGAAACCATCTCAGCTCCCTGGGGAGTATACAGCTCAATTGCTGCCATTTTAGCGCATATGGGCTAATCAAACACATTAACCAACTCTGCCCTCACAGGTACCCATTTACCCCTGGGTGGAGAGGAGCAATTATGGTAAAGTGTCTTGCTCAAGGACACAAGCATCCCGGTCGCGGCTGGGATTCGAACCCACATTCTGACGACTCAGCCATCAGAACACAAATCCGATGCACTAAACCGCTCGACCATGGCACTCTATATAGTGAAAATGCCTTCAGATTTGTCATTCATTTAACTATGTAATTTACGTCTCCAGAGGACAATTCAGATGCAAAATTATT
This sequence comes from Zoroaster sp. YZ-2022, assembly GCA_029582265.1. Lineage (NCBI taxonomy): Eukaryota > Metazoa > Echinodermata > Asteroidea > Forcipulatida > Zoroasteridae > Zoroaster > Zoroaster sp. YZ-2022. Next base: position 23,531,719 of record CM055827.1, read on the forward strand.
TGATTAATTGAACTAAAATTATAGCCCCTCAGACAGAAATATTTCAAGGGATGTTTGAAAGCATCATCAACTTTACACCAAGTTATATGTAAATTTGTGATAACTTTGTGATAAATGTCTTTTAAGAAGACCAATAGTGTATGGGCTTTAAATCACATGTGTTTTCTGTTTAATATATTTGCATGTGAATCTTAAAGAGTATTTGTCTTTTTTGTGTCTGTATATGTGGAATTTATTGTACTTGTATGTTTGAGCTTTGAAACCTAAATAAGATGGATTTTAATATAAGAATTAAATTACCTGCCATGTGAAAACTGTTCTGTCTTCACCGGACCTCCCTGACAAGCCAGTAACTCCCAAACATAAACCTTAGATGTCACATCAACAACGTAAAAAACAGAGGGCCTGCTACGTGACCATGATATAGAAATTATGGGCAAATCACCAGTAGAGCTGCTCCAACTGATTAATGGTGAGTCTGAAATATCAAGGAAATTCAGTTCAGCATATACATGTATAAAGGACAGTCTTATATCTAGTGACTACATTCCCCAGGTGCATAAAGGAACTCTCAATTTCCCCTGGATTTCCATTATCCAAATTAAAGGACCTATGGAAAAGAAAAGTTTTAAACTTTGTACTTTTGTTAACATATTAAATTGTTAGGCTGTCTGGTACGCATACTGTAGTAGCCAAAACTGACCACACTACGTCCATTCTCCAGTCGGGATCGGCGATGTGTAGTCAATCTGCGCTGACAATTGGTTCAAGTTTGGGTGAATATTTTAACCATTTTTACACTCATTTTTTTTAGATTTGCTGGAATTAGTCACACTCCGGGTCGGTGGGTTTGGAGGTCGATTTGTGGGCCAAACCAGTGACTCACAGATCAGTTGGGAGGCATGCACATTTTAACAGCGACATTGTTACGTACATGTACTACCAAACAATGCGCGTATGTATTACATAGACTTATGAACAGGATATGTTCATTCCACCTTCAAAATATTGTCATGGTGTTGCAATTAACTTGGAAATTTGGTTCTGCTTGGTTCTAACTGCTGTTTCCTGAGAAATCAAATACTTTTTGTTGGAAACTTACCTAAAGCCAGGCTGTACAAACATATGCAACCATCAGTGCTTGCTGCCTACAAAAAAAGACAAATGTTATAAACCAAACATTATTAATGCTATGGATACTATCATACATATGCTTCAGCACTATTTTTACTGTTGAAACACCTTGCAGGAATAACCACTTTAACAGAGTTTTATAAACAGAGATTGAAATCCCCTGCTTGCACAGTATCTTGATACCATTTTGTTTTTAAATAAAAATGAAAAAAAAATATAAAAAATAAAAGCAGACAACAAGGTCCGACACATTATCTGTGTAAAAATGTTTAACTCCAATGACTGCTTCTTAACAGTGGCACCTTAAAAAATAAATTGCCAACTGTTTAAAACAGTATGTGATCAATAAAACATGTACATAGTCATGTTCTTTATAGTCTGGTAGCACCAAGCATCATAATGAAAGCTTTTGAACAGGCCCAATTTTGTCTTAGCACAAAATAGTTATGAGAATTGGATCTTTGTGCATGACTAGTTATAGTGAATATTTTGAGGTGTGTTGCCTTTAAAGGCTAGCTTGAACGGCACTGGGCACGCTTAATTTTTTACCAAAAATCATTAAATATATGTTTAATGATTACTGTATTTAAGTTACCATTCAATAAAGATGATTCCTTAATGTAAAAAAAATAATTTAGTCCAGCGTTCCATGGCTCATTCACAGTGAGTTTTGCAAAATCCCCCCCGCGTCGTCAGTCTCATGCATATATTCATTTTTCATTGATGACACATCCAGTAGGAGCCCCCGCGAAGCGAGTCACTTGTGTGATGTATTATACAATGCAAGTTGCATCGATCGCGTGAACGTAAAGCTCCAAAAATGTCTGAAAGTAGCGGATCGTGGGCAGAATACAGCATTGATGAGGAAGAAGTGTTTCCTTCAAGTAATTCTGATGACAGTAATGACGATTCGAGCACTGGAGGGAGACGAATTAGGTGACCAGGAAGTTGAGGTTCGTGGTGCAGAACTAGGCCTTGGGAGTCTGACACTGTCTGGTGTATTGCTAATGCATGTATGTGGTGAAGGAGGTTTGCCTGCAAATACAATGCCAACTACTGAATCACCAAGTAATTCATACTGGTTAGTGCATTCAAAATCGTGAACCATGGAGTAGGAGTCATTAAAGTTTAAAATATCACAAGATGGACAATGCCACACAAAGTCTTCTAGATTGACAAAGGTAACGTATTCTGCATCACTAACTTCCCCACAGGTGTCACAACTGAGTGCACGGTAGCTGTCAAGTACATCGTCTCCACATGTGGTACATGGGAACTTTGGTTTACGTTTCCTTCTAGGTTTCTTACACTTTGGTTTGGTTTGTGATCCCGGGTGGGGGTGGGGGTGGACATGTCCCCACACAATCCCAAAAGAGACATAATAAATACAGCCGAGTTTAGTTTACCAACCCTTGGATTAAATTTGAAATTTACATGCATGGAGGAATAGAACCCCCTAGATGCAATAAACTGTTTGTTCAGTTTAGATGATGTGTATATCAATGACATCAAGATGTCAAATTGTAGACTGTGGGAGTTTACCACATTACAAACATTTCTTTTTACATGGCATTAAAAGCACCATTTGTATATGAATGGGTAAAAGTGTGTTGGTTTGGCGCAGTGTGTACCCTGGTTTGGCGCAGCGTGTACCCTGGTGTGGCCCAGGTGACCTTTCTGCTTAAGCCATACACAAGAAATAAACAGAATCATCGAGCACAGAGTATGCAACAAACCCATTATGTCAGTGTGTAGTCAAGATTTAAAAACAGTAAAACAAATGCTTACCGGTGTGGTGGGTCCCTCAATTTTTTAATATAGTGGTACAGGAAATGTAATGAATATGTATTCATGCAATTAGCAAACAGTGAGTATGTACGATATTTATTTATTGTGTGACTGTTCAAATGTCCAGCTGCAAGCCAAAGGAGCCCGACACGACTGTAAAAATTACAAAATGGCGACCAGAAAGAGAATGAAATGCAGGACAAAAATGCACAACAGGCCTACTTGTATCTTCTTAGTTAAAAGACATCGATAACATCAAGCAAAACCAAAAGAGCCCTACAAGACCATAAAGATACAAAATAGTGACCAGAATCAAATACTGCACAAAATACACAATTTTAGTTAAAAGACAACAATATTGAACATCAAACAACGCCAGAGGAGCCCTCCCGTAAAAATACAAAATGGCGACCAGAATCAAGTATTGCACAAAATCCGAGACTAAATCTAAAATACCTATTCAGTCTCGGACAAAATGTACAATACTTAGTTAAAAAGACATCAATAACACAGTACAATTAAAATAGGGGAGTACGCGACGGAAAGCCTCCGAGCGTAATAATAACTCAGTTCAATACCAGATGTACATGTAGGCCTACAATGTATGCCCAGGAATGTATGGATGATATACATGTACACTGAGTGTAAACACAGACTCTTCTGTCATCTTGATAATTACAAAAAGTATCAAAGTTAAAAATCCGCCGAAATATAACAAATATCATATAAAAAATACAGTAAATCAGTTAAGAAACATTAAACAAACATATAAAATCACGATATATGAGCGGATGACAAACATAATCAAAGATAAAAAAGGATCAAAATTCCGTCAAAGCTCCGCGAAATTTTTCACAACCCAGGCGGTCGGTCAGAGGTCAACATGGATGTCAGCTTTTTGGGGCCTGGAATGCATTTCTGAGGATGAAATGACATTTCTATATCCTTCCTTGGCATGAAAAGTAAGAAGCTTCCATTGAGAAAACTCAATACGTTTTTCCTCAACATTACAGAATAAGACAAAATCTAAGATGACCGTCGGCTGTGGTGGCCATTTTGAATTTCCATAATGCATCTGATATAATAATGTGACAAATACCCATCACATTTCTTTAAAAAAAAAAATTATTTAAAAAAAAAATGCAAAAGCAATATCTCTGCTGATCATACCTATATCACTTCTGGGGAACTTGCGTCTCCATCAAAGGACGGGCATGCAATTAATATAACTGTTATTGTTAATGTGAACATGCCAAAGTAATAGAACTAAATGTATTAATTGTAATATTTGTATCCCAAAAGCAACAAAAGCATTTTGCACTTCTGTAGTGTTTATATTTAAAATATTAAATTTGCATTGCTAAACCTTAAAAATGTATGCTATTCAACAAACATTGTCAAATTGAATGTATGTGCTTAATCAAGATGCATAAATCTTACTAACTTGTATATTTTGGTTCTCGTAAATTGTTTAAATTCTTGTTATTTGTGTTATTGTCCATAAGTTTGTTACTGGTTTGCAACATTACCGGCATCGCATTCCAATTTACTTCACTTCAATAGCACCATTTCTTTCAAACCAGTATCCAACTGTAACTTTAAAGAAAATAATCATCAGTTTACAAAGGTCTTTTACGAATCTACAGTAAACTGTAGATTCGTAAAAATAATCTACACTTTCCTCAATAGTGTGACATCAAAGAAATAGTTTAAACAAACAGAACAACTCAAATTGCACATGAAAGTATACCGGTTTGAGCCACTCGCCGCGGCAGAACCTGACGATCCGGCCGACGAAGACGACAACGCGATGACAATGCAGATTTCCAAGGTCGACTGCTTGATACAGCAGTCAAACTTCATGTGATGTAGGGGAAGAAAGGGGTACACATTTCTTTTTTTCGTTTTTCTTTTTTTGTCCAGGATATAGGATGATTTTTCAGTGGGGATAGGAGAACTGGATTTTGCAAGTAGTGGCAGTGCTGAGGGAGGGGGCCTCCCACCCCCATGAATTTGTGTAATTTTTAAACCAGTTTCCATTTCAAAGTCCTAAACATTTTGTAAAAGGAAAAGTATGAGTTGACTGAAATAAGTTGACCAGTTTTTCCATAATCCCCCTCTCCCTCCCTATACTGCTTGTCAAGCAGTGCACCCTCATTTATATACAATTATGTTTTCTTTCACAGGTGCTCCTTCCCGTCACCATGTCATCCAGCCATTATTGGAAAACAGCGTTTGCTGTAAAGAGATACTGAAGACTTCAGAAAAGATGGTAGCACTGGATATGAATATGGAGGACCCCAACACATGCTTAACTTCGCATGACTGGTTTGAAGCTGTCTACCTCCACCCTGGTGTTCTTGAAACAGCATACATGTATCTCCAGTATTGGCTTACTATGGCAGAGATGTAGTTGAAGGAACACTTGACAAGTAAGTGTATTGTTTGTAATTTTAAAATTATTATAATAAAATGGATATTATGTATGTACATGTACATGTAGTCAGACTGCCTCTGACCCCCCCCCCCCAGTTTACATTACATTACATTACATTACAACAAGTATTTATCATGCGCCATTCCCGAGAGGCTCATGGCGCTTACAAAAGTTAATATGACATAATAAATACAAATCAGAATAGAATAAGACATAAATTGATGCAAAATTAATGAGGAACCAAGTGAGTTTTAAGAGCCTTCTTGAAGGCATTAATAGAAACAGATTGTCTGATATAAACAGGAAGATTGTTCCATAGCTTGGATGCACAAACAGTGAAAGATCTATCACCAGCTTGGACTCTTGTGATAGGATATTCAAGGCGGAGATAGTCATCTGTTGATCTTAAATGCCTATTTGGAACATACAATTTCAAACAATTTGATAAATATAGTTTCTTTAATATATTGTTAAAGGAGATTGTGGGAGTCGGAGGCAGCCTGATGAGGATGCATGGAACTTATTGGAACTTCATGATGATGTAAAAGTGATAACTGTGATGTTGACAATGAACAGGTTTTATTTTTACCATTGTTGACATCAATAAATTTGCTTCACTTTCAAGGACCCCCCCAAAAGAAAAAAAAAAATAAATAATGCATTCAAGCATCACTGCCTTGCTAGTACTACTAATTAGAAAATATTGGCATTGCACAGAACAGAAGTGCCTATATTCGAATTAATTACGCAAACTATTTTTCAATAATTAAAAAAATTGTTCTCATCTTATTTTGCAGGAAATATCATCATGTTGCTTATCGGCAAGTAGTGAGGTGGTGTTGAGGCTACCTGGGGAGGTTCAACAGAGTGCCACTTTCATCATGTGTCATGGATGCCGTCTACACAACTTTTTTGGACCCTAATGGACAATATAAGGGATTTTCCTATCCACCAGTAAACTAGTTTGCTAAATATGAAGGTGACCAATGTATGTTTTGACAACATATTCAAAACATTTCCATGCCATTACATGTATGTAGAAACTTACTATAGTGAGTTTTGTTTAGATAGCATTTCAAGTCATTATTGCTTTTTCCATGAACTGTTTTTTATTTAATTATTCATGTTAAAAAATATTGGTCATAATGTAGAATAAGTGAACTACGTGTAATTTTAAATTTGGTTAGTTAAATCTTTAAAAAAAACCAGGATAATGAGGGACCTGTAGGGAATGTCTTATTTGGTTGGCAGTCTTTGATTCATGTAGAATTTTGGTAAAACAAATATTTTGTATTGATCACCAGCTGGAGATCCATACCAGATCTGAAATTGTATTTATAAATTAATAATTTCAGGATGTTTGTATTCATAAAAATCTTAAAAATCAAGTAAGCTAATTGTTATCTCATCATTCTCAGTGTGTAATTACCAATGGTGTACACCCTCATTAAACTGGTCATTCAATTGCAGATACTTTTTTTAATTGACAAATTCCAATTTCAATGTGTTTTGCCAATCAATTCAATTTTTATTCAGATGTCTTATGGAACTGTGCTTTCAAAAGGCAGGCCGACTCTTGCTAAATCGACAGTTATATAAATACATCAGAAAACAGTCAAATATTTTTTTTAAAAGCTAGGCTAAAAGTGTCTACCAATTAGGTTTGGGTGATGACATGATAATATCGAATATCGCGATATTTTTTTTATTCGATTATGATATCAAGAACTTTTCAAATTATCGAGATATCGGCAAATTAAAATTTAGATGAAAATTTTTTTTCGCAATGAAAAAAAATATATCGCAAAGACAAATATATATCGCGTTTAAAAATAAATCCTCAATTGTCAGTCGTGCCAGAAATTCCATGGATAAAATTTAGGCAGTCTTCAGCTTTTGGAAGTGAGAAACAAAATCGAACTACTTCTGTGGTAAGCCAACTGTCATATCACAAAGGAGCCGCCTAACAAGGCGTTGTTTAAAATCCACCGCCACTCAAAGAAATATATTCAGACGGATTAAGTGTTGGGGATTGAATGGGATATTTGATCCAACAATGTGTAGACAATGTTAACGTCTCACTGTCTATCCATGGTGGTCTGTGACTCTGGCTGACGCGCCACGTGCGATGACATTATATCATATGATTATATCATGCATATTTATGCAGAATATGGGTGAGTACTGAATAAATCTCAATGCATAATAATAATAATACGGACTTATACAGCACACGTATCCACCAAACTGGTGCTCAAGGTGCATTATATTATTACCCCTGCTCATCAGGCTCATAAATCATTCCTGAAACCATCTCAGCTCCCTGGGGAGTACAGCTCAATTGCTGCCATTACAACGCATATAGGGCTAATCAAACACAACAACCAACTCTGCCCTCACAGGTACCCATTTACCCTCTGGGTGGAGAGAAGCAATTATGGTAAAGTGTCTTGCTCAAGGACACAAGCACCATGGTAGCGGTTGGGATTCGAACCCACATTCTGACGACTCAGCCATCAGAACACAAATCCGATGCACTAAACCGCTCGACCATGGCACTCCACAAATCACACTTCTTCTCTATAAACACACTTCACAGCTTGTTTTACAAATAACAAAGCCCCTTCTTCGTTTTCTCTATTTCTCATCTTCTTTTCCTCTTTTTATTGATCTTGATCTTCTTCTAGTCTTTTGAAAAGTATAAAAAACTTGAAAAGTATAATGTCATCTGTCCTATATTACTCTTTTTTATTTATCTTGTTTTTGTTATATACTGTGTGGGTACGAGTTGATTCGGGTATAAGTTGACTCGGACACGAGTTGACATGGGTATGAGTTGACTTGATTGGTACAAGTTGACCTTGGATGACCTGGGTCCAAGTTGACTTGGTACGAGTTTGATGACTTGGTACGAGTTTGATGAGTTGGTTCAAATGGCAGGTCGGTCAACAGAAAAAAAGATGAAGAATGAAGAATGACTCGCAACTACAACAACTTAATTGACTGCACCCCAACAGTATATTGTATGTATTTTTATTTTCCATAAAATATTTTGTTGTAGAAATTTACAAAACATTGTCCTCATTAATTGTTCAATCACAAGGCCAAAATTATTATTTACATTTTTATGGTACCATGCACTTTTATTCAAGTCATATTAAATATCAGTAGGCAAGTACAGTACTCAATAGCCTATGCAAAATGTTAAATCATTCATGTAGAGAGCGAATTATGTACATCCGTATGACCGATGTACATGTACATGTAGTACATCATGTAGTACATGTACATGTACATTGCATGTACATATTAGCAAAATATCAACAGGTTGGGTTTTTACAATTTGCTTACCCGGTTCTTCACTAAATGTTCCTGAATGCCATTCCTGAATGTTTGCTTGGCCGTGATTACATCTTGGAATGCTTCAGCTTGTAAAACTAAAAGCTTTTCAACCCGTTAAGTTAGATTTTATCTTTGTCAAAAATCTCTGCAATCCTCGGTAGAATGGGTGCTGTAAATCCTCGATTCACAAACTGCTGCAGCCTCTGCTAGTGGCAGGATTCTTGGCAGTATTACATACATGTACATCCACCGACGACACAAGAGTTCAAGGCATACTAACTGCCTTTATTTGAAAATAATTCATTTTATCAATTTTATGATCAAATGCTTTATACTCAGCATTCAATACTCACATTTCCCCCGTTTTCTGTCCTGACACATGTACATTACGTTCCATGTTGCGTGCGGTGGTGCCTGCGTTTAAGTGTTTGTATGTATACATTTTTGCTTATGTACTGTCATGGTGTTGACAGTTGGACGTGCTAGTACATTCTGGCAGTCTTGGTGTGTGAAGCTATTTATACTGGTTTGGTGGATTTGCAGGCAACCAATCAGCAATGGCGTTATTTGCTAAGTGGTTTGATTGGTTCATATGTTGGAACTTGCAGCCAATGAAAGCTCAATAATTGCAGGGCTTGTCTCAATTAGGAGGGAAATTTTCTGGCTTAGCGTCACTTTGTCAAAATTTATAACCCGCCACCTCCCCTATGGCTCCTCCTTTGTAACATCATGGGGATGGTTGGTATTCAGTTTTTAGGGGTTTTCTCAGAGCTGCTGGCAGTTTTTTGCAGAAAATGACAAAAATATTTGAAGTATTATAATTTAATTTCGTAGGTCAAATTGTATCAAGTACTTTCTACTTGTAAAGGCCAAGGTTATGTAATTTTTATTACGATAGTGCCTTCCGGGTTTCGGTCGGGCTATCTTAACTGTCCCCCTCGTTTTCCAAATTGGGGAATTTCTGATGTGTTAGTAGGACTGGATTACACTTTATCTTTGTTAATTAACGGTAAAGTTAGATTTAGGGTGCCCGGCGGTTCCTTCGGGGCCATCCTTTCCCCCTCGTTTTCCAACTTGGGGAATAACAATTTGTGTATGTTTTTAAAATACTTCATTGATACAGTAGGTGCACGGTGTGCATAGTTGGATGGTTAAGGCAAGGTGTGTTCATCACTTGTGGAGGTCGGGTTTTCGACCTGTATCGGGGTCATTGGACCCCAAGTGTTCATGTGGTGTTGTGTGTGGATACACATGGGCGTGGTATATAGTCCATTGTGTTTTATGTTGGTAAGGACATGGTTGTCCTTGTTGTGGCCACATGCGATTATGAACAAATGGTTCATAAATTAATGTTGGATGGACGTGGTAGTCCATCTGTTACATGTATGTCCTGTGCGTTTGTCCATGCCGGTTTGCCCTGTGTCTGGTATCTGGCTCCTGGCCATTTTCAAAAGTATTGTCTATTTGGTGTTATATATCTGATGTTTAATTTGCAGGTTTGCATTTAAATAAATTGCAGTGTCAAGCTGTGGCGAGAAGTCAAATAGTTGGTCATTGCCCCTGTTTGTTGTCCGAGTATAATGTAAAAAATGGCACATTTCTATGGATACCTCAAGTAAACACATGGAAAAAGATGGCCACTTCTGGGTTTATGGCACTCTACATGACTACACGTGACGTCACAGGCGCTTTGTAGCATCCAGGAGTTTTACGCTGGTTTTCTTAATCGCTGGTGCTTCAGTGTCGATTTCGTATAGCACATGCGATAGGGCTATGTAGGGTGCTATGGAAGTGCACCGCCAATGGCAGGAGCGTTCATCATCATCATCATTTCGACTGCAGTCGACCATCATTATCATCATGGGTACAGACAACAGCATAACTAGACTTCCAAACTCTGCAGTCCTCCATTAGGGATGCCAGTTCTGAAGTGTTTTCTAATCCAGTGTCCTCAAGGAGAACCTGCACATATGTCTTGTGTCGTGTACCTGATGATCCATGCTTGGGTTCCCAGAGAAGAAGTCTATTTGCTGCTTCTTCTTGATGGCGATAGAAATGGCCGGCAGCACTCAATCTGCGTTCTCTCACTTTATGGGTGACTTTAGGAATATCTTCGTACAGCTCATTGTTTGGTACCTTGTCCCTCCAACTTATGTTCAGAGCAGCTCTCAGCAATCTGGTGTAACAACCGTCCAGACTTTTCTCAAGTTGCTTTGTCAAGGTCCATGATTCTGAACCATAGAGAAGTACTGGCTCAACCAATGTTTGAAAGATGTTTATCTTCATTTGTCGTGGGAGTTCCGATTTCCAGATCTGCTGAAGTTTGTTGACGGATTTCCAGGCTTGCCCCTTCCTGACATGTTGATGCAATCCAAGCACCCAGGTACTTGAAGTCTTGAACTTGTTGTAGTTTACTGCCATTCATGGTACACACTAGTACATTGGATGTCTGGTTGAAGGTCATGTACTGGGTTTTCTTGGTGTTGATATGTAGCCCAATTTTTGCTGCCTGAGTTTCCAAAGCCAAGAGAAGTTCCTGTGCTTGCTCCACTGTATCAGAGAGCAAGGCTAGGTCATCAGCAAAACCAAGGTCTGTAATGGTCTGCTTTCCAATTCGTCTTGACTGTCTTGGTTTGATGGTAAAGCCAAGTTCTTGAGCCCTGTCCTCTGGTATGGCTTTTCGGAGACAGTAGTCCAAAACTGTGATAAACAGGAAAGGAGCTAGTGTGTCACCTTGTAACACACCTGCTTGAATTTCAAAGACTTCTGTTTCTCCATCGGGTGAAATGATCTTAGCCCTTGTAGTCTCATACATGTTGCTGATAGCTGAGACAATCTTCACTGGGATGCCATATGCTGACAGGATCTTGCACATTTTAGCCCTGTGAATACTGTCAAAGGCCTTCCGGAAGTCCACAAAGGTCAAGACTGCAGGCAGTTTTCGGGCTTGAACCCCTTCAAGTAGGCGACGAAGTGCCAGAATTTGACCAATAGTTCCTCTTCCTTGTTGAAATCCATTTTGATTGAACCTTAGAAGCGGATCAATATGGTCACTAATGCGAGAGAGTAACATTCTATTGAAGGTCTTGCTAATGATGGATGTCAAGCTGATCCCTCTGTAGTTATCTGGATTACTTAGGTCGCCAGACTTTGGTATGGGGACTCTATATTTGTAATATTCCAAACCTCTGGTCTTTGGCCCAAGTGAAGTGCAGCATTGCAGAAATGAAGGAGAATGTCATTGATGTTACTATATTTGATGACTTCTCCCGGGATTTCATCCGCCCCACAACTCTTTCCATTTTTAAGCTGATCAATGACCTCCTGCAATTCCTCTTCGTCAAAGCTATCTGTTCGAATTGGAAGCTCAGAAAAGACTTGTTCTATTTCTTCATCCTCATCAGTAACTACAGGGGGATTTCCCAGGAGATTTTTGAATGCTTTGTACCAGTTGTCAAGTCTCTCCTGCTGAGATCGACCCTTCACCTGTCCTTCTTTGGCTCCCTTTCTGCCTGTGATGTTATTTATAGTTTTCCATGCTGATGAGATGTTCTTTCCTTTGCTCTCCTCCTTGATTTCATCAATTTGCCTCTGTAGAGAGTCTTGGTTAGCTTCGAGATATGCTTTGTCTAGGTTTTCCTTGGCTGATTGCAGGTTCTTTCTTGTTTGTGGATTGTTGTGCAAGTTGTTACTTTCTGATGCCTTCTGTAACTCAGTTCTTGCTACTGAAACCCTCATGTCCTCACTTGCCAGAAGTTTCCTATCGCTCTTCTTCTTGGGTAAAAGTTTGGCAGCTGTCTCACTGTTTGTTTTCACCAGGTAATTGTATTGAGTAGAGATATCATTCTGTTCCCCATCTGTTCTCAAGCATTCATATCGGTTTCTTATTTCCACACCATATCTAGCTTGGAGATCTGTCTCCTGGCTAAGAGCTGTCCAGTAATACCTGGCTTTCCTACTCTGCTTCATATTAGCACGAAAACGAAGTTTCAGGGATGCAACTACAGCTCGGTGGTCTGAGCCAAGTGATGAAAAACTGCTGTATATCTCTACATCTTGAAGGCATCCACGCCATTTGCGACGTATGAGTATGTAATCCAACTGTGATTTGGTGCCATTAGCGGAGTTTAGGTGGGTCATAAGCTTACCATGTCTCTTCCTGAAGGAGGTGTTTCCAATAACAAGATCTGTTGCCTCAGCAAGCTCAAATAACATTTGACCATTGTAGTTTGTTTTCTGATGATAACTATATTTGACAATATCAGTCCCTATCCTTGCATTTATGTCTCCAAGTACAATGAGAAAGTTATGAAACAATGAGGAGCGTTGAATGGTTTTCAAAAACCGAAGAAGGGGGCCAATTTTTTCAATCAAAATTATGAAACAATCATGAGCCTAATAACATCATATTTACAATGAAAAATACCTTAACCCTAACCCCCTAAGCATACATATGTGCTAGTATCCTTCCCCAGTCCATCAAATTCCAACACTGGAATGGCATTGCTGGTTAACAGTACCTAACCCATCATACTCCAACAGGCCCTTAATTTTACCTGTTGGATTTTGATGGAGTGGGTACACTTGGCCCAATACAAAGTACGAAGAGTGGGAACACACAGTACCTAATGAATCAAAATCCCACAACTGTTTCTACAGTTTTTTTTATGGGCTCGGAGTTGTGTGTGAATTTTGCCAGCACTGCCATCTGACCCCATTGTTCAGTACATGTGAAACAAAGCACTGGGTCATCCACATAAAGCCCATAGTGCAGTACACCCCTACTGTACCAATGCATGCAATGTTAGCACCACAGTAGTAGCACTGCACACATTCAACATGTAATTACTCTGACCCCATTGTTCAGTACATGTGAAACAATACACTGGGTCATCCACATAAAGCCCATAGTGCAGTACACTTCTACTCTACCAACATTCATCTACATGTACACTACCCCTTCAAAATACAACACCACCCATCATAATCCAACAGACAGCACAAATTCAAAACCGACCTTCCCCACTCCATCATAATCCAACAGTGTACTTGGATGCCCACCATTCAATCAAAATCCAACACCATATCAAGTGTACACCATACCTAATCCATCAAACTCCAACAAAACCTGCTGTTGGAGTTTAACTGGTTGGGGAACGTTAGGGTTAATATATTATAAACAAGGTTCAAAACTCCTCTTTTTATTAAATTTATCGTTGAAGTCTAGCTTTAACATTAATATAAAAGATATAATCAAAGATGTTGTTGTTGAAGTCCTTATCATGAGCCCTTGGTTTGTAATGCAACTACCACAGATGTCTTCATTCCAGGTAACACCATCACCAGGGTCTAACTGCTTAGGCCAAAAAAAAAGTCTCCGGTTTCTGGTCATCGGTTGCCTTCAAAATCAGTGCAGTGATTTTCCAACATGGAAATACGTCATACAGGTATACGCGGCAACCAAATGTCCCATACACAAAGTATGGTGGATAAGACAGGCCTCACAATTCGGACAAACATATATACCCCTATGTGAAAAAGTCATTTAAAACACAGCATGGCAGAATTCCAATCAATCCAGCAATTTTGGCTGGAATTGGACATCGTTTCATAACAAACAAAAAAAAGAAAATTAAAAATGCTGACGTGCGGGTCAGACGCGACGCGCAAGGAGACCAGAAACCAGAGACTTTTTTTTTGGATTAAGGAGGTGTTTGAATGTGATGAATACAGTTGAGGCCTGTGCCTCCCCATAGGCACACACTATGAGGCACGTGACGTGGGCTGAATCAATCAGAGTGTAGAATTTTGTATTAACATGAACTCACTGGCTAAGTTGGAATTTCTTCCGTCCTCAGTTTTGTTTTGGCTCTTTTGCAACATAAATGACCGAATATATGTATTTATGAATGGGAATAAAAGTTTGACATTTTATCTCGGGTGATTAAGAACCAAGTGCATGTGGCCAAAACCTCTCGGTCTTTCATGCAGTAAAGACAGCACAACAAACTTGTTTGCTCGAAGATGTTCACTTTAATAGTGTCAGACTTACCAAAAAATACGGCAAACCAAACGGAGAAAAATCCAACTGAATCACATCAACAGGAACATCTTTAACAAAAAATAAATAAAAAATAGTTATGCAATTGTGATTCTTAACAAATGTAATTAATCGATATGAGAAACTTTTGATGAAATGCACATATTGCCAGTTTTTTGTGGACTTCATTTGTTTAAACTTAAATTTTACTGACGTGACAATACTGATACTTTAACATGTAATTCAAAGCAAACTCTTGCTAAGTAACCTACATGTACATGTATTAGAGAATTCTAATACATATACAGTTTACAAGCAATGTGTATGACAAAAAGGTACCTGATTTTCCCTAGCTGGAGGCTACTTTATATGCAAGAACTTTCAGTGAATCATGTAGTATAGTAACAGTGTGGTACCAGACATTATTTAAATGAAACTAAAAAAAGGCAAATTAATAATGTTGACCCCCCCTGCAAATCAAGAATACATTTTTATGACCTCCTACCTACATAGCAGACACATTATTTGTCATGACCTTTTCTAGAGCTCAATCTTTGATTTGAGCATTATGAAACCCCTCCAACTTCATGTCAAATTAATGTTTCCTAAATATTTTGTAACATTAAATGTGCTTTTCTTAAAAATGAATAGGGTACATTCTAAGTGCCTAGTTTAATATATGTTTTTGGTAGGGTTCTGTTCAAAAATTTAAACATTGTGATCACCATGTGAGCCACATTTACAACCTATACATGTACATACATGTACATACAGCCAAGGTCCAGTACCTCATATTTTTGCGATTCCATACAATGACACATGAAGCTCACCACACATATGGAAAATGCCGTATTGTATGTACCAATTCCAAGTGGAGTCATCTACAAACTATGTTTAGGACCACGATTTGGGCAAGTCTATTACTTTATATCATTCTACATTTAAATCAATTTTAATCGTTCTAATACTAAGTTGAAATTCACCATTATAGATGAATGTGTATTTAAGCAGAACACAAAAAAATACATAAATTTTTTTTAAATGATAATTTCATGCATTTGGACAAAACAGACTTTTGCTCATTTATTCATTCATATAGGTAATGAAAATAAGTACATGAACAGTAATAATAATAATAATAATGTGGACTTAGCACACGTATCCACCAAACTGGTGCTCAAGGCGCATTACATTATTACCCCTGTTCATCAGGATCATAAATCATTCCTGAAACCATCTCAGCTCCCTGGGGAGTATACAGCTCAATTGCTGCCATTACAGCGCATATACATGTAGGGCTAATCAAACACAACAACCAACTCTGCCCTCACAGGTACCCATTTACTACTGGGTAGAGAGAACCAATTATGGTAAAGTGTCTTGCTCAAGGACACAAGCACCATGGTCACGGTTGGGATTCGAACCCACATTCTGACGACTCGGCCATCAGAACACAAATCCGATGCACTAAACCGCTCGACCATGATACTCCATGTAGTAGTGTACATTGTACATGATTATATAATGAGTTCCTTCTTTTTTATCTCCTTACCAATCTGTCTCCTGTAGCATTTTGGAGAAACTCTATCTCCATGTCGACTTCCATGCAAAATTCCCTGTTTTAAGTAAAAAATACAACATGAAATTCTGAGACAAGAAGAGAATTTACATGTCGGCTGAAAATACTAAGCAAGCTGTCAGGAGTCTATATTCTTGAAACTACTTAATACTTCTGTTAATGGAACTACCCAATGATAACTGCATCAGCACTTTAAATATGGAGAGGCACAACAAGAATTTATGATTATCCTCCCCCAACCTTGCCAGAGGCAAAGGACACATTAGCCTACAAATAAACAAAACCAATTCCTCAGCAGTAATCTCAGGAGTTTTCTCAGGAGACAAGTACATGAGAGGTATCTGATATCAACAAATCATGCACAATATGAATTGTCCATTCACATGAATACATTTTCAGCCTCAATAGAAGAGCAGTAAGGATCTATAGTTATATTCTTCAAACTCTTCAGATCTTTACATAATGTACAGTATGATAAAAAAAAAATGTGTGATAATGCACGTGTGATATCAATTTTTTTAAATACCTTTCTACTTGCCCAGACTAATATTTACGGTTTGTTACTATTAATTATTCATGCTGATTTTATTACTACATGTACAAATGGAAAATTATATTCTTACTGAATCAGTAGCAACATAGAAGTGGCTTGGATCATTCAAAGCAAACTTCATGTCCTTAGCTTGTATTGCTTGTGACATATTCCTGTACGCCAAAAAATAAATTAAGTTTCCATTCAATCTTTTTTTTTACACAAAAAAATATAATGTCTAGTCATTTTAATTACTGAGCAATACTGTAAAACAAAATCAGATATTTCAATATTTATAGACAAGTAATTGGTAGTGTACACTATCGGCAGTTTAGTCCAGCTGTTAAGGACCCAAAGGGGGACAAATTGTGCACTTTTTTTGTAAATGCATGAAATTCTGTTTCAAAAATCAAGCTGGGCCCCACTGTAATCATGTGTATTACAATGAGAAATATAAATAAGGACATATACTACATGATAAATACAATACCATCACCAATACATTAACAAAGTAGAAAAATAGAAACACTAAATATCTTTGTACTTTCTCATTACTTATTTTTTAGTATCCCAAAATAAATCTTGAACACATTTGAGAGAATTACCTAGCTTGTTCCAGAACTTAGGGTCTTCATAAAAAACAAGTTCTGGAGCATTGAAAGGAACATGAAAATCATACAAATTATGTTTGGTATAATGAAAATGAATTTGTTTTGTTCAATAATAAAAATATCACAAAAACAATCGAGTAACACAACTACGATGAAACATGATCATGTGGGGTGCAATAACGGCAGGTCAAGACTGGCTACCAGCAAGTATGCGCATCAAGTGCCAGCTGTTATTAGACATGCGCCGCAGGACTGAACCAATCAGAATATAAGAAGTTTATATTCTTGCCATGCAGACTCATTAAAGTAGGAATTAAGTGCAGACGGGGCCATTCTGGAAAAGAGCACGGCCGCGTGACATTGCGTGACATTGAATGTAATTTGCGCCCCAGTGTTCACGAATCTTCCCCCTCATTACAAGGGCTTTTGTCCGTATGTTTTGTTCGCTGGTTTAACGTTGACAAAAAGACCAGGAGACATGACAAATGGATGAACGGATTATAGTTGAGGGCATTTTTGGTGTGTCCTTCCTCCATGGGTCTGGGTAGTTTTTCTTATTTTGGAAGACTGATTTGCAGATACATTGGACTATACACACCTCCCCACAAATTAAGATACATTTGTAATATTATATATTCAGTCGTCTAATTTCTTAACTTGTGACAATTTGACGAGTTCCGGCTCGCCAATTTTAGAAGCCGCCTTGCATTATGAAAAGAGAAAAAAACAAAATAATTACAAATATAAAAGTGTCCAGGTGTGCTTCTTTCCTTATTTCATTGTCGATGTTTAACTGTCATTACTTACACCAATGGACATAAATTGGAGGGAACAAACAAAACCTTTTCTTTGGAATGTCTTAATGCCGTTTACTTTTGATTTACGCTAAATTGCCATAAAAAATCAGTTGAAACATCTAAGAATGTGTTCCTTGTTTGTTTTTGTTTTTTGGTATGAAATTTATTTGTTTTTCTAATTTTGCAGAGTTTAAATAATTTAAGGTATTTAGGGCACATTTTTCTTAAACAGCAAATATGAATTACAGGGGGAAAAAATAAATATCTTACTAGGGCATAATGAAAAAACCACATATGCGGTACTTATTACAATAATAATGTCAACAATTCATTTTTAGTATACAAAAGCATATAGTGGACGAAATGTATGTATTTCAAAGTATGTATTTCATATGATGTCATGCTTCTATGCTGGCGCTTTTATCTCGACCCACAAAAAACTCGACCCATGAGACAACTTAACTCTCGTGACAACTCCACCCTTTGTGACAACTCGACCCTTGTGCCAATTCGACCCCCTTTTTTACTAGGACTGCGGGCGGGAAGGATTATGCAGTAAAATTGTCAACAATAAATTACGCTGAGTTGAGTTGGGATAAATGACAGACGATAGAATGCGCAACTTATAAATCTCTTTGCTGAATAAGTCTAGTATTAACTTGAATAAAAAAGGATTGAAATTTGACAGAAAAACCTATATTATTGCCGGAAGGGATGCATGTCCAACGAGTTGTCACAAGGGTCGAGATGTCTTAACCCCACTTGCCCCGTATTGTACATTGTGTGTACATGACATCTTTCACGGACACGTGACAGCCGCGAAGCATGACGTTGATCTTTGGGCTATGCCACGCCGTGCCAGACTCGCTCCCAAAACTACTACATGTATACATGTAGTCATGCACACTGGACATGCAATCTGTATGGGGGATCGACAAAGTTCAGCAACAGAATAGCGTGGCCTATAGCATGGCAGTTAAAATCGTGTATTAAGACATTGTATAAAAGGGATTTTGTTTGTGATTATTATTATTATTTTTTTTACAATTACTGTTTTGAAAATGTAAGTACCGCAGTTAAATACTGAGAATGAAACAAGGCAAAAAACCACCGACACATTTTTTAAATTAATTTTTGTTCTCGTTATTTATCAGACGAGTTGGCAACACTGTTTGCCGGAAAAAGCTGAGGCGGCCAATAGCATTAATGTTAATGGCGATGTGGGCCGCCTCACATGATGAGCAGCGGGAAAGTGCTACTATGTACATGTATCCTCATAAATGTTGTATCATCTGAACATGTCCAAACTTTTCAGGTATCTTACCAGTTGTAAGAGGATTAAAAGGCCACAATAGCAGTGCACTCGGTGCCGGACCGTTTCATTGCTCTTTTGTTATGTCGTGAATTCTCTGCCAGAACAGGTCCGTCCCATGTGTGACACTTGTGGCTAATTTCTTTAGTTTGAGCTGGCACGCAAGGGAATGCGTTCGCACGCGGCCGTGCCCATGACATAGTTTATCCATGGTCCCTTAAAAACAAAAACAACAAACATACCTGCTGTGATTTTCCAAAGTGATAGATGAACTTCTTATAAGCTTAACTTTTCCACTTGGAACAAGACCTGGAAGATGGAAATTCATATTTAATATGAAGTCAGTCAAACAAGTGATATCATACTTGCCAACCATCCTGATTATATGTTTTTGCATGTGTACCACATTGCGATGGTTCTTGTATTACATATCCCTTTTACCTCGCAAGCACATAAACTATACAGGCGCCTTTAACCCTAACTCCCTAAGCAATGTTACTGAACAATAAAAATCCTTCAAAATCCTCCACCTGCCTTTGTTGTCTAGGGAGTTAGGGTTAATGAAACTATTTACAGATGTGCAGAGGGGTGACCATAACAATGCTGAATTTGTAGTGTAGAACATTTTATGATGTATACCCCTCTCCATACTACTTTCATCAAAGGTCCATAAATAACTTGAATAATACAACTCATATGTCACACACTGGAATATATCCAGTCAAACATGGGATACATCCAGTCAAACACGGGATACATCCAGTCAAACACGGGATATAGCTAGTCAAACATGGGATATAGCTGGTCAAACACGGGATATATCTGGTCAAACACGGGATATATCTGGTCAAACACGGGATATAGCTGGTCAAACATGGGATATAGCTTGTTAAACATGGGATATAGCTAGTCAAACATGGGATACAGCTAAGTCAAACATGGGATATAGCTAGTCAAACATGAGACACATCTAGTCAAACATGAGATACATCTTGTCAAACATGAGATACATTCAGTCAAACACAGGATACGTCCAGTCAAACATGGGACATATCCAGTCAAACATGGGACATATCCAGTCAAACATGGGACATATTCAGTCAAAAATTGGAGATATCCAGTCAAACACAGGATGTATCCAGTCAAACATAAGTCAAATACGGGTGTATTCAGTCTAACATAGCATTTATATACATTAGGCCGTTTCCATGAGAGCCTAGTTTGATACTTCATGTTGCTCAAGCCTATCAAGTTGTCATTTGTGTTGTTTAAGTAAAGACTGTTTGCAGTGACACCATGTGAAATTCTCAAATTCAGTAGTAATTAGTTCTGAAAAGAACTGGAGGTTACAATTCATAACTTTGTTTTGTTTAGTTCTGTACCTATTATTATGGCTATACACAGAACTCAAATAATAGTGTCCTGCACAAAATCTTACCAAGATCTGTTGCTGAACCTGCACTGTCAGTTTTATCCAACTCAATCACTACCTAGAGGATACAAAATGCAATTGATACTTTGTTACTACTCAGCAAGATGTCAGAACCTCATAATGGCCCAGCCACTTCTTTTTTTCAAATTTGTGTGCATGATGTCTTGCCGCTTTAGAGTCCCATTTTTGGTTTCATTGTTTGCCTGCAGGTAATAACGAATATATATCTATTACAGTACATTTTAATATGTGCACAATCCTACATGCATATAATGTTTAACCTTTACATTGTGGCATTCAATTTATTTTATAATTAAACTAATAAGAACTTACCCAAAAGTGAATTACACCTTGTTCATCCAGGGATGCCAACTGGAAAGACAGTCCATGCATATCTTCTGTACAATTATATTGACAGTATAAAGAAAATTTGTAAAAAATAATAAATTCTATGTGCTCAAAAGCAGTATTAAGTACAGACTATTTGCGGTGACACCATGTGAAATTCTCAATTGAGTAGTACATGTAATAACTGGAGGTTACAACTCAACGTTTCAATCGGTATGCTCTGATCGTCTTCAGGAGAATGCTGGACTCTGGGAGATGCTGCTGCTTAAATAGACTGCTGGCGAATCACGCGAAGACTAGATGCTGGAGGATTAGTGCATTGAAGCATGCAGGCAGGAAACGGTGAGACTGGGATCCTAGGAGTGGGGGAGAGGAATGTGTGCTCACTGAACTGAATCAGTTGTTAACAAGCACAGGGGTGGGAGGGTGGTTGACTTAGGATGTAGGAGATCCATCAGTGTGGGGTGGGTTGTGGACTTTGGATATAGAAGATACTTCAGTCCGTATAGTAGTGGTCGCCAAATATCGCTGATGTAGAAATCGATGTCCTGTGGAACAGTGTCATGCTTGAAGATCTCGATGGCCTCTCTGATGCGTCTGGGATGCCATGTGTTGATGGGTGTGATGAGTTGAGAGTGCTTCACAATGTCTGACTTCTCAAAATCTCCGCTGCAGCCATGTGCTCAGTGTTCCTTCAGTCTCGTTGGAAGAATCCGTCCTGTTTCCCTGATGTAGGATTTGCCACACTCACAAGGGATCCAGTACACTCTGTTGCTGGGATACGGTTTATCCTTATGGGTGTGGAGAAGTCCTTGGAGTTTGTTGGGTGCAGAGTGGAAGACTGTGACGCCTGCTTGTTGGAGGATGCGCTGGAGTTTATGTGACATAGAACCTATTGTAGTGAAGACAAGTAGAAGGGGTTGACTTTGGGTAGAGGAGACCCTGCAGTCAGGGTTTGGGAGAACTTTGATGTGTTGATCTTGCTGAGTTTGTAGCTGTTGCGCTGGAGGGTAGTCTTGATGTGCCGTAGTTCCTTGTGTAAACTATCTGGGTCGCATAGGTTGTAGGCGTGTTGTACAA
Organism: Zoroaster sp. YZ-2022; assembly: GCA_029582265.1. NCBI lineage: Eukaryota > Metazoa > Echinodermata > Asteroidea > Forcipulatida > Zoroasteridae > Zoroaster > Zoroaster sp. YZ-2022. The sequence continues at coordinate 23,554,151 of CM055827.1, forward strand.
GGGTGCAGTTGACCGATGACTTGATGCTAGGGTGATGAAAGGAGTGCTGGTTGAGGTATCGATCTGTATCAATCTGGGTGGTCTTCCTGACGTTGTGGTGCAAGGAGCCATCTGGGTTTCTGGAGATGCCAACATCAAGGAACGAGATCTTGTAGTCTTCTTCTACTTCCATTGTAAACTTAATGCTAGGATGTTGCTTGTTGAGGTATTGTAGGAAGTCCTGAAGTGCGTCTCTGCCATGTGGCCATGCAACAAAGGTATCATCCACATAGTGGAGCCACAGGCTGGGTCAGAGGTCAGCGGTGTGGAGGCAAGAGGTTTTAACTCTTCCATGAAAATGTCAGCCAAGACTGGGGATAGAGGAGATCCCATGAAAATGTCAGCCAAGACCAGGGATAGAGGAGATCCCATGGAGATCCCAGCTGTCTGCTCGTAGAACTTACCTTGAAATTAAAAACAACTAGAAGAAATGCACATTAGTAACAGATCATGTATTTGGGCAGGGGAGAGGGATGTACGGTCATCAAGGTCTTGTTTGAGTCTCTCCTTCACCAGGAAGCATGTATCTTCAGTTGGTACATTGGTGAACTGAGAAACAACATCAAAACTAACCAATATGTCACTGGATTGTAGAATAAGATTCCTGGTGATCTCCACGAACTGACTGGAGTTGGACACATGGTGCTGGGTGAGACCCACCAGGGGTCGGAGGATCTTAGCTAGGTACCGAGCTGTGTTGTATGTGGATGATTCTCTGGAGGCGACAATGGGGCAGAGGTGTGGAGGTTGCCTTAAGGATATAGATGATCCTGTAGGTCTACTAGAAACGCGGTTGGAGTGAGATATAGGAGATCTCCAGTTCTCCGAGTTGGAAGGTCGTGGGGATATAGGAGATCCCTTAGACCGAGTGAACGTGCAAGGGAATAGGGATGTAGAAGATCCCGTTTCCAGTTTTTGAAGATGTGAAAACTTGTTGAACTGCTTATGTCGGGTGTTGATGAACGCGTGTCTGCTGGAAGAAGTAATGTCGGTAACTCAGGGTAGAAATTATCACAGAGACCTACTTCTATGCTGGATAAACTGCGGCCGATGTCGGCAAGAGAGGTGCGGGTAGAGACGATCCTATCACGAAGTAGGGAAGCGCTGGCTGAACGGAGGATGAGACGAGAACGGTGGCTGCGAACGGGATCTCGAAGCTGGAGGCTATTACTTATATTATTGTTGTTGGTGTTGGTTTAATAAAAAAAAGTATTTACGTTACGCTGTGTCCATTTCCAAGCAGGATGATTATTATTATTATTATTTCTTATTAGCACAGCATGAAAAGAAAAATTTTGTTTTCCTTTCTGCCGGTTACACCTCAAGTCAAGCTACGTCCCGTAGCCTCAGATCTCAAGTGTCTTTTACAGAATCCTTGCTGTCCCGCCTTCTGTAGTAATTCTACTCCAATGCCTTTGGGATTGTACCCAGTGCTCCCACTACCACAGGAATAACCTTCACCTTGACTTGCCACAGCTTGCGGAGTTCTCTCACTAAATCCTGACCTTCTCATTCTCCTTCGATGCTACTCTACTATCACCCGGCACATCTACATCGATAAGATGACACATCTTCTCACAGGGGGTTTGTATTTTAAAGAAATAATCACATTTGAAATAAACAAGCAATTAATTATATTATGATAATCAGCTGGCATTAAAAACAGACCACTGATCTTCCAAAATAAAATAAACAAAGGTAACAAAAAAATAAATAAGTCAATCAATAAGGTCAGAAAAAGGAAAGGAAAAGGAAGAACAGGATTGTTCTGTTCTCTGTGATGGGTTACCAATGTCAAACCTTTAATACAGTTCATTAGGCCCCCCCAAAAAAGTTTCTGGTTTCTGGTCTTCACTCACATCACCACAGACCTGTGCGCCGGCATTTTTAGTTTTCTTTTTATTTGCTATGAAACGATGTCCAATTGCAGCTAAAATTGCTGGATCGATTGGAAATCTGCCGTGCTGTGTTTTTAATGACTTTAGGGGTATGAACGTTTGCCTGATTTGTGAGGCCTCTCGATCTTAGCCACTATACTTTTTGTATGTGAAATTTGGTCTGGTTCCAAGAACCGCATAGACATGTATCACGTATCTCAATGGTTGGCAAAAAAAACAAACACATATTACCAAAACTAAAACAAAAAACGTCACCACAACACTTTTGAAGCTGACCTATGACCAGAAACCATAGATTTTTTGTTTTAGGCTAATAAGACAAGTACAGCTGCATAATCTTTTCCAAAATAAGTTAAATGTACATGTACACATTACATTAGGTTTACAAAATACCCACCACTATATTTGGATGGACCTGCATTGTGAATGGATGCCTGAAGGCTATCTTGAGTAGTAGTAATAGGTTGCACTGTGATGACTGCACTATGATGAGTCTCATCTTTATGGACTCCATTAGTACTGTAAGTAGGTACTCGTAAATACCAATCAATATCACCATGATGCATGATCTGATGCATGCTAGATGGCTCACGTAAGTCCCAAACTAAAATAGCTCCATCTATCTGTGTTCAAATAAAAACACACAAAACAACTAATAACATGATGATTTGGGTTTTTTATTGGCTTATTTAACGTCTTATGCAAATATGCAAATGTATAAATGAATAATAGTTACAGGGTTCTCCCGGCGTACAAGCTAGCGTATCGTGCTGATACACAAAGATTTTTGGCCGATACGCTGACAAAATTGCCGAACATATTTTTTTCACCCGACATGCACTTTCGTAGTGAAAACGGTCTGGTCATTGTCATGTCACAGTTTTGGTGGTCCAGGGAAACATAAGTTATAGTCCAACTTTGGTTTTGCAGGCCTATACACCAAATACGCTCTGTTTAAATGTCAGCATGTGTATCATTACACAGCACATGTACTGGAATTCACATCACAGAAAACTCGTAATGAGACATGAATGCAGGCTATACTACTCATCACGTATTGCCACCATATTTACATGTAAACAATTCACTTAGGAAACTGATTCCCTTTCCCAGACCCAATAGAAAAGCACTTCTTTTCCAAAGACCACAGTGAAACATTGACCTCAAAAAACATGAATATGCAAAATAATTAACATATTCATGACACTCGATCGAACAGCCAATGACAAAATATAAATGACTACTATGCACATCATATCCATGCAGAAACGGCACATGATACTGGGATACTGAATAACCATGAACCACATGCATACTGCATGCATTGCATACAGTCTTCAGCTGACCACACGGATGGAGCCTGTGAATGTACAGTACGTGTATGTGCCATTCATTGAGGGCGCTGTTCCACAGCGACCGGTTGCATGCAGCTTTTTGTCCGTCTTGTCATGTTGAATTTTCGTCTAAATGTTACCTATTAGATGTTAATTCTTTATCATCATGTTTTATAATAACTTGACAATTGCCTGGATTTGGTTGGCAGTAATTTTCACCATGATATCTCTTCCTTTGACCACATGATGAGGTTCCAAAATCTAATTCAAACCAATATGGCCGCCTATATTGCCGACATGCCTTTGTCGAAGATCAAGCCATTCAATCTTCCAGATTGGGTTCCCACCAGATTCAATCCAACGGAGTATCGTCGTCAAGGTAAAAGAGGGGGGATAAGACAACGGGTGCGCAGGAGGGGACTTCGGGCCACCACTGCCGACTGTTACTTATAGCAATGTTAGATCGGTAAACAACAAATTGGACGAATTATGTGCTAACATCAGGTACAATAATGAGTATCGGAATTCAGGATTGATTTGCTTAACTGAGACATGGCTCAACACTGATATTTCTACAAACACAATAGAAAATCCTGGCTTTGATGTCGTTAGACAGGATCGCTGCCGTGAAGAAACAAACAAGACAAAAGGCGGTGGACTATGTTGTTACATTAACAAATTGTGGTGTAATAATTTCACAATTCGATCATCATTCTGCCGCGCTGATATCGAGCTACTCTGTATTTCATTTCGTCCATTTTATCTACCACGTGAATTTCCCCAAATTCATGTATTTTTAGTTTACGTGCCACCGGATGGAAACTCGGAAAATGCGGTGAATATTATTCAAGAGCAAGTTCAAGATATGGAAAATCGCTCCCCGAATTCGCCAAAAATTATACTAGGTGATTTTAACCATTGTCGTTTGGAAAACAATATGCCACATTTCAATCAGTGCATCAATAGACCAACTCGTGGGGAGAACATCTTAGATCAATGTTATTGCTCATTACAGGATGCATATAAGGCTATTATTAGACCTGGACTTGGAAAATCTGATCATCATGTCATCCACCTGTTGCCCAAGTACAAACAGAGACTGAAGAGTGAAAAACGACTAAGTGCATGTATGGAACAGTGCATGTATGGAACAAAAAATCAATTGAAAAGCTTCAAACAGCTTTCGAGATCACCGACTGGCAACTTCTTCTCAGGTGAAGACATAAATGAGTGTACGGACATAATTAATAGCTGTGTCAGTTTCTGTGAAAGTATTCACAATGAAACAAAAACAATTACTAGTTATCCAAATAATAAGCCTTGGGCAACCCGAGAATTGAAACAAATAATACGAGGGAAAAGACAAGCTTTTGCAAGGGGTGATTTCGAAAACGTCAAGGAGTTAAATCATAAACTCAAGCAAGAGATAAAAGGAGCTAAAGAAAGATATCGTGAAAAACTTGAAGGTTGTTTTCAGGCTAATGATCCAAGAGGTACGTGGAATTGTTTAGAAATGATGACTGATTATAAAAAGCATAAGGAAAACGTTTTTCAAGGTACGGAAAATGCAAAAAAAAAGGGCAGATGAGTTAAACAAATTTTATTGTCGGTTCGATACTCAAGACTTTTCAGACAAATTGAAGGATCAGCTGAACACACTATGCTCACAGGATGATCCACCAATCGTCTTAGATGAGCAAGAAGTCTATAATTAGCATTTTATATCTGTGAATCCACGAAAAGCAAGCGGACCAGATGGAATATGCGAACGACTACTCAAAACATGTGCTCGTCAACTTGCTACTCCATACCGGTCACTATTCCAGATGTCACTTAATCAACAGTGCATTCCTTCATGTTGGAAATCTGCAGTCATTATGCCGGTTCCTAAAAACCAACGCCCTACTGAAAATAATGACTTTCGGCCAGTTGCACTAACATCGGTTGTCATGAAATCTCTTGAAAAAAAAATCGTCCTGCATAACCTTATTCATGATCAGCCCATTCAAGAACGTATTGATACTTGCCAATTTGCATATCAGAGAAATAAGTCAGTGCAAGATGCGGTTTTGTCACTCACGCAAGCTATTTATCAACACCTAGACAAGCAGCTAGTGTTACGCAAGGGCACAGTTCATTGACTTTTCGTCTGCATTTAACACAATACAACCGTTCCGTTTGTTGGAGAAACTCAAGTTTCTAGATGTGAAACCATCCCTAATTCTTTGGATATGTGACTTTCTCTCTGCAAGAATTCCGCGAGTGAAAGTAAACGGTTAGTCACAATGGGGATCTCCACAGGGATGTGTAATGTCACCAAGCCTCTTTATAATTTACACCAACGATTGTGTTTCTAACTTTCATTCAGTGAACTTACTGAAGTATGCAGATGACACTGTCATATATGGGCTCATAGATAATAATGATGAAAAAGATTATAGGCAATCGATACAGGACTTCAGTGTATGGTGTAAGCATAATTATCTTGAACTTAACCCTAACAAAACAAAAGAAATGGTGTTTGACGTTAGGCACAAGAAGGCAAATAGTCCTTTGACGGACTCAGTCTGTATTGCAGGGGTAAGCATTGAAACTGTGCAAAGTTACAAGTACCTGGGTACAACCATTGACAGTAAGCTGGATTGGAGTGAACATTCTAAAGATCTCACAAAAAAGGGTAATCAGAGGTTGTATTTTCTGCGTAAATTACGCTATTTTTGAGTTGATAGGGTACTAATGACTCTTTTTTACACCTCGGTAATAGAAAGTGTAGTTCTTCATGATTGTGTAGTTTGGTATAACGGAGCCAGGAAAATGGACAAAGATAAACTCAAAAGGGTAGTTAAACAAGCATCTAGGATTCTGGGAGTAGATATAAATCTGGATGTAGTCTGCCGGGAGAGGGTACTAACTAAAGCTCAGGGTGTGCTAGAAAATGATGATCATCCCCTCAACAATTATTTCATAATGCTTGGTAGCGGTAGAAGATGGCAGTCCGTAAGGACCAGAACAAACAGATATTTAAATTCATTTGTCCCCTATTCCATACATTTTCTCAATGATCAGCACCGGCGTTAACATCTTTATCTTATTTTTCTGCTGTTGTATTTTTCGATATTGTGTCTATTTTAATTCAAATTTTAAAATCTAATCTTTTTTAACTTATGTATTGAATGTATGTATATAATTTTATCTTGTTGCATGTAATGAAACAAATTTCCTTTTCAAGGACCAATAAAATAAATATGAATATGAATGAATGAATATTTATATTACACTGCTCATGTGTAGGGATTCCCTTTCAAAACTTTGTTTATGGGATCGGGAGTATAACAGTATATCTTTCAATCTCAAGTTGCTAGCACAGTTATTTGAAAATGATAAAATATGGCTTGTGTAAATAGATGGATTTAATGAAGCTGCCCGCAAAGGGTCAGCTGGCCGTAATCGAGACATACATGTAACTGCTCCCAGAACGTGCACTATGCGGTGGATAGTAAGCAACTTGATGGCTCAATTGCTCAGCATTTACATGTAGCTGCTGAATAATCGTGCAAAAATGTTTTTTATCTACGTGTAGTTTTTATTAAGACTACATTTTGTTCAAAATGGTCGGCGGGTATGAAATGGATACTCCACCATGCGATGCCTCAAATCTTATAGCCTATTATTTATATTCTTTTTTAATTTTATATCTTCATATAATGCAAACTTTCACAGTAAGGTTTATATAAAATTGATAACTGATTTAAAACTACACATGTCAGTTTAAAGATTTGTGCAGAAAAATGTTAAATAGTGCCCACTGACCACTGAGGCTTTCTGGTAAATTAGAGTGTGGAAAAATGTACGACAGAAAATAATTTCTGAAACCTCCCGGATCTCTTAAAATGCACCAGAATGCATCAGAGAGCATCTAAAACTAAAAATTAACCTGGGGCCTTTAAGTAGAACCCAGAACCGCACTCGCAGATTTAATCGCCTAAAACAAAACCCAGTTTTGAATAATCCTAGGGAGAACCCCGAGTTTACAAGATTTTTGGTGAGAATTCAATTTTAAAGAATCATATGAAGGGAGCAAACAGAAAAGAATATTAATGTTGTGCATATCAGTTTTGAACTGAGAGAAGTTTGGCGTGTGCAACTATCTGAAACCATTGCATTCTGTGTGACTTGACATGCCCCACTTTTCGTGAAAACTGTAATGATTACTCCCCCAACACTTTTTTATTGCCAATATAAAAAATGTACAAATTAACTAGATACAGTTTTTCTTCCAACCCCAGAAAACATTTTTTTTTAAATCAGAGAGCACTACAGATCTACAATGCTCTGTAAGACAGGCGTTTATACACTATGGCTCACACAAGCTACACAAAGAATAAATCACACTTACTGTTCCTGCAAAGGCAAATGTTGATTTAATGGGACTAAAACAGCAACTCTTCACTTCAGATTTGCATGTTAAGATCCTGAACAGTGAAGACAAGTAAATTTTAATACATTATGCAGCTTAGTATAGACATAAAGATCGGCATTTGATGATAATAATAATAATAATAATAATAATAATGTGGACTTATAGTGCACGTATCCACCAAACTGGTGTTCATGGCGCATTATATTATTACCCCTGCTCATCAGGCTCATAAATCATTCCTGAAACCATCTCAGCTCCCTGGGGAGTATACAGCTCAAATGACCAGCATTTGATAACCGGTCATTACCAAACAGCCTATATCGATTTAATTTTCAAAATGAATAAAAATTGTAATTTTTGAAGACAAATGTTTAACTTTAGGTTTTGGGGACACGAAATACATGAGGCCAATTCCACGCAAAGGTTCCACCTGTGACAAAATTCAAAAATAAATTTTTTCAATTAAATTTATTTTTTCTGAGAAGTACATAAGTCAAGCTTTCAAGAACAATTTCTTTTTTACCTGTGCCATGTTTGAATATTTTTTATAACCAGCGTTACACAGAGTTAGACGTGATGTTAAATGAGTGCAAAACATTCTCTTGAAGTTGCATCTTTAAGTTGCACTAGACTGCATCAAATGACAACATTCAGTGTTTATCATCTCTATATTAGAACACAATCTGGTGTCAGTTGAAATTTTATTTTTGGCCCTAGGTCACCATTAGAAATACCCAAGCAAATGTCCCGTCTGTCACGGAAAAAGAAGAAAAAGTTTAATATTTCCAACATAATTTGGTAACAAAAGTTTCTGTCTATCTTCTAGACAGACAGTATAACTCAGAGCAAGTAATATTTAATATCCTTGATTAATGGTGAAACCAATATTTCAGCGTAAATTCTGTCACGTCTGTCACAATTGTCCCACCTGTCACAGAAATGTCCCATCTGTCAGAGTAAAACATGTTAACCTATCATCCCTTTAATACTTGATTTTCACAGCAAAACTAATTCTAGATGAACATTTATTAAAAACACTAATGGGCCTTGGCCAAAAACAACATTTGTTTACTATATTTTCTATTAAAATCCCTCCTATGGACATGGTAGGCCAGTAAGTCAAGTTTTTCCATCAAATTTCTGCACATGTGGAGTAGATTTGCATACATTTACATGTATCTGCATACATCTTCAGTTGTGTTATAGAGGAATGTGAGGGTAAGAAATACCATGGGTTGATCATAGAAAATAAAAATGGAAGTTAGCAGATAAGATGCTTTGAGGTGTCAGCAGGTCAATTTTACAGATTTGAGCCCGAATGGGGTGCAGTATGGTATGGCAAAACGGGCATAATTGGAGGTCGTCACAGCAGTACCCATTTTAATGAATTTTAGGAATCTCAGACATGATCGAAGCAGACATGATCGAAGTACTCTGAACTAATTATGATAATTTTTGTTATAAAACTTGGCCAGAATCACTTGGCAATCATCACATGCTCTGACATGTCTGTCACATTTAATTGTCCCATCTGTCACAATACTAAAAAGCTGTCCCCTGAAATCTTTAAGTTGTTGACATTTTATGATATGTTTATGTTTTAACACAACTGTCTCTTTAACTAAAACAAAAATAACTAGACGGCTGTGTTTGTGATATTACAAACACATAGGTGTTTGAGTTTTGTCAGGGCAGTGATGATGATGTCAGAATGTTTTTTAAAGAAACTTTGCATTATTATTTTTTTAATATTAAACTTTGACTTCCGGTTTAGACAGGAAGTAAATGTCAAATTGGGGTCATGTTTTTGTAAATATTTTTGACAGTTAACAATCTGTACAATAGTGCAAAAACTGTGAATTTACCTCTTGTGGTTGTTGAAATATGATTTTTTTAAATATTAAACTTTGACTTCCGGTTTGGACAGGAAGTAAGGTCAAATTGGTGTCACATTTGTGTAAATATTTTTTGACAATTAACAATCTATACAATGGTGGAAAGACTGTGAATTTACCCCTTGTGGTTGTTGAGATATGATTTTTTTAAATAGTAAGTTTGGACAGGAAGTAAAGGTCAAATTGGGGTCACCTTTGTGTAAATATTTGTTGACAATTAACGATCTGTACAATGGTACAAAAATTGTGAATTTACCTCGTTGAAATATGATTTTTTTCATTATTAAACTTTGACTTCCAGTTTGGACAGAAAGTAAGGTCAAATCGGGGTCACCTTTGTGTAAATATTTTTCGACAATTAACAATCTATACAATGGTGCTAAAAATGTCAATTTACCTCTTGTGGTTGTTGAGATATGATTTTTTAATATATTAAACTTTGACTTCCGGTTTGGACAGGAAGTAAGGTCAAATTGGGGTCACCTAGCTTTTTGTAAATATTTTTTGACAATTAACGATCTGTACAATGGTGCAAAAATTGTGAATTTACCTCTCGGTTGTTGAAGATATGATTTTTTAAAATTATATTAAACTTTGATTTATCTTAATTCGATATCTGATGACCTCATCATGACGTCACAAATTATGTTTCATCTACGTGTTAAGTTCTAAGTATATGCCAAGTTTCAAGTTCATGTGAAGTTTGCAAGTATGTGTTTTTTTGTAGACAATCGATCGGAAGGAGAAGAAGAAAAAAACAAACTAGATATAAGTTTTTGTCACAACAAAAACTAGGTGTTCGGTTGAAGTTAAAATGATGCCGTCAAATGTTAACGTCTGTTGAAGTTCTCGCAAGAAGTTTATTTGAATACAATACAATACTGAATTTACAAATTATTTTAATATTAAACTTTGACTTCCGGTTTGGACAGCTAGTAAAGGTCAAATTGGGGTCATGTTTTTGTAAATACTTTTGGACAATTAACGATCTGTACAATGGTACAAAAATTTTGAATTTACCCCTTGTGGTTGTTGAGATATGATTTTTTTAAATATTAAACTTTGACTTCCGGTTTGGACAGGAAGTAAGGTCAAATTGGGGTCACCTTTTTGTAAATATTTTTCTACAATTAACGATCTGTACAATGGTACAAATTTTTTTAATTTACCTCTTGTGGTTGTTGAGATATGATTTTTTTAAATATTAAACTTTGACTTCCGGTTTGGACAGGAAGTAAGGTCAAATTGGGGTCCTTTTTGTAAATATTTTTCTACAATTAACAATCTGTACAATGGTGCAAAAAATGTAAATTTACCTCTTGTGGTTGTTGAGATATGATTTTTTTAATTATTAAACTTTGACTTCCGGTTTGGACAGGAAGTAAGGTCAAATTGGGGTCACCTTTTTGTAAATATTTTTCTACAATTAACGATCTGTACAATGGTACAAATTTTTTTAAATTTACCTCTTGTGGTTGTTGAGATAAGATTTTTTTAAATATTAAACTTTGACTTCCGGTTTGGAACTATATATCAATTTCCAAGTTCAAGTGAAGTTCGCAAGTATGTGTTTTTTTGTAGACAATATATCCGGAGTAGGAGAAGAAAAAAAAAAAACGAACAAAAACAATAGGTGTTTCGGGTACATACCCGAACACCTAACTAGAGATTGGTGTTTGTATTGACAAACACTAGGTGTTCAGGACGCGTAAAGGTCAAATTGGGGTCAACTTTGTTTAAATATTTTTGACAATTAACAATCTGTACAATGGTGCAAAGATTGTGAATTTACCTCTTGTGGATGATTTTTGTTAATATTAAACTTTGACTTCCGGTTTGGACAGGAAGTAAAGGTCAAATTGGGGTCATGTTTTTATAATTTTTTTTGACAACAATCTGTACAATAATGCAAAAACTGTGAATTTACCTCTTGTGGTTGTTGAGATATTTAAAAAAAAATTAAACTTTGACTTCCGATTTAGACAGGCAGTAATGTCAAATTGGGGTCACCTTTGTGTAAATATTTTTCGACAATTAACAATCTATACAATGGTGCAAAAATGTCAATTTACCTCTTGTGGTTGTTGAGATATGATTTTTTTTTAAATATTAAACTTTGACTTCCGGTTTGGATAGAAAGTAAAGGTCAAATTGGGGTCACCTTTAAAAAAATATTTTTTGACAAGTAACGCTCTGTACAACGGTGCAAAAATTGTGAATTTACCTCTTGTGGTTGTTGAGTCACAATTTTTGTTAATGTTAAACTTTGACTTCCGGTTTGGACAGGAAGTAAAGGTCAAATTGGGGTCACCTTTATGTAAATATTTTTTGACAATTAACGATCTGTACAATGGTGAAAAACTGTTAATTTACCTCTTGTGGTTGTTGTGATTTGATTTTTAAAATATTAAACTTTGACTTCCGGTTTGGACAGGAAGTAAGGTCAAACTGGGGTCACCTTCGTGTAAATATTTTTTGACAATTAACGATCTGTACATTGGTGCAAAGATTGTGAATTTACCTCTTGTGGATGATGTTTGTTAATATTAAACTTTGACTTCCGGTTTGGACAGGAAGTAAAGGTCAAATTGGGGTCAGCTTTTTGTAAATATTTTTTTACAGTTAATGATCTGTACAATGGTGAAAAAACTGTGAATTTACCTCTTGTGGTTGTTGTGATTTGATTTTTTTAAATATTAAACTTTGACTTCCGATTTGGACAGGAAGTAAGGTCAAATTGGGGTCACCTTTTTGTAAATATTTTTCGACAATCTACAATCTATACAATGGTGCAAAAAATTTCAATTTACCTCTTGTGGTTGTTGAGATATGATTTTTTTAAATATTAAATTTTGACTTCCGGTTTGGACAGTAAGTAAGGTCAAATTGGGGTCACTTTTTTGTAAATATTTTTCGCCAATAAAAGATCTGTACAATGGTAGAAAAATTGTGAATTTACCTCTTGTGGTTGTTGAGATATGATTTGTTTAAATATTAAACTTTGACTTCCGGTTTGGACAAGAAGTAAGGTCAAATTGGGGTCACCTTTGTGTAAATTTTTGTTGCCAATAAAAGATCTGTACAATGGTAGAAAAATTGTGAATTTACCTGTTGTGGTTGTTGAGATATGATTTTTTTAAATATTAAACTTTGACTTCCGGTTTGGACAAGAAGTAAGGTCAAATTGGGGTCACCTTTGTGTAAATATTTTTGGACAATTAACGATCTGTACAATGGTGCAGAAAATGTCAATTTACCTCTTGTGGTTGTTGAGATATGATTTTATAAATTATTAAACTTTGACTTCCGATTTGGACAGGAAGTAAGGTCAAATTGGGGTCATCTTTTTAGGTGTTCGAGCTACAGCGCGAGCACCTATTGTTATTGTAAATATTTTTTGACAATTAGCGATCTGTACAATGGTACAAAAATTGTGAATTTACCTCTTGTGGTTGTTGAGATGTGTTTAAAAAAAAAATTAAACTTTGACTTCCGGTTTGGACAGGAAGTAAGGTCAAATTGGGGTCACTTTTTGCAAATATTTTTTGACAATTAACGATCTGTACAATGGTACAAAAATTGTGAATTTACCCCTTGTGGTTGTTGAGATATGATTTTTTTAAATATTAAACTTTGATTTATCGTAATTCGATATCTGATGACCTCATCATGACGTCACAAATTCTTGTCACAAATTCTGTTTCATCTACGTGTTACGTTCTAAGTATATGCCAAGTTTCAAGTTCATGTGAAGTTTGCAAGTAAGTGTTTTTTTGTAGACAGTCTATCCGGAGAAGTAGAAGAAGAAAAAAAAAAAAAAAAAAAAAAAACGAACAAAAACAATAGGTGTTTCGGGTGCATACCCGAACACCTAAAAAACCGAACAAAAACAATAGGTGTTTCGGGTACATACCCGAACACCTAACTAGAGCTTAAGTGTTTGTTTGAACAAACACACGGTGTTCGGGATTACGTTAATCACCACGGTTTTGGCAAATTTATAGGTTTACACGATGTTGTGAAAATTTAGAAAAATGTTTATTAGTTTTTGAGATGAATTCTTGAACCAGAAGACAACGTCAAATTGAGGTATTGTCTCAGCATCATAAGTTCAGTTTTAAAAGACCTTTCATATGATGTATACATGTAGCTTGTGCAAATCCATTGTGTGCTTGAGAAGTTATGGTATCTGAAATAATATCATTCAAACTTTGGTTTTAATTCGATACCTGGGGACGTTATTATGTAGTTACACTTTCTGTGTCATCCACATTATTATCTAACTGTATGCGAAGTACCAAATTCTGGGTATTGATTTTATAAGAGGCTTTGTGTAATTGACACATTTTGCAAAATGTAAAGTTGACAATGCACTAGAATGAATTTTGGAAAATGTGCACTTAAGGTGACGTAAAGTGCGACACGTTGTCGTCATCATGACATCAATTCTTCTTGATCTGTTGAGTGATTATTGTACTATCTTCTTTTAAAGATTGTATAAAATTTACAAAAATTCGAAGGTTCGAATAATATAAAAGTTGTTATCCACAACATTACATGACTTCAAATTATAAGAACATGACGATGCATTTTTCTTGTGATGATATTAAAATACGGGTTAGGCCTACTTTTATGGCTCATGAAAATTCATTAAAAAATGTAGGTGTACATGAAAATGTGCTACTCCAGAAATGTCACAAAAATATAACACAATTTTTGACTTTGTAATATCGACATCTTGAATTATGAAGATTTCTTAGTTATGCATGTGTTTATTATAGGAAAAAGAAAAAAGAAAAAACACAGCGTGTCGTTAAAACGAACAATATAAAAGTTAAAGCAACACAGTGAAATAATTAGCAAGCATAGAACAAATTTGTGGTAAATATAGGGGAAAATAGTGAAATGTGGTGGCTTTAAAGAGACACTGTCGCAAAAAGTGATGACAATTGGCGTACAAATTTTCGTTTTTCCCTGGATCGAAAATATTTATTCAAGTGACGGCAATATTGGCATAGAAATCAACATTTGTTCTCCAAATCTCAAATATTGACGTCACTATTTATCAGGTGGAAAGATTTTTGGAATCATTACGCCAATATTAGCGTCAATATTTGTTTCAGATGTTGTTTAAAAGGTACCATAGTCAAAGTATTTTCGTAAAAATAATCATTATTGTAAAACACGAGTCAATATCTTTTTTGACATGAGGACTACATTTGAAAGCGCTGGCAAGCAAGCATACCGATGTGGTATGGGGTGGGTAAAACTTTCTGCGTAGCAACTGAATATGGTAGAATAATACATTGGGTACAGAACTCTGTTGGTACAAAACTTTATTTGCAGAGATTGAGAAACACGTAGATATCGATATTTAAGGATAACGAGTTATGATTAAATTATTAACGTCCAACACTGAAAATTGAATTCCGATAAATACAAACGTAGTAAGCACAGAAGCATTGTGTTAAGTAAAATGAGATTACAAGCTAAAATATTTCTTTGTTGTTACATGGTCATAGGTTAATATTGTTTAACAACAAATTTTCTTCCACAATTTCGGTATGAGATTAGTGTTAGAGAGCTGTCTTATTGGTGTAAAAGTATAATGTGGTTGCAGAGATTTGCATTTGTATAGTATTGGAATACATGATTACAGTAATAAATGTTTTTTTATACATGTGTACAAATACTTTCACCTGAGGATTGAATTTCCTGAGCTGGTAGGCAAGCATACAGATGTGGTAACTGGTAAGCAAAGATACAGAAAAGGAAGAGTTCACTACCCAAAATGGAAACAAGGCGATCCCTTATTGCTGCTTAGGAATAGGTTTTCTCAAAAAATAGTTTCTGCAATGACTCAATACATTGTATAGAAACATGTACATAACAGTGTTATCTGTTTCTCCGATAGAGGGCGACAAACAGCATTACCGTTCCGCCGGCCGGACTGTTTTCTATGCCCTGCCCACTCGATTAAGTATTGCGGACGTAGTGGAAATAACATATTCTGGATTGCACGTGTTATCTGTTTCTCCGATAGAGGGCGGCAAACAGTATTACCGTTCCGCTGGCCGGACTGTTTTCTATGCCCTGCCCACTCGATTGAGTATTGCGGACGTAGTGGAAATAACATATTCTGGATTGCGCATAATTTTTCACGAAATGTGTGCTTCTTTTTTTTACAAAAATGTCATGTTTTTAATAAAAATAAGTATCAAACTCAAACATATCCTCGTCTCTAATGTCACATATTTCACACTCTTTACACTCATGCTAAACTACATATTTTTCCCCGACTAAATCAGGAAATTTATTGATTTTTAATATTAGATTTTTTTAAATATTAAAGATGGACTACAACGAGAACTCTCACATTAAATTGACTATCGAACCTTATTTATGTTGTGTTCAGGTAACAATTTATTGTTGTGGTCATGTTTTTCTCTTTACAATTTTGTTGCAATTTGACCGAAAAAATTAGACCCTGCTTCTTCGATTTTTGAAATTTCCCGCCCTGCACTGGTTCCCGACAAAGACCCATTGAAAATCCACTATGAAATCCACGATATAGTACCAGCGGACTTGTAAACCAGCGAAAAGGGATGACGTATAACCCATGAGCACCCGAGAGTAAACAGAAGACGCCATGTTACTTCCGTGTATATTATACATGCGTTTTCATGCGTCAGCAGAGGCATGAAGTTTTATGAAGCTTTTTTTCGACGTTGTTGTGTAACAGTTATATAATGCCGACTTCATGTGTTGTTGGTGGATGCACTAGAAATAGTATTAAGAATCCAGAGACTCATTTTTTTCAATTTCCGCGGGATCCTGCGATATCAAAGGAATGGGTGAAGTTCGTGAATAATACACGAAAGGATTTCACCTTCATGCCAAAATTCCTGGATCCGCCCCTGCTGATATTTGCCTGTTTTTATCACTTTATCTGGCTCCCATGTATTTAATCTTTTATAATCTTTGCTATTGTTACTTTAGGTTATTTTATTATATTTAAAGGGCTTGGGAGCATTTTATTCAAATGGATTTGGTGCTACATTATATACATGTCTTTTATATTTTTTATTAATATTTGATTGAAGACAGAATGACATGGCCTGTGTACACATTTATTGTTATTCTATTCTTGTATTTTACAATTTATTGCCACTGTACACTCAGAACAAGTTTTAAGTTTTAAAGGCAGAAGTACATGAGATTTACCAACATGAGATTTACAATATTAGTCTTTGTCACACTTCTCCCTTTTGTGATGCAAAGCCAAAAAAACCTAATTGAATTAGCTTTAATCCAAGAAAATCTGAACCTGCTCAGCAGTAGAGTTATGCTGAATGTAAGTTTTTTCCTGGGAAAAGAGCAGCAAGTGTACGTGAAACGAATTTCAAAGGATTTCCAGTTCGGTTTAACAGAACAATGGCCAAGATCCAAACAAGTATGTACAGGATTTTGATTAAGTTGTTTTCGTCATCAAGAGGCAACTTTTTTAATTTTGATATTTTAACCTCAAAAATAAACTCAATTGTTGGTTGCAAATACATACATATTTTGTCTTGTCATTTATTCGAAAGTACCGAATTTGTAATGTTTTTACCATAGTGTATTGTTGGCAACATAAAACAAGTTTATTTCACATTAGTGCTAAATTAATCAACTTCTCCCCCCCCCCCCCCCCCCCCGAAAAGACACAAAATGAAATACACACGTAATTGATTCTGCCATTGATCATGGTTTAAGAATGCACAAAATAATTTGTAACTCCCTCCAGATCATTATAACTAGGGAAGAATGTTACCAATTTAAAAAATAAAACAAAGCAAATCGGCCTAATCCAGTGGTGGATACGAAAATCCTTTGTACTGTCCATCAGGGTTTGGGAACGTCCTGCGGATTGCGTCCATTACACATGATGGCAGTGGCACCCGGTTGAAACGGCCAAGATAACCCCAACACCACCTCACCACTTGCCGATATGCAACATGGCGATATTTTCTGTAAAACAAAACAAAAAATCAGACAAAATTATAAACATAAGATTTGTGATTTGCATGGTGGAGTATCGATATTGTTTACGTTAACACCATGTGAACTGAAATGCTATAACCATACCAAAAGGCAATCATGATCAAAAGTAAACAATTACATACATGTAATGCATGTACAATAAGATATAGATGCACGTGGGTCAACCAAGGTCATATTCAGTTGTGTGCGGTTACTCTGAAGTAAACACCGGTGCTCATTCAAAAGTAATCTGCTTGATATGCAGATCATTCAAAACTGACATTGCTCTAAAATATTAATTGAAATTGATGGTACATGTACATTGGCTTTGTACATTCAGTCAACACTCAAATCACTTACTGGTCAAGCGTTCCTTCAACTGCATCTCTGAAGATACGCTGTTGCAAGCACTCCTGGGTGGAGGCAGATCGCATCAAACCAATCATGGATGGTAAGGCACTGGTTGGGATCATCCACGTTGATGTCCAGCTGCTGCATCATGTTCTCTGTCTTCTCAACTTCTTTGCAACATATACAGTTTGCGAGCAAAGGCTGAAGAACACAATGTCCACACGAACACCTATTACAAAAAAAACAAGTTTGGAAAATATAATTTTAGTAACTTTGTCATTGGGGTTGCACTACTTAAAAATTGATCTTGAAATACATCCCCCATGAACTGATCAAGGACAGGTACATCACGAAGGAATACATTTTTCCATGGGCAGATCAAACATTTTTATTGTGCAGGGGCTACAACCTTTGATTTGAAGGGAAAGACTAAATGTCAATTATGCTTAAAGCATGATGGTAAAAGATCATGATTTTATTTGAATTTTGAGCAGTGATTACTTTCCCATCATGTCTTCATAAATACTGGCTAATATTGCCAACAAATCATAAAACGCAAGACATAGTAATTACCCCAAAGTTTCCACTGTACATGTATTGTACACATGTACAATTGTACACATGTACATGTACTACTACATTATGTACCTTGGGTCTCCATCATGTTCGTTCATGTTTTTGTCAAGTATAGCCTACAACTATTTTTGTACAGCAGAAACGAATTGATCAAACGAAGCATCATTCAGTATTTCATTCATGAATCATTTTGTGGGCTTACCAGTCTGTGTTTAGCCATCTATCATCAGGATTTGGTTCGTCGTCTTGACCTGGCGATCACCGTCACCGGCTGGTCAACTGCAGGCGCCGCAAGTGGCTCGAACCGGTATGGTTCAGCGCCACGTGCTTCGACTTCTTCGTCATCGTCTTCGCCTTCTCTCTCGTCTGGGGAGCTCCCCTCATCGCTAGAGCTGACATCACTATCCTCAGAAGTGCCTATATGAAACTCCTCTTCCTCATCTATACTGTGATCTTCCCAATATTCGCTGCTATCGGACATTTTCGTTGTTTTTCGGTCTAGAAGATGTCGCTTGTCCGCTGTTGTTCTGCATTGCATGTATGGTAAATGCATACAGTACACACGATCGACTGTTTTTTGTGCGTGGGGGTAACAAAGCGTCATGGGTGCTACGTCACACACGAAGTATGAATTATTCATGAGTTGAGGGCTTTTGGTGAAACTGGGCTTTTCTGGGTCGTAGAACGCCGATCAAATTGAGTTTTTTTTTGCATGAAGGAACAAGTTTTATTGAATAATAATATGTTAGTAATCATTACACATTTCTCGAACGAAAACAGCAATACAGCACTTATCATTATTCCGTTGTAGTCCATCTTTAAACTTTGATTTATCGTAATGCAATATCTGATATCTGATGACCTCATGATGACGTCACAACTCATGTTTCATTTACGTGTTATGTTCTAAGTATATGACAAGTTTGAAGTTCATGTGAAGTTTGCAAGTATGTGTTTTTTTTGTAGGCAATCGATCCGGAGAAGAAGAAAAAAAACAAGAAAAAAAACAAGAAAAAAAACAATAGGTGTTTCGGGTGCATACCCGAACACCTAAAAAAAAAACGAACAAAAACAATAGGCGTTTCGGGCACATACCCGAACACCTAATTATTCACATGAGAACAGATAGCTTATTGTAGATACCTAATTAAGTTGGGGAAAACTGAATGTAAAAAAAAAAACAATCTGTCATGCTAGACTAATGATGATCCTGTGTAATTAGTAAATAATTATATTTCAAAGTTTTCATTTAATTTTGAACTATGAGTATTATACATGAACATGAGGTGTTTCATTTAGGTTTATCTCCTGCAAGTTTTCAGTAGATAAATTTCAGAGTTGAAAAAGAGCTACGTTTTGTCCCATCTGTCACGCTAGAATTGGCCATGAGTCAGCGTGACGCGAAACAAAATTTGTCACCCTGATTGGTTCAAATCCACGTCACGCGTCACATGCCGGCTAAATAGAACAGCTGGCGCGCAACACACATATGTGCAGCTCTGATTTTGATATTGGCAATCAGATTGTCTAAACTGTATTGGGTATTTATGAATGAATAATAAAGATAATGATAGTGGATTCTTACAAACATGTAGCGGAACTTCATTATGTTGTGATGTTCAAGTCACTTTCACATAATTATTATCCGCCATGGGGCTACTTTAAGTGAATGTACAACATTAGTTTGTGGTAACGTATGTTCATCTGATCCCTCAAGAATTTTCATGACCAAAATCATTACACTAACGTGTGAAAGTTTTATCACAATTGGTGCTTCATCATAATTATTGAGAATTCTTTTTAAAGTTACATATTTTTAAAATGTTTATATGTAAATTGGACATAAAAATTACCCTTTCCTCAAGTGAAAGCACTTGCCTACATGTACATGTACCAACTTCCCACAAAGCAAATTTTTAGATAATAATTTAATTAATTTGATAATCTGGTAGTTGTACCAATGTTTTACCTTCTCTTTAAATAATTCCTTCATCATTCCTGTGAAATATAAAGCACCAGTTGCTTCTTAGATGCTCATCAGCAGCGCGTAATTAAACAATTACCATCTCTGCCCTCATAGATACCCATTTTATATACTCATTGTTGAAAAGAAAATCATGGACAAGTGATGTGTGCAAGGACACATGTGATGTAACCATCATGTCTAGAAACTGAACCCATTTTCTGACGACTCAGCCACCATACAGTAGCTTGAGGATTAGTGTATATTTTAGTGAATTATGGATGACATATACAACAGACGGCGATCAAACTTACCGATATGGTTGTGAAGAATCGTTGACATTCCACACACAAACAATTCCTTGATGTGAGCCACTTTCATCAATCTGGATACGTAGATACAAAAATGTATTATATATATATATATATTAAAATTGGCTGATGCCGGAATTGAACCCGCGACCTCTCGAATACCGTACGAGCGCTCTACCAACTGAGCTAACCAGCCCCTATGTTGGTCGGCGGTCCACTTATGCCAATTATCTATTGCTACATGTATATGGGGCCAGGTCAGAAGGCCAAACCATATCTCTATATATATATATATATATATATATATATATATATGTTTACTTGTTCGGACATAGGGCGACCGACTTCTATAGAAATTGCTATTTCTCTGCATTAAGGAGACCGTTGACGGTGGCCTTAAAGCTCAGCTACCCTTTAAAGTCATTATTTTGTCATAAAGTCTAAAAATCATCGCTTCCTTAGCCTCTAATTAGTGTAAACATCTTATTTCCAGAGTTTTGGACGGTTGGAGGATATATAAAAAAGGGAAAGGTAAGAGGAATTTTGTGCACGTTTCTATGGAGCGGTGGCCCAATAGGTGGAGAGTTATATATATATATATATATAACTCTCTTTTCACCCATAGGCGACCGCTCCATAGAAACGTGCACAAAATTCCTCACCTTTCCCTTTTTATATATCCTCCAACCGTCCAAAACTCTGGAAATAAGATGTTTACACTAATTAGAGGCTAAGCGATGATTTTAGACTTTATGACAAAATTATGACTTTAAAGGTAGCTGAGCGTTAAGGCGACCGGCAACGGTCGCCTTAACGCAGAGAAATAGCAATTTCTATAGAAGTCGGTCGCCCTATGTCCGAACAAGTAAACATATATATATATATATATATACATACATATAATGTACACATTGTATATTGCTTTTCTTTATGTCATCGCTTAATACTAAATGCCTTTGCCAAAAGTTGCGCAAACTTGAGGAAAAGAGAGTATGTTACATACATGTATCTCACCTTGAAAACGACCGTTTCTATCGTTTATCCCGTATTCTACCCAAGGGTCTCAAAATCAAATGCAGCCCCTCCTTTGGGGACCTAGACCCTGCATTCAGCAAGAAATGGAATGACACACTAACCAAGACTTCCTTCCGTTTACTTGAACTTCTCAAAGCCCAATGCCTAAAATGCATTGACAAGCAGTCACTTGATATTGAGAGTTACAGAATCTCAATTAAAAGTGGCTTGCCTTAATGATCATGAATGGGACCATTTCCAAACCATTCTATCCTCCAACATACGACTCCGTGAATTCTTTCACGTCGAGCCCTCCACAGACGACGGGACCCCAGACGACAGTCCCTCTGGGGCCCCCAGCCGCAACCGCTTCTAAGAAAAAAGTGTATGGGTACCCCCTAAGAATAGGGATGCAGCCCTTGAGAACTGTATCAATGCAGTCAACTCTGAGGTTCACAGGGAATCTCCTGCAAGATGTGCCAGCAACCTCTCCCGTGCTGAACGGGACGCCATCGGTGAACTCCGACAAGCTACAAACCTTGTCATCAAACGGGCTGACAAAGGGTCTGCTGTTGTGGTCATGAACAGAGATGATTACACAGCCGAGGCCCTTAGACAACTTACATGTAATAACACTGATCACTATACTGAATGTGATACTGACCCTACCAACTCCTTCGCAAAAGAAATATCTGACACCCTCGTCAAAATTCATAATTGTAACGGTATTAACAAGGATACCTTTAACTATCTCATTCCACCGGATCCTCGTACGGCCTGTTTCTATCTACTGCCCAAAATACACAAGGCAGGTATACCCGGGCCGTCCCATTGTGTCGGGTAATGGACTTCCTCCGTAAACTAGAGGGTATTAAACATAAAATACCCATTATTCTGCCTTCCTTGTCACTCTGGATGTTTCCTCATATACAAACATCCCCCATGGCGAAGGCATAAGTGCATTGTGCCAACGCTCTCAGATCCAACAACCAAACCAAACCTTCAGTGAGACACCTCACAGATCTTATCCGACATATACTGACCAAAAACAATTTCACGTTCCTAGACAGAAACTTTCTCCAGGTTCAAGGTACAGCGATGGGCACCATCATACGCTAATCTGTTTATGTCTGACCTTGAATACAGATTGCTATCTTCTGCCCCCCACCGTCCTCTAGTATGGTGGAGATTTATTGACAATATATTCTGCATTTGGTGTGGTGGCCAAGATAGCCTAGATGAATTCATCAACTACATTAATTCATTCCATATCACCATCAAGTTCACTGCTAACTACTCTCCCAATAGCGTGAACTTCCTAGACGTCACCATCAACAAATCCCGCCAAGGGCATCTCGACTGATGTCTATTGTAAACCCACAGACACTCATCAATACCTCCTTTCTGACAGCTGCCACCCCAAGCACTGCAAAGAGGCCATCGCCTACAGTCAAGCGCTCCGTATAAGACGTACAGTATCTGTTCCACCGATACCTTATACAGGAAACGGTCGTCTGAACTGAGGCAACACCTTGTATCCCGGGGTCATAGCAAACGCAGGGTCCAACTAGCCATCAACAGGGCCCTCTGCACCCCCCGTAGCACCCTCTTGGCTACCCGGGGTAACAAGAAAACCCTTCCTAACAGAGTTCCCCTGGTCACGACTTATCACCCCAGATTACCCAGACTTTCTTCTATCGTAAATGATAACATGACTATTTTACACTCCTCCGGCAGGTTACGCTCAGCAATCCCTGAACCTCCTTTGATTGCTTTCCGTCGCCCCCGTAACCTCGGTGATATATTGGTTCGGGCTAGGCTCCCTAGCACCAACAGTGACCTTAACGTCACTGATCATGAATCATGACAGGGGTGCTCTAAGTGTAACCGCTTGAGATGCAAAACCTGTTTGTATCTCAAACCTGCTCAGAAGGTGAAAAGCCACAGTACTGGTCTCACCTACACAATCAGAACTAAATCCCAGTGTGACACACCCAATGTTATATATGTAATCTCATGTAAAAGATGTGGTATACAATATGTAGGGTAGACAAAGACCAAATTGTGTCTCCGCTTTGCCAACCATGTTTTTTTATTTTGTAAAAACAGAAGTCTCGCTCATGGCACATTTATGTCAGAATCACTGGCACTACTTTCAATATCTGAAGTTTGTTCAGAAAAATATTCACAATCTGAACCACTGGTTGCCATGAGAGTATCTTTGTCTAATTCACTCAAAGCCATCATGTGTGGAAGTGACAGCACTGTGCATACATGTAATTACACCGCGCTGTTCAGCCGAGCGTATAGACCGAACAATAAGCGGGCAAGCTAAACTTGGCATACCCTTTTCATCGCACGCGAAGTTCCCGCATAGTGTAATTGATAGGGCTGTGTTCAGAAAGCTCTTGAAAGCACTGTGTTCAAAAAGCTCTCGAAATCCCAATCTATTATATAACACTCCCATTCAAGAACAATATGGTTCACCAAGATATCAGCCTTCTTGAAGATTTATATTCATGGCGAAAACCCCAGCAAATGCAGCTGGAAAATAAATTAATTCCATACGTGCTGGAATGTGGCTATACCCTTCCACCGGCCCAGTGGCATATCCGCAAGCCGTGGCTATGGCCGTCAGCCGTACGCAAGGGGTTAATTACTAGGGCTGTGCGTTTTCGGATATTTTTGGAACCGGATACCCGAAATCAGGAAACTCCAGATACCCGGATACCCGTTTTCATTTTTATTGAAAACATGCCTCCGGTGGTGTACAAATACATGTACTGGAAATGGTAACAAATTGACTTTTATAATACAGAGGATACCATACTATCGATCTTTTCTTTATTGGAGTGTAATCTCTTGAATTTAAAAATAATTGTCTGTACAAGTGCATTGTTCAAGAGTCACAGATTTCTGTTCACACCGCTCAAATGTTAAGTCCGAAGTTTAAAAAGTCGTTTACGGGTAATTGGAACCGAAAAATGGAACCGGGTAATGACAGTTTCGGTCGGGTATCCGGATACCCGGCACAGCCCTATTAATTACATTCCTGATGATATAACTCATATGGAAGTTGTACACATCAGTTTTGTTCTTTCCAAGTTTGTTCACACATTGCATATATCTATAATCAATTAGATTGGGCACTGAATAAATTAACCTTACCATTTAACCACTTACCTCTTTAGGAATGGAATAAACTGTCAGTAAAAGATTGGTTTGAACTGGATGAAACTGAGCATGTGTCACAAAGCGACCTTAAACAAAACAAGTTGAACAATTTGTACTCCAGTTATCCATTTTAAACCTGTAAAGGTATTAAATGATGTTAACCATGATTTTGGATCCCCTCGTTCAACATTACAATTTATGGATGTGAAGATATTTGAAGATCCATTTCCAAAGATCACATGAAGTGAATAAACACTTATTAGGGTTTAATTATAATAATGATATTTGTTGCCAAGGTAAAATAAACTCAATCCATTTCTAGGGCAAAAATTATTTCATTTATCTAATATTTCTCTCTTCTGGTACTTCTGCAAAAGTGAAGCATTATATAAAACATGTACACTTTTTTTCTTGGCTGATAAAAAGTTTGTATTTGGAGCCATAACATCCTCTCTCACCGTATTAAATCATTTTGAACCAATACAACAAACACTTTATGTATAGATTAAAGAGAGCCTAGTATTAAAGAATTACAATCTTTTTATTTTTTACATTTCTTTTCATAATACGTGTATGTTTATTGTGAACGAGGCAATATCATTAGCTGAGAAATTTTTATTTTATTTTATTTATTAGATCATATTACAGGCGGTATACAAAACATAAAATTCATAAATAATTTATACATGCATATTACACTGAATTCATAAAAATGTTATACATGAATATCAAAATTGCATTTTAATTTACAGTAAAGGCAAAATACAAGCAAAATACTACAAAAAGAGACAAAGAAACTGACAAACAAAAAAACACTAGAGACATACAGAAACAAGCAGACAAAAGAAGAATGAAGGGACAAAACATACATACATGTAGCGTATGTAACAACACACAATATGGCAAGCGGACAAAATGACAGGAAAGCACAAGTTACATGTACATATATCAAGGTCGAAGAAACAATACAGAAACAGAAACAAATATTGCACAAATCACAGGCCTGAAGGATTGCCTAAAAAGCTTTAAGCTTGTGGAGCGGCTTTCCAAACTGCATCAATACAATAAAACAACAAATAAAAACACAAAAAAGGACTGGAAAAACAAACACAAAGAAAAACGAGAAGTACGTTTGTTTGGTTACAAATGTAAGGTGTTTGGGTTTGGTTTTGGTCCAAATTTGGAAAGTAAAACATTTTAAAATCGTTGATGTAAAAATTTTCAGGCATTTTTGTGAACTGATTTCATTGTCCACGGATGATATCCATGAACGGATAAAGAAGAAAATAAAACAAATTAATCAAATTAGTGCGGTCATGTTCATGGCATATCTCGAACTCAGAACCTTCGGATTAGTAGTGAGAGGAATTCACCAATGGACCAGGGAGCTTCCATAATGTGTCGTAGTAAATCCAGTCGATAATTGTGCAATATTACAAGAACAGCAACAAAATTGCTACGGTCATTTTCATTGCGGATATCAAACTAACGACATTACGATTAACTGTCTGAAGATTTCACCACTCGAGCATTGTGCTTCGATAACGAGTAACAGTAAATTCAGTCAATTATTGTGACATGTCTGTAAGTCAGTAAGTGTAATAAAAATAGCTTTTCGAAAGGTATTACTTGCCGTGGATGAGAGCCGTGAATGGATAAAAAAAAAATAAAGAAAAGCAATAAAATTAGTGTGGTCATGTTCACAACGGATCTCGAACTCATCACATTTTAATTAGCAGTCAGACGCATTAACCACTGGACCACAAAGGTTCCTTACTAAATACTCATAAATCCAGTCGATTATTGTGCCAAGTTACAACTCTGAATGTCAGTGAGTTATAGTGCTTTTACGTTTCCATCGTTTTAGCCCATTAGAAAGGAACGGATCGACTTTTTATGAATTTTAGGTGCATCTACCTATCATAATTAATGTTTTTCACCAAGTTACAAGTCTGAACATCATTTCGTTAGGGAGTTATAGGGCTTATTAACTTTCATTGTTTTAGCCCACAACAGCGGAACTGATTAAGTTTGTATGGATTTTATGATTTTATATATTTTTACATATCGGGACAAATGTTTGTGCAAAATTGCAAGTCTCTACGCCATTCCATTTGGATGT
This sequence comes from Zoroaster sp. YZ-2022, assembly GCA_029582265.1. Lineage (NCBI taxonomy): Eukaryota > Metazoa > Echinodermata > Asteroidea > Forcipulatida > Zoroasteridae > Zoroaster > Zoroaster sp. YZ-2022. The sequence continues at coordinate 23,581,270 of CM055827.1, forward strand.
TATTATGGTTTTTACATTTCTATTATTTTAGCCCATTGAACCGAAATGGATGGATTTGTTATGAATTTTGGGTACATCTGCATATCTAATAAATGTTTGTAGAAAGTCTGTACATCATTTCATTAGGGAGTTATAGAGCTTTTGAATTTTCATTGTTTTTGCCCATCAGAGCGGAACAGATTAGGTTTGTATGGATTTTATGATTTTACATATATTTACATATCGGGACTTATGTCTGTGCAAAATTACAAGTTTCTACGTCATTCCATTTGGATGTTATTGTGGTTTTTACATTTCCATTGTTTTAGCCCATTAATCCTGAACGGATTGATTTTTTATGAATTTTGGGTACATCTGCATACATGTATCATAAAACTCTTTGTACCAAGTTACAAGTCTGAACATCATTTCGTAAGGGAGTTTTAAATTTTTCCATTGTTTTAGCCCATTATAGCGGAACCGGTCACGTTTCAATGATTTTTTTTATGATTTAAGATACATGTACATCAGCATATCGGGACCAATGTTTTTGCTCCATAGGGCAAGTCTGTAAATCCATTCGTTTTGGAGTTATTGGGCTTTGAAGTTTCCATTGTTTTAGCCCATAATAGCAGAACTGATTAAGTTTGCATGGATTTTATGATTTTTAGAAATATCTACATATTGGGACAAATATTTGTACAAAATTACAAGTCTCTGATGCCATTCCATTTGGGAGTTATGGTGGTTTTACATTTCCATTGTTTTAGCCCATTAAACCGGAACGGGTAGGATCAGTTTTATTATATTTTTAATTTTAGGTAATCTACATCATAACAAAATGTCTGTAGTTTCGTTCGGGAGTTATTGACCTGTCAACTTTCCATTGTTTTAGCCCATAGAGCCGGAACTGAAGAAGAAGAAGAAGAAGAAGAAGAAGAAGAAGAAGAAGAAGAAGAAGAAGAAGAAGAAGAAGAAGAAGAAGAAGAAGAAGAAGAAGAAGAAGAAGAAGAAGAAGAAGAAGAAGAAGAAGAAGAAGAAGAAGAAGAAGAAGAAGAAGAAGAAGAAGAAGAAGAAGAAGAAGAAGAAGAAGAAGAAGAAGAAGAAGAAGAAGAAGAAGAAGAAGAAGAAGAAGAAGAAGAAGAAGAAGAAGAAGAAGAAGAAGAAGAAGAAGAAGAAGAAGAAGAAGAAGAAGAAGAAGAAGAAGAAGAAGAAGAAGAAGAAGAAGAAGAAGAAGAAGAAGAAGAAGAAGAAGAAGAAGAAGAAGAAGAAGAAGAAGAAGAAGAAGAAGAAGAAGAAGAAGAAGAAGAAGAAGAAGAAGAAGAAGAGTTACACCTCTTTTAATTGCGAAGTAGACAATTTTAAACACTTTTTCTGAAGAAAATTGTTTTTGAAAAGCCCCTTTTTGGGTTTCAACTCGTCGGGTGAGTGGTCTCACCTTAGACGCCATTTTTGAACATAGCTACCATGTCTGCCTACAGGCCAATGCTGAAAGGACCAAATACCATCCGATTCTTTGTTCAGGAGAACAAGCCATCACCCAGGCAAGTGAACAATGCCATATACGAAGAGTTAAATGTCAACAATTCAGTAAAATGTATCGCTGAGTTGGACAATGGATGGTACAACGTAACACTAAACAATGAATGCCATTGTGAAGACATATAGCAACAAGGGGACTTAATTTGAATGGAATGCTAAAAAAAAGAATGCGAAAGAGCAGATGTTTTCAACTCTGTGGTAGCATACGTCAAAGCACCATATGAAATGAGCGACAACGTAGTTCTAAATGCTCTTATGCAGTACGGCACAATGGGTAATGTTAGGCGACAACATCATGATTTCGACAACACCATAGAAAACGGAGTGCGAAGCCTTCTAATTAAACATGTAAAGAAACCAATTCCAAGTATTGTCAAGGTGGGGAACTTCAACGTACAGTCAGACACCGTGGGCAGCAGAGAACATGCAAGATATGCCAGCAACCTGGACACATTGCCAGAGACTGTGACAGCCGCGGCCGCTGTTTCATATGTGGATCCCAAGAACACCGGGCAGACATCCACGACAAAAATGGAGAAACTGAAAAACATGCCACCAGTAGATGAGGTTTTAAAAGAAGGAAGCAAATATACGACGGACGATGAAGAAGAAGAGGAAGCAAGCAAGGAGGAAGACAGTGAAGGGCAGGAGGAAATGGAAGAAGAAAATCAAGATGAAGAGAGCTCTCAAGTAGTTGTTGAGATGAGAGAACAGACGGCACCAATTGCACCAACAACAGAAATGACCACCAAAAATGAAGAAGCAAAAGAAAAAGAGAAAACCGGCAACACGGACAACACGCACAACATGCACACCACGCGAGAAGGGCAGACTCCCTAATAATAATAATAATAATAATAATAATATAAATAATAAAGATTTGTAGCGCACACATATCCACCCTGCTGGGCGCTCAAGGCGCGGAAACAAAGAAAAAAACATGAATACAAACAATATACAATGATAGCAAAGGGAAAAATTATGTACTGAGATACATGTACCTACATGTACAATGCAATTTGAAGAATTGTGACATAAGATGAGTTTTAAGCATTGACTTAAATCTAGTTATACTATGACAAGATTTGAGTTTAGTTGGAAGATGATTCCAGAGTCTCGGAGCGGCAACAGAAAAAGACCTATCTCCCCAGTTCCGTTTTGAAGTTGGTTCCTTTAGGAGTGACATGTTGCTGGAGCACAAATTGCGTGATGGTGTGTAGACTTTAAGCAGTTCAAAAATATAAATTAGAGCAATGTTATTAAAAGATTTGTGAACAATTAGCATAAGTTTAAAAACAATTCTCTGTGAAACAGGAAGCCAGTGCAGTTCTTTTAAGATTGGCATGATATGGCATGACTTTCTGGACAAAGTCACAACACGAGCTGCTGTGTTTTGTATGTGCTGAAGACGAGATATTTGATTCTGCGGGAGACCGTAGAGGAGAGTATTTTCGTTATCGAGCCGTGATGTGACAAACGCATGTATAATTTGTTCAGCAGCACTTTTATTCAAGCATTTCCTTATTCTGCTTATATTTCTGATATGAAATGATGATATGCGAACAATGTTGGAGATATGAGGTTTTAAAGTCATTGTCGAGTCAAATATAACACCCAAATTACGTGCTTGTGATGAGGGGGTTATCTGCGAGTCACCAATTGTAATAAATGGAAGAGAAACTTTAGACAATTGCTGACGTGATCCAAATAGAACAAATTCTGTTTTTTCATCATTCAAGTTTAGGAAGTTTTGTCTTATCCAACTTCGAATCTCTTGAATACATTTCTCCAGTGTTGTACCGTAATGCAGGAATCGGCAGTTTCTTGAGAAGATTTAAAAGTAATGTAAAGCTGCATGTCATCAGCGTAGACATGATAATTTAAATTATACTTCAAAATGATATCACGAACTGAAAAGGTATAAACAGTAAACCACTGTGGGCCGAGCACAGAGACTTGGGGTACAGAATAGTCAAGAAGAACAGGCTCGGAGATAGCGTTACCAATACAAATATGCTGAGGCCTATTTAAAAGGAAGGACTTACACCAATCCAGATGTATTCCAAGATGATATTGAAGGCGGGAGAGAAGGATTTTATGATCGACCGTGTCAAAAGCGGCGCTTAAGTCTAACAAAACTAATGCAGTGATTTTTCCATCATCCATGGCAGATAAAATGTCATTGTTGACGTGGAGAAGAGCAGTTTCCATTCCATGAAATGGTTTATAGGCTGACTGAAATGTGTCCAACAGGTTATTAGCACGAACATGGTCAGAGATCCGTGATGAAACAACTCGCTCGATTGTTTTTCCAAGGTACTTTAAATTCGCTACTGGTCGGTAATTTTTGAAAACTTCCTTGTCCAAATTGGGTTTTTTCAGGAGTGGTTTAACATTAGCAACCGTCTGGCTATCAGGGAAACAACCGGAAGAAAGAGATTTGTTTACAATAATTGTGATATACTTAGCAAACACATCAATATTTTGTTTTATTAGCGAAGTTGGTACTGGATCAAGTTCACATGATTTTGATGGCGATTTCATGATGAGTTTCTTGATCTCCGTAACACTAGTAGCCTCAAACATTGTGGATCCTTGCGTGACGGTGTTTGTGATAGAATCACAGATACTGGGGGAAAAGAACGACGGATATTCTCCATTTTTGTGACAAAAAAGTTTGAAAAAGCATTTGCGAGGTCCTGATTGGAGTGTGTAGATGGAAGCACTGTAGTTTTGGGTATATGAAGCAGCTTTTCAACAATGTTAAAGAGTTTTTTCTGATCGCCAGAGCTCTCTTCCACAAGAGATGAGTAGTGAGTTATTTTTGCCTGGTTAATCATGTTCTTCACAATATCACGTTGGTTACAGTATTCTTGCCGATGTACTCCAAGTTTCCCATTGTCACACCATTTTCGCTCAAGTTGACGGCAGATTTTCCTTGCAGCACGAATATCATCATTGAACCAGGGGGATTCAGATTGTAGTTTAACAGTTCTAGTTTTTTGCGGAGCATGATCGTCCAGGATGTTCAAGGTTTACATTTTCCAGTTGAGATTCAATATCATGACATAAATCTTTAATATTTACATTTTTCCAGTGGCGAGTAGTTACAGAAATGGTAGGTATAGGATGTTTTTTATAGTTCATATTTACCATGATTACATAATGATCAGATAAGCCGGGATGGATAGTTATATTAGAGATGAGAGGCGAAGTATTTTCACACGTTATCATGAGGTCAAGACAGTGACCATATCGATGAGTGGGTGCTGTGATGTGCTGGATAAGTCCATGAGCAGAGAGCAGATCTTTAAACTGATATGCATAATTGTTTGAAGTAATGTCCATATGAATGTTAAAATCGCCGGTTAAAATAATGTCAGATGGGTGCAAGAGATAATCGACAATTAATTTATCAAATTACTGCAGAAAACTGGAGAAGTTTACATGTTTACCATCAACATCCCTTTCTGGTCGATACATGACATAAAACACAATAAAGGGGGCCACTTTGCATCCGTCACGTTAGCAGTTTTTTGCAATGGTTGTTATTTATTTTTAAGTACCCGAAACCGACAAAAAGTGTTTCAACACGTGAATGGACATGCAGGCTTATACTAGAAGTAATTTGAGTTGATTTATTTTATTTTTTTATTTTTTTATTTATTTTTTTACCCTCAAATTTCCATAAAAATTGGACGGAAAAAGTTACCTCACTTTTCCGTCCATTTTTCGATGGAAATTTTAGGGTAATTAAAAAATAATAGCAATAATCAACTCAAATTATCTTTAGGATAAGCATGCATGTCTATTCAAATGTTGAAATTCTTTTTGGGTGGTTTCAGATATTTAAAAAAAATTACAAAAAATTAGAAAAACTGCTAACGTGACGGTAGGAAAGTGGCCCCCTTTATTGTGTTTTATGTCATATATTAACAAGGCGAACAGATCTAGAGTTGCACGTTACCTCAGCATGCAGAGATTCATATGTTAGATAGTCAATGTTAACATTTTTCATACTGACGGATAAACTGGACCTAAAGAGAAGTGCAACCCCTCCACCGGTCTTTTTTGGTCTGGGGATATGATGGAGAGAGTAGCCAGCTGGAATGCACTCGCAGGGTAGCAAGTCATCATCAGGTTTAAACCATGTCTCGGATATGGCAACAAGATCCAAATTGTTTTGAAGTACAAAGTCAACAAATTCATCCGATTTGTTACATACATGTATGGATTGAGTGTTCAAGACACAGAGCTGAAGTTTAGACTCATCATGAACATTTGGAGTTGAAGTTATACCAGTGTCGCTTGTTGATGTGGTTAAGTTCACTGCTGGGGGTTGGTAAGGCCGGAGTGCTAGTTGTCCATTATACGGCGACCAGCTGTTTTTACCTCTATGTGTGCGGCGGTATGTTTGGAGTTTGGCAAGTATTCCAAGACAGTTCAATTGACTTAATGCTGAATAAGATAAAGCTGCATCAGTGCATGGAGCCGAGTGGCGTGTGTGGGTGTGTTCATTGTTTCAGGTCCAGGGTTTGGGTTTATGTCACCAGAAATTAAGAGTTCCAGGTGAATGGTGGCAGAGATGAGTCATTGAGACACAATGGTCGGGATAGCAGGAGTAGGATAAACAGAATGTAGACCTCCATTGTCTAATCACAAAGTTGTTGATCCAAACAAAAGGCTTGTGGTCAAGCTACAGCTCATAACCTAAGTCAGAGTTGACTGCACAAATAAAATGAAGATACAAGATGTGTATACACTAAACAGTAAAATCTTACAGCAGAGACAGACAAAATACAACAGTTTTTTCACTTATTATAAGAAAACAAATGTACCAATACTCACATAAAACATCCAGTAGATTCCAGGTGTAATAAGAAATCCACTTGTATAAAAATGAAGACAAATTTGTAGCTACAAAACACTTACTTAGCACAAAAACTGGAGAGCTGTTTTGAGTAGCTGCTTGTTAGGTGCTCATTCATGAAAGAAAGGTGATGCATTGGTAGACATGGTGTTACGAAAACAAACCAAGACCATTCCAGTTTTTTGGGACAAAGCCGTCGAAAAGAGGGTAGCAGAAAGTGAACAAGAAAGGCCTGAGGGCGGAAAAAAGTGTAAAACAACCATAGAGAACGCCGAAAAGAATGACACGGACTTAAATATGGAACAAGACGACCAAGACTTTGAAGAACAAAACAATAGGAGAGAAGACACTCAAAAAGATCCAGAACAAGACCCTACCTGAGGAAGGGGGTACAACAATTCCGAAAAAAACGAGGAACTGGATCTATAGCCACACACAGAAAGGAACCATACCAAGCTAGCCCAGCCTGACAAGAAATGAAAGAAGCAAAAGGAAGGGCACGCGGAAAAGCTTAAATGATTTTGCTGGTGAGTTCCAAAATTTCCACATAAGGCCAACAAAAAAAAATTGTTGAGTTGCCCTCCAGTGAAAATATTTGAAGGGGTCGGTCGGTCGGGATTTTTTTTTTTTTTTTTACCTCCTTGACTTCATTTTAAGATTGAAATGCATTGGAACTGAAACCACATACTATGTTTTTCATTTGTATACCTATCAGCAAGGAATTTTGCTTCAGAATAAAAGTATCCAAAGCATTTTTGTTGTACTTTTCGCTGTGATTGACACAGCAAATTCATCCATATTGCGTGCAATGCTCAACATGCAACATGTGAGTGGCCATTCGATTTGAAAACATGTAGGTCGAGTCGCAATCGTTGACACACGTACATGTACAGTGCGGGAGCCAGTGCACAACGATGTGAGGGCCATTTGATTTGACAACGTGTAGATTGAGTCGCAATCATTGACATACAAAACAGTCTGCGAAGCCAGTGGAAAACATGTGAGGGCCATTCGATTGGAAAGCGTGTAGATTTGAGTCGCAATCGTTGGCACACAGTGTGTGTGCGAGGCAGTGCACCATGTGAGGGCAGGGCCATTCGATTTGAAAACATGTACAGTCTTGGGTACCGGTAAATTTACCGGTAAAAAAAGTGGAAAATTTCACAAATCAAACGTATTATGTTTTATACAAAGAAAATTTGTAAGTTTCATAGGCCTATGAATGACGGGGGTAAAAAAAAAAAAAAAAAAAAAAACCCGACCCGAGATTTCAGCACTTTTGGGTCAGTCGGTGGAGGGCAACTCAACATCTTTTTTTTTTTGGCCTAATCGTCATGTTTGGATTCACTTTGATTCTCTTGATGGCGTACACTACAGCCACATTAAAATGTAAACGGCTTAAAAAATACACAAAAAAGGGACATGGTTTTTGAATATACACTGTAGTGTTCCTCCCGGAGACACACAGTGAAGAAAAAGATGAAACCTTATGGCGCAAACAGTGGGGTGGGCAAATTTGTTTCAGTCATGGAAAGACTAACAGTTGTGGCGTTGCTATTTTAATTTAAAAGAAAAGTGGTTTCAATCTTGTTAACCCTCAGGGTGATTCACATGAACGATGGGTTAGGGGGGATATAGAAATTGATGGTGTCACTGTTAATTTAGTCTCATTGTATGCGGCAAATGGTGCATCTATGCGGAAGCAATTTTTCGTGGAATTTGGGAACTCCCTTTTGGATAACTATCCTACATGTAACTAAAATTGCATTATTGGTGGTGATCTTAACTGTCAATTAGATTCAACAAATATTTACGATCAAAGCAAAACTTCTCTTTGTAATATGATACAGTAAAATGAACTCATTGATACATGTACATGGCGATATATAGAGAATAAACCAGGATATACATTTTACCACAAAGTAATTAAAAGACCGAGTAGAATTGATTATGTCCTAGTTTCAGAAACACTCGGATACCAACTAAAAGAAATATCTGTTGATTCTTCAGGTCTGTCAGATCACAGTACAGTAATTGTCCGTTTTGATTACCAAACCATTACCACGGGAAAAGGAAGATGGATTTGTAATAATGAACTTCTTAAAGACAACCAATGTAAAACTAGAGTTGAGTGGTTTTGGAATTTCTGGATTACCCAAAACGACCATTATGATTGTTTATTTGTTTGGTGGGATATTGGAAAAAAATAGGCTAAAAGAAATTATTAAAGATTATGAAGGCGAGAAAAGATACAAAGAAAAACAGGAAATAATTTTTTTTTTTTAAAGGTACGATTATATTATTAGTCATCCTTTTGACAATAATGTGACTGAGCTAGAAGAAATAGAGAAAAATATTATTGTTTGATTTTTGGATCCAAAATGGAAATAATGATCAGAATCTTGAATTGGTTGGTTTGTTTTTAACAATCCTAAACTGATGGGAGCAAAAATGCCCAATTTTTATAGAGATTTGATTAAGGCCTTTAAAAATGCGGATGGTATAATGAAACTCAATGTTAGTTGTAACAACGATGCACTTGAGATACCTTTATGGAATAATTCAGTTATTACCGACAAAGAAAAAATGATTGATAGTAAAGTATTAAAACCCTGCGGCATGTTGGCACTAAAATATGTGGTCAGAGATGGCGTTTTCTTAAAACCTCAAGAATTAGCTGTTAAATGTAATATTAAAGTTATTAATGCTGGGAAAATTATGGCAGATTAAAAAAAACATGTAAACAGTGTTTTACTCAGTGATACAAGAGAAGGACCGGCTAATCATGTTATTCTTAATGTTAAACAATCAAGAAAGTGTTTCTATATCTGATATTTCAGTCAAACAAATTTATCAGAGTATGATCCGGAAAAAATTAATCCCACCTGCTGCAGAAAAGAATTTGGCCAAAAAAGCTCAATATTAGCCAATATAGCCTTGATTGGAAAGAAATTTGGAAAAAAGCCGTCAACACAAATATAGACCACGAAGACTAAGCTTTGGTTTCGCTTAAGACATCGAATTCTTCCTACTAATGATATCTTGAAAAAAATGAAAAACACCAATGATAACAAATGTGCTATGTGCAAGCAAGAGGAAGAAACGATCGAATATTTGTTTATTTACTGTAGAAACACTTGGCTTATTTGGATTTTTATAGAAAGTATTCTCCGCAAATACAAAGGTAACAAACATTTCTACCTTAATGATAGTAATAAAATGTTGGGGTATGGTAAACACATCGATGATATCGCCTTGTTTTAATTGCCAAATTGCATAGAACCATTTGGGTTGAAAGATGTAAAAATATTAATGAAACTTCCACAGTTAGAGACAGTGTGCTATTAAACATGTACAAAAATAATCTCAAAAGAATTATTGTTCTCGAAAACAAAAGGCTATCCTCAAATGATTTCACCAAAATATTTACTAGAAACAAAGCTCTGTGCTACTTTAATGGTAACGATATTATTTTCCCCTTTATGTAATATACTTTACTAGGTTCTGGAGTTAAGATCAAATTTTAACCATACTTTTTGTTTGTTGATCTTTGTATGTATTGATTTTATAAGTGTTGGTGAATTTGAAATAAAAGGAGATGTAGGCCCTATATCTCCCTCAGAATGAAAAAAAAACAAAAAAAAACAAAAAAAAACAAAAAAAACCAAAAAAAAACAACAACAATAACAACAATAACAATAATAACAATAACTAGAGATTCGAGTTTGTCTTGACACAAACTCTAGGTGTTCGGGAGTTGTAAAGGTCAAATTGGGGTCACCTTTTTGTAAATATTTGTTGACAATTAACAATCTATACAATGGTGCAAAAATGTGAATTTACCTCTTGTGGTTGTTGAGATATGATTTTTTTAAATATTAAACTTTGACTTCCGGTTTGGACAGGAAGTAAGGTCAAATTGGGGTCACTCACAACTCGTGTTTCATCTACTTGTTAAGTTCTAAGTACATGCCAAGTTTCAAGTTCATGTGAAGTTTGCAAGTATGTGTTTATTTGCGGACAGACGTTGGGGAGAAGAACTAGCCGGCAGTGTTTGTGATATTACAAACATATAGGTGTTCGAGTTTTGTCAGGGCAGTGATGTCAGAATGTTTTTTAAAGAAACTTTGCATTATTATTTTTTAATATTAAACTTTGACTTCCGGTTTAGACAGGAAGTAAAGGTCAAATTGGGGTCATGTTTTTGTAAATATGTTTGACAGTTAACAATCTGTACAATTGTGCAAAAACTGTGAATTTACCTCTTGTGGTTGTTGAGATATGATTTTTTTAAATATTAAACTTTGACTTCCGGTTTGGACAGGAAGTAAGGTCAAATTGGGGTCACCTTTGAGTAAATATTTTTTGACAATTCACGATCTGTATAATGGTACAAAAATTGTGAATTTACCTCTTGTGGTTGTTGATATGATTTTTTTAAATGTTAAACTTTGACTTCCGGTTTGGACAGGAAGTATGGTCAAATTGGGGTCATGTTTTTGTAAATATTTTTCGACAATTAACAATCTATACAATGGTGCAAAAAATGTAAATTTACCTGTTGTGGTTGTTGAGATATGATTTTTTTAAATATTAAACTTTGACTTCCGGTTTGGACAGGAAGTAAGGTCAAATTGGGGTCACTCACAACTCGAGTTTCATCTACTTGTTAAGTTCTAAGTACATGCCAAGTTTCAAGTTCATGTGAAGTTTGCAAGTATGTGATTTTTTGTGGACAAACGCGGGGGAGAAGAAGTAAAAAAAATAAAATAAAAAAAACCTACAAAAACAATAGGTGTTTCGGGCACATGCCCGAACACCTAAAAAAAAAAACTAGAGCTTAAGTGTTTATTGGAACAAACACACGGTGTTCGAGTCCACTTCCGGTTCATTCAAATTATCAACGATGGTGTCAATATCATATTTTGCAAAGGTGTATCATCTTTTATTATAACAATATCAATTTCATATTCAAAAATATATCAATTTTGCATTAGAATGTGTTGACTTTGGACTTCCTGTTTAGACCGGAAGTAAAGGTCAGAACAGGTGATTTGAAGGTCATATATGACACAATGAAACTTCCTCATGATCATGAAAAAATAACGTTAGTACTTGCTTTGGTTCAATTTCTGACATTGGAAAATAATCCCTTTTTTAAAAATGCCACTAGGGGCGCTCTGAACTGTTATCAAACATATTTTGAGAATATAAGATGTCACTATCACTTTATTCGCAGAAGTCATATTCAAATTTCCTATGATTTTTGAGATTATTTTTCTAAACCTGCCACAAGATGGCACTGTGACAGGTGATGACGTCTATCCTTCACATTTTTAAAAGGTCACATGTCAATAGTAATTTCGTCCACTGAAGGCATATACCATATCCGGTTTCGACCGGAAAGAGAGGTCTGATTGGGGTCATGTCTGTGTACGAAATGTCACATAATTCAAGATCTGTAAGATGATGCAAAGATTGTGAAAATATCTTTTGTGGTTCATGAGATATGATTTTTGGAAATATTAAAATTAGATTTTAGTGTATTTCGCTATCTGATGTCATCATGACGTCACAACTTTACCTGAAACTATATGTCAAATTTATTGACAACTACATGTTATGGTATAAGTATCTGTCAAGTTTGAAGGCTCTGTGAACTTTGGAACTGTTTTTTTTGTTCGATAAGTCTCATCGAGGAGAAAGGAGAAAAAATAGCAGAGATTGTCAAAATTGCAATTACACAATTTAAAATAAGTAATGCCAGTAATTAATTTGATTACAATATCACAGATCTGTAAAAGCCTAAATGAATGTCACAATGGTTTCGTCTGCTAGTTTAAAAGAGGGTGCTATGCACATTTAGCGGTGCAACTCTTTAGTTTGTATTGGCGAAGGAAACAGCATCGCCTAATTTGTTTATTACCTTTAAAATTGTATCGTAAGCTACTTTGTTATTCTCATATATTAAGTTTTGGTCACGTGATTAAGATGAAACTTTCGTTGTCTTCATATTGACATAGATTGTTTATATTCGAAATTTGACAAAATTCTGATATATAATTTTTGATAGAGAAATAATTTTTTTTCGACCTGTTTTAATTTTCCGTAGTGACGTAGTAATGACGTCATTGATCATAGTTTTGATATGTATATATTTCAAATAATATTTCATACACAGGAACCATGTCAACATTCCCATTCACATTGCCTCCAAATCTCAATACGAGGCCTGATTTTTCATGAAATAAATATCTTGGAATAATTTGAAGTATACATATGTCCATCATCATCCATTTGTTCTCCAACTTACTGAGCAGGTAAGATTACATTATAGCTTTTAACACCCTATTTTTATTTTTCCCCCAGCTTTGTCAAATTATACATCAAATTGAAGCTGTGAGATATAACCTTTTAAAATCGTTACTTCGTGTGCCACTAATTTGACCATCAAAGCATTTATGGTAACTCATTTCACAAGAATTACAAGCTATTAATGTAAGGAATTCAATTGTGTTTTTTGTTTTTTAATAGGTCATTTAGTTCCCGAGATATTGGCTGTTGAACTTGGAAAAGTTTTGAGATTTAAGCAATACGTTAGAAATTAACAAGTGTGAGTTGGAAGACTATGTTTTTATTTTAAATTTGATGTTTTGTGGTCAGAATATAAAAATAAAAATAAATAAAAGACAAGAGTTACTGAATACATTAACTTCTGCTTCAGTCATCCAATATAATTTTAAATTCTTCCAACCGTAAGTTCCGGTTCAATCATGTGAAGTCATACACAACATTTTTCCTCATAATATGGGTGTCAATTGTGCCAAATTTGGTAAAATTCTAATTTTTTCTGAAGATAGCAAAAATATACATTTACAGAATAGTGATTCAGAATATTTCTTCACTTAAACCTTTCTGGCTTCGAAAGAAAGGAGAGGTCAGATTAGGGTCATGTCTGCGAACGAAATGTGGCATAGTTCAAGGTGATAATGATAATGAAACATATTATTTGGTTATTACATGAATTAAAATGAAACAAAATTCACTGACCATTTAGAAATTTGCTAAACTGGCTAACCAAAACCAATATTTAAAAGTAAACACCCAACAATTTTTGAAAAAAATTACCAACCATTTTGTTTGTCTAGACTCTTTTTTGCCACATTGTTTATTAAACAATCATTGTGGGAAATTTATTGATGTTTTTCGTTTAAAAATTGTACACATTATTCCATTTGCAAAAGTAAATTTAATTAAGTTGATAAAATAATAAAAAGAAAAGAAATAAAATACATAAGTTAAAATACATACGTCAAATTTAATTGATTTTGTATTTAAATTAACTCAGTGCCTGAAAACCTTTTGTCAAGGGAGCATTGGCAAACTGTTGCCCTGAAATTGATTGCCCATAAACTAAAAAAAAATAATAATAAAATAATGTATCATCACAGCTTGATCATTACACATTTTTCCCCCTGAGGTGAGGTGTGTGCAGGTCTTGTACAATACAATGACAAATTCGATCAAGTGTTATAATATTTAAATGTTTGGTTCAGTTTTTTAAAACAATACTTATAGGGAAGAGACAGCACAATGTAATTTGAAGGATAACTGTAAAATAAAAAGAAACAAACAATACTGAAATGATCTTCTGATTGTTACATGTATATGTATTTATTTGTCATTAACTGTTGAAAATACATTTTCATAAATAGTCATTTTAAAGTTATTGTTTAAAGGTGGCAATATCTTCACGATCAACAGGGCATGGAATCAGAGTTCAAGTTCTAGTTTAACTCAGTGACTGAAAATAATACTCACATGATAAGGTCATATTCGCATTGTTGCTGCATAAATGAGCCAGTAATTTTCAGTCACTATGTTCGTCTTAAACTAGGACACCAATTCCATGCCCTGTTTGTAGAAAGTCTGCTCTGATCGTGACGATACTGTCTGTTTAACCAATTGTGTTTATGGGATTGATGGTCAGTGCTATCCCAATGCGAGCATACAAATAAATAGGAACTTTAATTGGGTGATCTGGCAAAAGGTATTCCAAGGCTGACACACCCATGCAATGAAGATTGGGGGGTATGTTTACTATGTTTATATGGCGCAACTGCCAGGGATTCACTGTCGGCACTATACATTTTACTAGATCACCAACAGATATTGCTTAATAACTACATTTGTGAGGATGTTTGGGTCCAGTCAAAAATATAATAAGAATTCCTCAGTACTATTTTTGTTCTAACATGTTAAAGAAATTCCTAGAAAGACCTAGATATGTCTTGAGGTCCTAAAAAACCAATTCTCTTGAGGGTAAAGACTGCCACAGATAGGATAAGTCCATATAAAATAATTTGAATCATACTCCTTTGATGAATGGATAAACTTCAAATGCTGGCCATTGGATCACAAAGTTGCACAGACTCTGACACACCTTGTAGCAGTAGCACAAATGGATACCGTTGATCTGAAATATAAACGAATCATGTAAAAACAATATTAAATGTTTTCAAAGAGGGACGAAGAATAATGGGTCATGCTAACAAAACACACATAACTTAGAATGCCCTCATATGTTATTATCAGGATTATGGATTGATGTAACTTCAGAAAAATTATGCAACTTTAGAAAAATGATCCCTTCAGAACAATGCCTTTAAGTTAGGTTTTACAATGGAATAGAAAGTTACATGTGACGTCTTCCTTCCTCCATGATGTGACCGTTTCATTATCTCAATAAAGGTGCTGATATTTGTTTCTGGTCTACTTTAGTGAGAAAATTAAGTGCCAATATAAAGTAAACTGCAATGCAGCCATCACCACACAAGACATAAGCACTACTAGTATTATGAGGAACTACAGACACTATAGTGTAGCTAAATTAACTTGTACTACCAACTCGTACTCCACCGGATGTCAACCCGTACACATGCAAGTAAATATTCAGTAATAAATATTTTTATGGGTCGAGTTGACCAAAATGAGCATGAGTTGGTAAAAGTACGAGTTGGCACGCATACGAGTTGACCTGTTTTCACTGAGGAAAGAATACAACATTGTATTCCACTGGATGTCAACCCGTACACATGCCAGTAAATATTCAGTAATAAATATTTGTATGGGTCGAGTTGACCAAAATGAGCATGAGTTGGTAAAAGTACGAGTTGGCACGCATACGAGTTGACCTGTTTTCACTGGGAAAGAATACAACATTGTGGATAAAGTTTAAAAAGAATTGCTTTTTGAAAATAAAAATCACAATCTTCAATGTAGGTTGGTGGGGTTATGTGAGTGGATCATAGGACAGTCAGTAGGAATGCAATCATCCACACACACACACACACACACACATTTACAATAATTGTACCACAGATTTATTGGTTACCTTGGGGCTTGTGTTTTAGATGCTTTTTAGGCTGTTGTACTGATTCTCACTGATGCCAGCCATTGCATCTAATTCCAATTACTCAGCGTACTGGAGAGCTGAAATGTTCAAATGATTCTGTGAAAAAATAAATTCTGAATAGGGAAAGGCCAACATGTATTACTCCAGTAAGAGAATGCCCTCTATAATTGCAAAAACAACCTTCATCACCCCCACCCCATTTGCATTTTCCATCCTGAATTTTGGTGCACACATGTTGTCCACCAACACACCTGCATGTTTATTTTCCAATTAAAACTCATATTATTAACTCATCCCTCTGCAGCTTTTTCTTCATTTATTAGTTTTCTTTTTTATGCAGGCTCTTCATCTTTTTAAATTTTATGTTATAAGACCTGACCTTTCTTTAAAGCGTAGAGGGACATGCTTAATAATAACAAAACAAATGTAACCTACATGTAGCTCAGAAAAAACAGGTGCCCCTATGACAATTTTGTGGCTACAACTAGCAGACTAATCAAGTAAAAGCATCTCTTTAGGTTGAGTTAGGGATATATTTCGCTGATACGAAGAACATGCAGAATTGCAGAAGAGACAACACACAAACATGTATATATTTACATGGATTTGCATACATGTAACTGTACATGTATGTAGGCGAGTTACACAATGATGTATTTTCCAACAATGCTCTTTTGACTTTGACTGCATGGCACAGTTTTTAAACTTTTTTCTGGACAATATAGCATCTATCCATGCTCAGTCATTATCCTTAGTTAAAATGCAAACTTAAAATCATGTAGGTACACTGCAAAAACAGGGAAAGAGTAGACTCAATATAGTTTTTACGAAATACATGTAGATGCAGTACAACAGTTTCGTCCGTCACGAACCTCCATTGGATTGTGCATGCAATAATTATGTCTACGATAGGCCTACTTTACAAACCCACATTCTAGGCCAATAAACCTCTAAATAATGTCTACTTACCTCTTAATAATGCAATTATATTTTCCTCTTTCTCGGTAACCCATTTTATTTTCTTGTATTTTGCTTTGGAGTTAAAAAGAACGGCAAAATTCCTCAATATTTTTTCATGTAAACGATAATTAAATGGCCGCCGCTGAAAATGTTTTGCTTGTGATAAAATGTCACGTGATCACTGATACGCAATGTGATTGGAAATTGCCTCGACAGATTGCCTCAAAGTAGAAAGCCAGTCTACTCATTGCCACTGGATTGCATGAAATGCCACACAGGGCAATCTCCGAGCAATCTCATTGCCAGCAACTTTTATTGCCTGAAAATTGCCCGAAAATTGCCCCGTGTGACAAGGCCTTTACGTTGTAGGCCAATATTAAACTCCGTATATTGCTGTGTGTACGTATTCTGTGCATGCGCGATATGGGCTATTCGTACATACAGGGAATAGTAATTCAGCATATTGTTTCACATAACCTTCCGGTTTCGACCGGAAGGAAAGGTCAGATTGGGGTCACGTCTGAAAACGAAATGTGACATAGTTCAAGATCTTTAACATGATAAAAAGATTGTGAAAATATCTTCTATGGTTCATGAGATATGATTTTTTGAAATTTTGAAATTTTCAACTTCCGGTTTCGACCGGAAGGAGAGGTCAGATTGGGGTCACGTCTAAAAACGAAAAATCACATAATTCAAGATCTTTCAGATGATGCAAAGATTGTGAAAATATCTTTTGTGGTTCATGAGATGTGATTTTTTGAAATATTAAACTTTGATTTAGCGTAATTCGACATCTGATGACGTAATCATGACATCACAGCAAACGGTTTCGTCTGCTTGATATGTTCTGTTTATGTGTTAAGTTTCAAGGCTGTAAATGCTCAGCAAGGATGCCTTTGTTGCCGGACAAGCGCCACTGAGATGGAGAAGTAAAAAAAAAAAAAAAAAAACCAGTACAAAAACAATAGGTGTTTGCACTGCGCGCTCGAACACCTAAAAAACTGTACAAAAACAATAGGTGTTTCGGGCACATGCCCGAACACCTAAAAAAAAAATGTACAAAAACAATAGGTGTTTCGAGCACATTCCCGAACACCTAAAAAAAAAAAAAAAAACGTACAAAAAAAATAGGTGTTCGGGAGTCACATTTGTGTAAAATTGTTTTGACAAATAACGATCTGTACAATGGTGCAAAGATTGTGAATTTACCTCTTGTAGAAGATTTTGTTTTAAATATTAAACTTTGACTTCCGGTTTAGACAGGAAGTAAAGGTCAAATTGGGGTCACCTTTGTGTAAAATTGTTTTGACAATTAACGATCTGTACAATGGTACAAAAATTGTGAATTTACCTCTTGTGGTTGTTGAGATTTGATTTTTTTTAAATATTAAACTTTGACTTCCTGTTTGGACAGGAAGTAAAGGTCAAATTGGGGTCACCTTTTTGTAAATATTTTTTGACAATTCACAAACTGTACAATGGTACAAAAATTGTGAATTTACCTCTTGTGGTTGTTGAGATATGATTTGTTTTAATATTAAACTTTGACTTCCGGTTTGGACAGGAAGTAAGGTCAAATTGGGGTCACTCACAACTCGTGTTTCATCTGCTTGTTAAGTTCTAAGTTCATGTGAAGTTTGCAAGTATGTGTTTGTTAATTAAACTTTGACTTCCGGTTTGGACAGGAAGTAAGGTCAAATTGGGGTCACCTTTTTGTAAATATTTTTTGACAATTAACAATCTGTACACTGGTACAAAAATTGTGACTTTACCTCTTGTGGTTGTTGAGATATTATTTTTTTAAATATTAAACTTTGACTTCCTGTTTGGACAGGAAGTAAGGTCAAATTGGGGTCATTAAAATTTTTTTTTTTTGGACAATTAACGACCTTAGCAATGGTACAAAATTTACCTCTTGTGGTTGTTGAGATATGATTTTGTTTTAATATTAAACTTTGACTTCCGGTTTGGACAGGAAGTAAGGTCAAATTGGGGTCACCTTTTTGTAAATATTTTTTGACAATTAACAATCTGTACAATGGTACAAAAATTGTGACTTTACCTCTTGTGGTTGTTGAGATATTATTTTTTTAAATATTAAACTTTGACTTCCTGTTTGGACAGGAAGTAAGGTCAAATTGGGGTCATTTAAAAAAATTTTTTTGGACAATTAACGACCTGTGCAATGGTACAAAATTTACCTGTTGTGGTTGTTGAGATATGATTTTTTTTAATATTAAACTTTGACTTCCGGTTTGGACATGAAGTAAGGTCAAATTGGGGTCACTCACAACTCGTGTTTCATCTACTTGTTAAGTTCTAAGTACATGCCAAGTTTCAAGTTCATGTGAAGTTTGCAAGTATGTGTTTGTTACCGGACAGTTATTGGGGAGAAGAAGTAGTAAAAAAAAAACAAACAAAAAAAAACGTACAAAAACAATAGGTGTTTCGGGCACATGCCAGAAGAAGAAGAAGAACAAACAAGTAAACAGCCATACACCAACAAAAACACAATAAGCAAACATCCCAACAAACAAACCAGCAGACAAACAATAAGATAAACGAGCAAACACAGTTAAAACAGACCATTGACAAAACAAAACCAAGGTTATGTGATGATGTGTCTAGTATAACATGTAGCTCTATTAGTATGTCAATGGATATTTTATATGAATGTCATCAAAACATTTTTAATAAGTAGCAATGCTTAGATTCCAAAATGTATTTTTTGTGTTTTTGTTAGGTGCATTTATTCCTTAGAATCCTTTTTTGTTTATATTTCCCTTTTCAAGTCCCCTCCCTTTCCGTATGTCAAAATATGCAAAATCCATAAATAATGTAATGTACTTTTATAATTTACATTATGTACACACAAATTTAACAATGAACAACTAAAGAAAGGCCTCATACACACTAACATGGATTGATATTATGATTATTTCCAAAACTATGATTACCTTTAAGGAATGGAAACTCTGAAGTGAGTTGAGTGTAGCCCTGGCTGAATAGAATATTACGTTGGTTACTTCTGATATCACTCTTACTGGTATCTGCTACATTTTCCTCCAGTAAAACATTCATCACCTAATTATACAATTTTAACAATAAATATACCGGTACATACATCAAAAACAAATATTCAATTTGTTGTGTGGGTGTAATGTGTGTGTGGGTGGGTGAACAATTAAAATACTGTCAGATGTGGCTGATGTTGATACCAATATTATTGTGGATGTTGTTAATGTTATTGATATGAAAACTAGGCTTTGTTGTCACATGATTTCTCACTATCACTGACATTGTGTGAACAAAATGAATGTGTAAATAATGGATGTCAACAAGAGCGGTCTAGCGCACCGAACTCAAGTTCTGGTGTTGCCAGCAGCAGGGTGTGGGTTCGAGCCCCGGTCGTGACACTTGTATCCTTGAGCAAGGTACTTAACCATAATTGCTTCGTCCTTCGGATGGGACGTAAAGCCGTAGGTCCCGTGTGTTGTATAATGCACGAAAAGTGGATTGTCGTGGCCGAGTGGTCTAGCGCACTGAACTCAAGTTCTGGTGTTGCCAGCAGCAGAGTGTGGGTTCGAGCCCCGGCCGTGACACCTGTGTCCTTGAGCAAGACACTTAACCATAATTGCTTCTCTCCACCCAGGGGTTAAATGGGTACCTGTGAAGGCAGAGATGGTTTGCTCTCTATGCGCTAGAAATGGCAGCAATTGAGCTGTATACTCCCCAGGGAGCTGAGATGGTTTCAGGAATGATTTATGAGCCTTATGAGCCTTATGAGCAGGGATAATAATATAATGCGCCTTGAGCGCCACTTAGTTGGTGGATACGTGCGCTATATAAATCTATACATTATTATTATTATTATTATACAACTTCAAATATTTAAATATTCATTAATAATTGACAATTTAGGTAATCTGATTGGTTGAGACATAATCTTGTGAAGTTACATTAACCCTAACTCCCTAGACAACAAAAGCAGTTGGAGGATTTTGAAGGATTTTTATTGTTCAGTAACAATGCTTAGGGAGTTAGGGTTAATGGTCGAAAAAAGACCGGTCATCAACATTTGTCAGACTGATATTCTCATTTATTTAAAAATCATGCTTCTTCAAAATTAGTATTAGCACCTCAACACTTGCATGAATTTTGCAGTTAAGTGGTGGCCAATTCTGTTACATTCTCAAATGGAACTACATGTACAATATTGTATTGTTTCGGGAATCGGTAGACTTACATGTACATGTGTACATGTACATTGTTATAAAAGTCATCCAAGACGGTAAGGTTATGACAATTTTAGACATTGAATTTTGCATGAAAGTATCAATTTTGTTCAAGAAAAATCAGTTAGTCATACTTGTGCATTATTAGATTACTCAGCAATTCTGAATTATCAACATTAAGGTCTCTTAATGAGTTAGGGAGGGGGAAGGGGACACAAATTCTAACTTGAACAACTTTTTTAAGTTAAAGAAAAATACAAGCTCCAATAATGGATGAAAGATTAAAATAATCTGAGAAAGGTAACTAACCTGACCAGCATTTCCTAAGAATTGAGTGAGTCTGAATGAATTGACTTTGTTCAATGCGTTGTCTTCATAATGAGCTTGACTATCTTCAGAGTATTCTGATGAAACAAAATTATGACAATTTACATTGTAGATACATGTAGCAATAATGACCCCCCAGAAAATAGACAGCAGTGCTTACCAAAGTTAAATGCTTTACTTCATATATATCATTTTGCATAGTAAATATTAGGGTGAGAATAGCAAAACAAGAAAAAGCTAGGGTTGCACAAAAAATGGAAATAATTTGAACATATTTTGGGAAAACCGGATTACAGTCAGCATTTCTATTCTACATTTTCATAATAATATTACACAAAAGGATCACCACTAATGACTTTCTGTGCAACAAAGCTATAATTCATAATTTATTCATCAAATAATGCTTAATAACAGAATAACTTATCATTTGAATTAACAGCAAGTAGCTGATTAATGCTCAAAGCAAAATGAAAGTAAATAATACTACTGATGACAGTTTTAGACTATAGACAAATAATTAAGTTTGGCACACCAATGCAGATTAAACACTAGTAATTTGATTACCAGAAACTATTGAAGTTCCTTGACTGGGGTACTGGTTCCATGCATCTCTTGTCTCAATAGTCTCTGTTTGAATATCTCGATCCAGGACATCCTCATGACACTGAACAAATGCCTGAGGAAGTGCAAACAAAATAAACACTTCATGTGGATTGTGAATAATTTTTAACAATTATATTTTTTTTCCACATATTTGTAAAAGTATACATGTATTAAATGTGACCCGCTCTGCGAAAAAGGGTATTAAGGGACGCTATGCTATTAACGTAAAGGGCTGTTCTATGTGGAGAGGGTGAAAAAAAATTCACAACGTGATTTTGTTGTTGTTGGTTTATTGGCTTCTATTATATCAATACTTTCATAATTTATTTACAGAAATATTATTATTGATGAGTAAAGATGAAAGAGAGTTTCTTCTTAGCTCATTTCTTTTTCCACTTGCTGTGTTTAAAGGGCTGTATCTCTGAAGGCACTTCCATTAATTTGTACAATATGAATATATGCAAAAATCAGTATATCTCCAGAATGCAAAATGCCACAGGGTTCAAACCTACACCAAATTAAAGCTTATAATATAACCAATTCAGCTATGTATGTAACTAAATTTTTTAATTTTGTCCCATAATACCCATTTTTGTGGAGCCGGTCACAAATAATGGAGAATGATTCCTTCAGCTGATATCAATGCACATCAGACAACTAAAACAGAAATATGGGTGCAAGCTGTGAAGTAACAGTTTATGATGAAGAAATAAACTTTTACACAAAATGTTGCTCAAACTATCAAATGAAAAGTTTGTTTTTAAGACATGGTTAATCAGAGAAACATTTCATACTTGTTTTGTATTTGAACGTCCATAAGTTTTAATGTACAACTCGTAAACTTTGACAGGAGCCATTTCAAAAAGGCTGGAGGATGACACATCCAGTTCTATCAGATTCATCAGCTCTAAGCCACGTTGCACTGCCTTCTTGGATAACTTGCTCTTAATCTGTCTTTGCTTTGCTGCGGTAAAGTTGACAAATGTCTGCCTTGATCGTGTTGTGGCTGGTATACTTGATGCTGTAATACAAAACATTTCATATTGGCTTGTGATAAAACTTAAACATTGAGACACAAAGCAGAAAACAAAGAAAAGCTAAAAAAAAATAGTGTTTGTATGACATTTGTTCATTTGTACTTGGGGAGTAATAATAATAATAATAATTTGTTCTTTTACTGCACATTCCACATAGACTTGCGTCTCAAAGTGCTTTACATTATTTCCCCCCTGGTCACTGGGGTAATATCAGTCCTGTAAGCACCGCGAAGCCACAGCCATGACAGCTCAGCAAGCGCAGAATGAACAGCCCTTGCATGCAATTTGCAAACGAGATATACGACAAACACAGACGATCGTGCAGACCAAAATAAGGCAATCATCCCCGATAACTTTTTGAAGCTAAGTTGCTATTGGTTGGTGGACTTTTATTTTACTTGATGTAGAGCACTCGATGGCCAATCAGGATTGCGTACACATAATGCTGTGGCTATGTACATACACATTCAAGACGTAACATCGACACAATGATCAGCACAAGGTCTCGCTCGCTCGATCGTGGCAGAGCTCAAGGTATTGGCGGAACATGGAATATATTTTCTTTTCTTTATTTCTCCATATAGAAGACAAAGTTATGAAACACAACAGCAACATATTGCAGGTTTTTCGTAGTCATACTGATTGTAAATGTCATATTTGTTTTGCTTGATATGTCAGTAAACAATAAATGGGTGTTAACAGAAGCCTTTGAAAAAAAGTGGCTTGCTCTTGTATATTTGTACTCACAAACATCTGCTTTCTAAATTCAGATATTCTTAAACCATTCTACATGTACCAGTGAAAATACAGTGCTGATAGGTAGTATTAACATGTACAGTATTAAATCTTACATTGTTAACTGTTACAAATGAGTGCCCCAAAAAAAAAAGATTTTACCCACCTACCCACCCTAATTTTCTTTTTCAGTGTAATAGGAAGCACAACTATTTTTTATGTTCGGCATAATCTTTCTCAACTCCCTGGGGAGTATACATCCCAAAAGGTCCAAAAAAAGTCTCAGGTTTCTAGTCTCCACGCGCGTCGCCTCAGTACTTTTTTCTTTAGTTTTCATTTTCACACAGGGGTACATGTATGAACGCTTGCCCGATTTGTGACGCCTGATCTCTTAGCCACAATACTTTGTGTATGGGAAATTTGGTCAGGTTCCAATAACCGCATACAAATACATGTGTCACGTATTTCACTGGTTGGCCGAAAAAAAGGATTACCAACCTATGAACAAAACCAGAGATTTTTTGTTTTGGCCCCATAAATTATATTCTATTAACATTTTCATGTCACAGTGTATTAACCAGTTCGGATCGGAGGCCGTGTATACACACAATTTTTTTTTGAACCGGGGATCGGAGAGCGTCTAAACGCGCATTCCGATTTTTGTGTGTGTTACCGGGAGACTTGTCAACACGCCACACGTGGCGTGCCGTCGTGGCGGCTGACTTGTATACACGCAATCATTTCTCGGAGTCCATGGGGTCACGGTTCGGTGGCCCCGGACAAAAGGCACTGCAAACAATGAACGAGTTCACTCTTTTTGTTGATTTTTGCGTAATCCCTTTATCCAAGACCTGTTCCTTTGACGTACCAGCCAAGAATTTGTAAAGACAGATTTATATCCATTGTTTACGAGGCCTTTCCTCTCTCTCCCGGTATGCCGTCTGTTCGACCGGGCGCTGGTCGCTAATAGGCCGTTGCATCGGAGCTTGCCAACGGTCTAATTGTGCTGAACAAACACAATCGTAATTAAAAAACTAGCCATTTAATTCTCGAAATGTCAATGAGTAAAGGTGTTTATTTGGGTTTCAGGACTTAGTTTCATTGACAAAAAAATTATTAATGGCTAGAAATATTTTCAGATTTTTCACTGAAAATAAACCCGCACGGGGGACCAGAAAAAAAAAAAAATTCCCGACATGAACTGGTTAAAGGCCAGTAAAGACGAGCTGCCTATGCATCAGCGATAATAACCAGCCAGCAAGTATGCATGTACATGTATGCGCCAAGTATGCATGTATGTGCCAAGTATGCATGTATGCGCCAAGTATGCATGTATGTGCCAAGTATGCATGTATGCGCCAAGTATACATGTACTGTACAGTATGTGGCATGTGCGAATGAACCAATAAAGTCTGTACATGTACATGTATGTTCATGTCACATGGATTTACGGGCCAAACTGGAATATCATCAGTTCTCAAACATTGTGTCAGCCGCTTTCTGGCTTTTTCAATACAAATTTTCAAAACAGAATCATGATGGGCATATACATGTATGAATGGGAATAAAAGTTAGACACTTGGTCTTTATCCTGTGGTAAAGACTGTGTAATAAACATTTACTAACAAATCCTGGGTTGTGGGTTGCAGGTCTATTGTCTCCATGCAGACTTCTATCCAGTATACTTTATCCCTATACTATATCCCCTGTCTACTTCATCCCATATTCCTTTGATATTCACAGTACTTTTTTCACGAGGTCATGTTATTCTGTTCCATTTTTATAACATTAAAACAAAATTGTTTGCTTGTTAGTTTGTATATTTTTTTCTTGGCCTTTTTCATAATTCCAACTGTCTTCATGGCTCATTGTTCGGTTTTCTTTATATACTTTGTGTGTGATTGTTAGTATTCCTGGCATATTGGCATTAATCATTACATCACTCTTGATATCATTTTATCATCTTTAAGAAAACAAACATAACAGTGTATGTTATTCCCTTTAATAACTTACCACTTGACTTTGATGAAACAGATGTCTGTGGAAAGATGACAATGGATAAAACTAGTTTTAAACATGTGCAAGTAGAACCATTATAATTTCCTTTTATAAAATGAATTTTGATGCTATGAAAGATGCTATTAATAGTGTATAAAATAATGCAAATAATGAATTTAATTTCAAAGCATCAGTATCGGTGTTATCAGAATCCACTGATTTAGAGAAATGAATAAAAGAAAAAATGTGCTTTTATATATCATATTATTAGTACACCTCATACATGTACAATAAACATTTTCATTAACAATCTTTGACTTTGTCGTAAGTTATAATGTACCAAGGTGAACTTGCAGTTAACATCTTGGGGAAACACAGTATTGTGTACAATCGAAACATGTATATTATGTGTGTTTTGCTTTTTTATTGGTTCACTCTATTTTCCTTAAAAAGGCAGATAAAATTACATGTACTTTCAAAGATAGTTTGGGATATTTCACAATATTCTTGGCCAAAGCATTGTTAAACCATGGCATTAAACCAGAAATGAATTTATCAAGCCGTGTTGTGTCATCAATTTGTTTAAATTCAGTTAATAATGATTCACTTATGTGTGCATAGGCTTTTAGTTCCAACACTGCACATAGAAAGTATACACCAAGTTTTATTACGATCTGAGCAGTGTAATAACAGCCACAAAAATCATGGGGTGTCGTGGCCGAGCGGTCTACATGTAGCTTACCGGATTCAAGTTCTGGTGTAAGCAACATAATGTGGGTTCGAATCACGGCCGTGACACTTGTGTCCTTGAGCAAGACACTTAATCATAATTGCTTCTCTCCACCCAGGGATTAAATGGGTACCTGTGAAGGCAGAGTTGGTTTGCTCTCTATGCGCTAGAAATGGCAGCAATTGAGCTGTATACTCCCCAGGGAGCTGAGATGGTTTCAGGAATGATTTATGAGCCTTATGAGGAGGGATAATAATATAATGCGCCTTGAGCACCACTTAGTTGGTGGATACGTGCGCTATATAAATCCACACATTATTATTATTATTATTATTAAAAACAAAAAAGAAAATAACAATCATCATTTTTGTTTACATCTCAACAAAACCAACTTCTGACAATGTGTTGCCGAAAACCTGTAAAAAAGGAAATTACAACTTAGCTTTTCTTGCAGAAGTGCTGGAACAGGTTATTAAGTTGCAAACAAGACATGAAATAAATTTGTAAGTTTGTTTGATAATTTAAAGGGACAGTATCGTCACGATCAACAGGGCATGGAACCGGAAAACTCATTGACTGCCATAATACCCCACATTATGCGGTCATATTACCATTGCTGCTGCATAAATGAGCTAGTAATTTTCAGTCACTGTGTTAATCTTAAACTAGGACATCGATTCCATGCCCTGTCAATAGTCTGTTCTGATTGTGACGATACTGCCCCTTTTAGTATCTTGTATACTCACTATTTCCTGGCTTTGTCTCAAGATGACCTTGTTTTCTTCCTCCATAGCCCTCCTTAATGCTGCCATTTCAGAGAATTCCTGATAAAGATTGAATTAAAAAAATTATTGGTGATTAATTGTCCTCACCTGATCCATTTAAAGGTTTGCTGAAACAATGTGCCCTTTACAATGTGGGTAGGTTTGTCAGTATTAAAAACAACATCGATCTTCAAATTGAATGTTTTAGAGTTCTAATTGTACCTCCATGGATGTAGGGATCAAAATTGTGAAACCCAGTTCCCATTTCTGCTTCCCATTATACATATCGTGTTTCCACTAGCATACAATGAACTAATAAATTCATAAATAATTAATTCAATTTATTGATTAATCTATTAATTAAATGATTTATTTACTTATTTTTGAATTAATTTTTTTCACTAATTTAAAATTTTAAATTGTCGTAGAATAAATATTGTTCTTTTGGAAAGGGATGACAGATCTCTGACTAATGTACTCTCAGAAAGTACATTTTTAAAAATATATTTTTTTAAATTTTGTCACTGGTGAAACCTTCGCGTGGAATTGACCATGATGCTCCAGTATTCTCAGTATTTGATGCAAACGAGTGTAGTAGAGAGCAAAAGGGGGGTTTTGGCTCACTCAAAAATTTTGGAGCTAAATTAAACATTATTGAGTGAGCCTGAGGTCACTAGGTCACTAGGTCACTTGTTTTTTTTCTCATTTTTATATTTTATATTTAAAAATGAAAAAAAAAGTTGGTAGGTTTTATGTTTTATGTTTTTAGTTTTTTTTTTAGGTTTGAGGTTTTTGAGGTTTTATTTTTGGTTGACTTTATAAAAAAAAACAAAAAACTAGAGGTATAGAGTTTGTAAAAAACAAACTCAATGTGTTTGGGGATTCATCATGTTATGGCGTCATCACCTAAAGTTGTTTAAAAATACATTAATTTAGTCTATTGGCTATGGCTGTCGCTCGAACACCTAAAAAAAAACAAGAGTTACTTCAGGAGATATGTGTTTTTATGATATATAATGAAAATAACATATAATGTGCTGAATACATTAACTTCCGGTTCAGTCATCCCATATAATTTTAAATTCCTCCAACCGAATTAAGTCTCAACTTGGTAAATATGGTTCTCTCTTCAGAAAGGTTTCATGACAAAACTCGCATCCGTTGTGCCAAGTGCGACTTGACAAAAGACTATGGCTACAGGAGTTAAGTTCGGCGTGTGACTTGACTTCAGACTACTAGACCACGGGTTGTGCAATGAAAATGTGTTCAGAAATTGAGTTTTGTGACACATATCAGGCATGAGCGTGGAAACAGTAGATCATTACATGTAAATTGCTAATATATAAATCCACAATCACGAAACTTGCCCGTTTGGCAGATATTTGCATTTGAATGACATGAAAATAGCGCCCTCTTTCGGCCATTTTAGAAAACTGTACATTTTAATGTACATTTCAATTTTGTATAATTTGAATAGTTCACATGGGCTGTGTTTTTATGTTTGGAAGAGTTTGGAAAGGGGATTCCATATTTGGGGAATATTTGTCATTGTAAAAAATTAACCAGTTTAAAAAATAATTGCCTGGAATAAAAGGTCTGAACCCGACTGCTCCCTGAACGTCTGATCCCCCAGTCCTCTACCCCTTACTCCCAGGGTATGATCCATGGTGTCGTGGGGTAGTATTCTAATTTAATTGATCATGTGAAAACATTCTAAATTGACCATACATTTCAATATTTTGGGGTTTCGTTTCCCATCCCCCATCTCCTTGCCTTGAGCCCCACCCTCTTTGGGCAACCCTGGATCTAACCCTGCCTACATCAAAGACCAATTTGTAAATCTTTTATCATCTTTAAAAAGTTCAGTATTGGTTATTAATTGTCAATGTTTTGTGTAAATATTTAAAATGATAAAACACATTCTTCGTTAATACACACAATTAATAAGTTATTTAAATAAAGGAAATGCAAAACAAATTTATCTTTTGTATGACACTTCTGCTTTATTTTGTCATGGTCATGATACTCCTTTTCCATCCATTTTTGCACCCATCAATAATAATCCATTTCATACAGGATAAAGGTTATCCAAACTTCAAGGTCTAATTTGCAATGAAAAGAATATATTTTTTCTGAAGTACTAAATATTCCAACAAGTGAACCTGTAGTCCCTGGCATTAATTGGTTTTGGCTAGTATTGTTGAACCTTTAGCACACTTTAAAAAAAACCTTTTACTGGTGCAACAGAATTTTTCAATTAAAGATAATGGTTAAAGGGGCAATATCATCTCAATCAGAGTAGACTTTCAATGGGTCATGGAATGAGTGTCCTAGTTGTAAGATGAACAAAGCAGGCAATTGAAAATTACTGGCTCATTTGTTAAGCAGTCTGCAAGGATAAGTCATCTGAAGTTGATGGCCAGCCAGGGCAACTGTAATGCCATGTGATTTCTTCATTATAAGTGTATTATATAGTACAGCTGATGCATTGAAGAGTGTGTGAAGATATGCACTTTCATGTAAAAATCTCTCTGCCTCTCCAGCACCTTCACTGCTGTCTATATCAGTATAAGTACATAATGTATCTGAGCCAACTGCAGTCTCTATACCAGTTCTTTTGCAGCGAGAGATTGGCTGTACACCAAGTCAATTGTATTCTTAGTAAATGATCTATGAATTACCAGCGTAGGAAATGTACTTTTCAGACGTGTTTTCAGATTGTGCGTCAACTCCAATCAACTCCCTCCACTTCTTGTACATACTTGATGAACTTACGATGTAATTACTTTGTGAAAAGAATTTCATTGTTTTTATTATTCTCTTCTGGATGACTTCTTCACAGAATTTTATTTATGCATCATTGTACCAAATAGGTATTTCATCTGATGGATCTGGCCTTGTCAGGAATTGGGTACATACTCATTATAGCAAAGACAATGATAGCAAACTTCTAAACCCACAAGATCTTTATCTTCGATTTGCAAAAGTAACCTCTCATCTTTCCGTTGGGCTGCTTCAAACAGTTGGCATGCAATCAAGGTTTGGCACTGTGAATACTTATCAGTTTTTTCTCAATATTTCTCGGTTTGTCAGGGAGTAACTCTGATGAAGACCATGGTTTTCTTCTCTGGGGTTCAGTGCTGCATTCTTACCGCTTGACCTCATATTGACCTGAATATTTATAAAGAAAGAATGATAAATATTTAATAGAAACAGAGGAATAAGTGAGTAAGGGGAATGGGCATTGTAGACAAAAAGAGTGAAAATTAACAAAAGTAAACACACAAGACAAGGTAAACAGATAGAAAGAAACGAAAAAGCAACATATAACTAGAAACAATTTTACTGCATACTAAGCTTGGGCGATAAACACGATATTGAATATTGCGATAACTTTTTTATTCGATTACAATATCGAGAACCTATTTAAGTTATCGGCATATCGGCGAATCGCAAATACAAATCGACATTGTGAGTCAAGTCAGAAATTCCATGGAAATAAAATCATTAGTTTTTTGAGCTTTTAGAAATCAGAAACAAAAGCAAACTACTTCAGAAGTACATACACGCTCTGCAAATAAATTTGCAATTTATTGTGACACTTGTAGAGGGGTACACATACCTGTGGTTATTGGCTCTAAAGCAATCATGCATGAATGCAAAAAAAGAATTGTGATATTATTGAAAATTGCAATATATGTTTGCCGATATATCGTGGATAAAGAAAAATCGTTATCGCCCAAGCTTACTGCATACTTGAAACTTTATTGAATTTTTGGAAAGAATGTCGTATCCGACCACTAACCAGTTAAAAATTATTCTATTGATTTATGGTGGTACAGAAAGCGAAAACTATCTTTAAAATCCACTTTTATGATGGTTTTCGGACTTTATTTCCCTTCTAAAAAATCCTCCCCTTCAGAAAATAGAAGGATCCTATTACAGTTGCAACTGTGCATGTACAATGAGGAATTCATCGTATACCAAAATGGCTGATTTTTCATGAAATAAATATCCTGGAATAATTTGAAGTATATGTCCATCATCATCCATATGTTCTCCACCTTACGAGGTAGGTAAGATTACTTTATTGGTTATATTGAATGAGAAAAAGTGGCGGTCGTATACGACTTTCTACCCGAATTTTTCAATATTTGCCTACCTTGATGTTTCTGTTTCTTCTCATTTCTTCCTCTCAGTCCTGCAAATGGCATGGAAGCATTTGTACCACTCAGAGTGGTACCCATAAATCTGTAAATCAAATGGTAATTAATTTTAGGAATGTCGGCTATTCATCCATACATGTAAAATAATAAATAATTGGGTCAGCATCCATCTTCATTGTATACACTATGAAAAAATAACCCAAAACTTTAGGTCAGCTTGAAGTTCATTTCCATGCTTATTCACACCGCCAAAGGTTGAATATTCTTGGCTCATGTACAAAGTTATGTTTGTGCAACTAGTATTACTTTTAAGTATCTGATAAAAAACTCCATTATAAAGATCCTATTTAGTATTTTTCAACAGTGCTGATTTTTTTCCCCAAAAGTGCCCCTTTCAGGATTTTGATGGATTTGGGGTGGTTAGGGTTATAGTTTATTTTGTTGGTCAAGGTTATTTTGTTGGTCATGGTAACTATTGAAAATAATCACCAGGAATGATCTTTTTTGAAATTGTCACTAAAAAGTATGATAATGATGTCAACAACAATACTAGACACGATATTGAGGGACAGACGAGAATGAGATATTAAAAAGTCTGACGATATGTTAAATTGTCAAGGATATTTTTCATATAGGCCTAGGCCTAGGCTAAGTCCAACTATTTTACAAAAAATATGTAGTCTGATTAGGTCCAGATATTTGTCAAATTCTTTTAAAAATAATTCCTACATTACCTGTAACGTTAGCTGTAACACAGATTCTGAGAGTTGTTCGTTACCAGCATGACCAGCGACGTGGCGATCGCTTTATTATTTATACTTATGTTAGGCCCCTATGTTATGTACGTTAGCTCCAATAGCCCTAACGTTAAACCATTCGTTGCTCCATGGTTAGACATGGTTTATTGGCAATATCACACTCAACCATACCATCTATTTCTTCCATCCACTTGCACATGAAAGAAACTTTGTCCAACTCATTTCCAAAAATGATAACAATTTGGATTCCATGCTAGACAAATTAATAGTAGTTAGTACATTTTCTGCGACCCATTTTCTGCAGACGGGCCCAACAGGGAAGCCATTGTTTTTGCTGTTGCATGCTGCGCGCGCATGCATGGCGGGTCATGACCTGCGCGGTCTTCGTAAACTAGAAGTATTATATTCTAATTAGATACTGCATATACACACACTATAGGCCGATATGTCTGTGTGTAAGAGAACGTCAGTATGGCTGTGCTTCTGAATAGTTGTTCTTTTAAACTTCTGTTTTCGACCGGAAGGAGAGGTCAAATTGGGGTCATGTCTGTGTAAGAAATGTGACATAGTTCAATGTCTTTAAGATAGGTAAAACTTGTAGCTTTGCATGGTGAGAATGATAAGTAAGACTAATTGAGGTGACACCATGTAAGAATCTCAATTGAGTAGTAATTAGTTCTGAAAAGAACTGGGGGTACAACTCGACGTTTCGATCAGTATGCTCTGATCGTCCTCAGGAGAATGCCGGACTCTTGAAACTGCTGCTGCTTAAGTAGGCTGCTGGAGGATCATCCCCTGCTGGAGGATTAGTTCGTTGAGGCGCAGGCGGGAAACTGTGAGACTATGGGACTAGGATCCTAGGTGTAAAAGGAGAGGAGTGTGTGCTCACTGAACTGAATCAGTTGTTAACAAGCACAGGGGAAGGAGGGTGGTTGACTTAGGATATAGGGGATCCCTCAGTCTGGGGTTGGTTATGGACTTTGGATATAGAAGATCCTTCAGTCTGTAGTATGGGTCGCCAAATGTCGCTGATGAAGAAACCGATGTCCTGTGGCACAGTGTCGTGTTTGACGATCTCGATGGCCTCTCTGATGCGCCTGGGGTGCCATGCGCCGATGGGTGTGATGAGTTGGGCTGCCTGCCAGTCGATTTGGTGGTCCTTGATGTGCGAAAGTGCTTGACGATGGCGGACTTCTCAAATCTCCTCTGCGGCCGTGTGCTCGGTGTTCCTTCAATCTGATGGGGAGGTTGCGTTTGTTTCGATGTACACCTTACCGCACTCACAGGGGATCCGGTAGACTCCCGCTCTGTTGTTTGGGTCCGGGTTTGTCCTTGTGGGTATGTAGAAGTCCTGGAGTTTGCTGGGGCTGAGTGGAACACATCGATGCCTGCTTGTCGGAGGATGCGTTGTAGTTTGTGAGACGTCGAACCTAGATAGGGAGACAAGCAGAGAGGGTTAGATCACTTACCTTGCTTTTTGGAGTTTGGAACCGGCTTCGCTGTGCTGATCTTGTTAGGATTGTAACCGTTGCATTTGAGGGTAGTTCGGATGTGCTGTAGTTCCTTGGGAAGGCTGTCCTTGTCACAAATGTTGTAGGCGCGTTGTACGGGCGGTTGACCGATGACTTGATGCTTGGATGATGGAAGGAGCGCTGGTTCAGGTACCCGATCTGTGTGCGTGGGCTTTCTGTAGACGTTGTGGTGTAGGGAGCCGTCTGCATGCTTCTAAATCCCAACATCAAGGAACGCGATCTTGTCATCTTCTTCCGTTTCCATGGTGAACTTGATGCTCGGGTGTTGCTGGTTTAGATGTTGTAGAAAATCCTGGAGTGTGTCTCTGCCGTGTGGCCAAACCACAAAGGTGTCATCCACGTATCGGAGCCACAGCTTGGGTTGGAGGTCGGCGGTGTTGAGGGAAGAGTTTTCAAACTCTTCCATGAAAATGTCAGCAAGGACCGGGATAAAGGAGATCCCATGGAGGTCCCAACTGTCTGCTCGTAGAACTTGCCCTGAAACTGAAAACAACTTGAAGAGACACATGTTAGTAGCAAATCATGAATTTGGTCCGGGTGAGTGATGTGCGATCATCAAGAGAAAGATCTTGTACGAGTCTGTCCTTCACCAGGAGGCATGTCTCTGTAGTTGGGACATTAGTGAATAGGGAGACAACATCAAAACTAACCAAGATGTCGCTGGGTTGAAGTGTGAGGCCCTGGGTGATCTCAACGAACTGACTGGAGTTGGACACATGGTGTTGAGTGAGACCCACCAAGGGTCGGAGGATCTTAGCTAAATGACGGGCTGTGTTGTACGTAGGTGAACCTCTGGAGGCGACAATAGGGCGGAGAGGAACATCCGGTTTGTGAATCTTCGGCTGGCCAAAGAACCTAGGGCAGGATGAGCTGGATGGTCTGAGATGTCGGTAGAGTTGGATGGAGAGGCCACCGGCACGGTGGAGGGCAAGGAGTTTGCTAGCAACTTAGGTTGACGTCCTAAGTCAACCACCCTCCTTCCCCTGTGCTTGTTAACAACTGATTCAGTTCAGTGAGCACACACTCCTCTCCCCTTACACCTACATGTAGGATCCTAGTCCCATAGTCTCACTGTCTTTAAGATGATGCAAAGATTGTGAAAATATTTTCTGTGGTTCATGAGATATGATTTTTTGAATTTTTATTTTATTTTTTTATTTTCAACTTCCGGTTTCGACCAGAAGGAGAGGTCGGATTGGGGTCACGTTTGTGCACGAAAAATCACATAATTAAAGATCTGTAACATGGTGCAATGACTGTGAAAATATCGTTTGTGGTTCATGATTTTTTGAAAATATTAAACTTTGATTTAGTGTAATTCGATATCTGATGATCTCACTATGACGTCACAATTTGACATAAAACTACATGTTAAGGTCTAACTATGTGTGAAGTTTTAAGGTTCTGTGAACTCTGCAACTATGTTTTTGTCTCTGGATAATTCTTATTAAGAAGAAGAAGAAGAAGAAGGAAAAAAAAAACCGAACAATATCAAGAGGTGTTTGGGCACCAACCCAAACACCTAAAAAAAAAAAAGATATTGAAAAACGAAGTTAAAAAACTGATAAAATGATTTTTTAAAAATCTAGTAATATAATAAGATGATGGATAAATATTTATCAAAGTGGACGTTAGCGGAATTAAAGAATTATGGTCGCAATAAAAGACTAATTTTATTGCGAGACGGTAGAACGAACCGAGTAAATAAACGGTCTTGGTATAACGCGGTAAAAAGTTACAAAAGAAGAGTTAAATACCATTGTATAAATTAAGTTTAGCTCAACTTAGAGAGCATATAAGAGCTGAGAATATTGTTTTACCACAACGCGGTGGTGGGAGAAGAGGAGCGCACATTAAAAAAGACTACATTAACGCTATTAAAAGAGCGCGCGGAGAAGAAGAGTTGAGATTTGATAGACGATACATCGACGTTGGAGGGAATTTTCGTCAACGAGGAATAACCGTACCGCACGTTCACAGCACGGAGAGAGATGTAACTGTATTTTTGAATGCCGTCAAGTTAAAGATTATAGAAAAGTTAATTTCAGATTTGAGGGATAAAGTTTCAGATAACTTTGACCGTTGATTTTTATAAAGAGTGAATAGATGGTACGATCGATAATGAAAGAGGTAATTTTAATCACATATATTATAGAATAAACATATATTTATATAATAAAGAGTGAGATTGAATATACATGTAAATTAATACGAGCCTTTGGTATAATAAAAGAGAAAATAGAAAGTTGGATGCACAACGGTTCTGGATGGATCGTAGATCATATTGTGGCTATGGATATTAAAATCGTGAAATATCAACCTTTAAGAGGTAGCTCTTATATCGACCTATCCCCGAGTTAAAAAACAAAAAAGCGTGCATTAATGTCAAAAACAAAAAGGATAAAAAATGATTGAAATGGTCGATACTTAGCGCTCTTTATCCCGCGGAAAATAATTCGGATAGAACGTCAAGCTATCCTACAGATCATGGTTTAAATTTTGATGGGATCGATTTTCCAACTCCAATCGATCAAATTATAAAAGTAGAGAGACAAAACAATTTATCAATAAACGTTTTTGGTTACATTTCAGAATTAAAATTACCTATGATTCACCATATTAGCGAGCAACCTAGGGGTATGAAAGAAATTGATTTATTATTATTTCACAAGGGAGATAAATCGCACTACGTTTGGATTAAGGATTTAGATCGTTTACTTTCTTGTCAAACGAGACATAGATGTCGTAAATACTGGTGCAGGAGATGTACATGTATATACGGTTATTCCACCGCCGCGTTGTTAGAAAAACATATATTGGATTGCAAGGTGGTTGGTGACAGACCAATAGCGACCGTCATGCCTACCAAGGGTAAGAACGATACAAAAGAATTTAACAACTTTAAAAATCAGATGAAAGCTCCTTACGTCATATACGCTGATTTTGAAGCGATACTTGAAAACATTGACGATGGGAGTACGACCAATACTAAAAACTGCAAGAACACATCGATTGCGGGTATTATTACGTGATCATTCGATGTGACGGTGAAATTTTTTCATCCAGGATATACTGGGGTGAAGATGCCGCTAAAAAGTGTTTAGATGCGACGATCAAGGACAAAAATAAGATCATCAAATTGTTAAAAAATCCTAAAGATATTATTATGACGAAAGAGGATAAAAAAAATTATAGAAAAGCTAAAAAGTGTTGGATTTGCAAAAAAGTTTTTACAAAGGTGACAAGTACGCGATCATTGTCACGTGACTGGAAAATATCGAGGCGCGGCGCATAATAGTTGTAACTTGCAACTGAGAATAGATCCTAACAAAATGGATATTCCAGTGTTTTTTCATAATCTACGAGGATACGATTCTCATCTCATCATGCAAGCTGCGAGTCGAGTCAAAGGAAAATTAAAGTGTATTCCAAACGACATGGAAAATTATAAATCGGACAGCTGCGATTTTTAGACAGCGCTCAATTTTTACAAGCTTCACTCGATAAGCTCGTTAAATCAAAGGATCCAGATTCTTTTCGAATTACTAAAAAGTTTGAACCAAATTTAGATAAGAGGAAACTGCTTTTAAAGAAAGGCGTTTATTGTTACATGTACGAGTACATGGATAATTTCTAACGGTTTAAAGAAACGAGTATTCCTCCGAAAGAAGCTTTTTAAAGTCGTTTAATGAAACAAATGTTCGTAACTCACGCCGCATCCCGTCGTACTGCACCACGTTACAAAATTTATTTGATTTTGATAAAACTTTAGCGGATACGAATTCCAGCTATTTACGATCTCGTCGCTAACGACGTGAGGCAACTTGTATTTTTCAAAAGGATCATCGAGTTCTATGTGAAAAAATGATTTCCATTGACGTAAATATTTACATTCGTCAAATTTTGGGTAGTGAGCGTAAAATTTTGAGCGGCGGTAAAATTTCCAGATTGCGGATACCGTTTCGATAAATTACTCCGAAATGCAAATGGAATCGACATTTTATTATTAAACTAGTATTATAAATTTAAAATATAAAATGTATCACACGATCGAAATTAGAAATTTTAGCAAGTTGGTCAAATTAGATAATTTAATCGATAATCGCAATGGTAAACTCACCATTTCGTTAAAGACCGTCAATCGGTTACTATAACGTACGTAAAAAAGAAAGAATATGGCGTCGTACACTAAATGAAAGAAGCGGACAACAGCAAGAAGAAACCGAGTTTATCGATCCCGGACTTTATAATATAAAAGAAATTATCGACATTGTCTTAAATAACACGCCTTGGCTTACGTTCGTCGTCGATGAAAAATCCGGCGAATCCTCGCTAAATATTATCGATCAAAACCGAAGAATCAAATTTTCACCGGGATTAGCTAATTTACTCGGGTTTGAAAATGAAT
The DNA here is from genome assembly GCA_029582265.1 of Zoroaster sp. YZ-2022. Lineage (NCBI taxonomy): Eukaryota > Metazoa > Echinodermata > Asteroidea > Forcipulatida > Zoroasteridae > Zoroaster > Zoroaster sp. YZ-2022. Next base: position 23,619,332 of record CM055827.1, read on the forward strand.
TTCTAGCTATGGGAGAGCATCGCGGAAAAATTGATTTGCAACCTTTTAAAATAATGTACATTCATTGCAAGCAAATTTCTACGAGCGAAAATTTTTTCATTCTTAAATATAAAATATAAAAATGAAAAAAAACCAAAAAAAACACAAGTGACCTCGTGACCTCAGGCTCACTCAAATTTTTTTAATTTAACTCAAATTTTTTTTAGTGAGCCAAAACCCCCCTTTTGCTCTCTACTAGTGTTTTCATCAGGTCAGTCTTGATGAAGAAAGCTCGTACTTGACAACATTTGGGTACTACCGAATGCAGCCATCATTGCTGATGATATTCTTGCTTTTTTGGTTGGTTGCTTGTGTTTCTTTTTTCTTCTAAATAATCGGCTGGAGCCAGGATCATTCTTTGGTGTCTTTACTGTTTATATTTCTTTACTTCTCTGAAATTTTTCATTTAAAAATATGGAATTAATAATATGGAATTATTTGGTTTTACCTGCTGTCCAATAAAATGCGAAACTCTTTACCTAAGTGAAGCTTCAGTTACAGCAATTTTGTTTGAAGGAAACATTTTATTTATTGTTTTACAAGTCTAGTTTAATTTGGAATAGGCATAAGCCAAGGCATACATAGATGTATGATGGTCAGATCAGGCTTTGAATTAAACAAAAAATTATTAATACATGTATGTTAAAGCTTCAACAAAATATAAACAACAATGCAGTGTACATTTATATGAAAAAACAATATTAACAGGAAAATGGGTTTGAATACATATAAGCAGACAAAATAAAAAGCATCTCTGGTGCTCTTGTTGTTTTGTTCTTTGAAGAGTGCCACATAATCACATGAAATGCAACATACATGTATGCACATACATTAACCAACCATTAAAAGGCAAGAAATATTCCAATGGCTAAAAACTATGGATTTTGTTTGATAAAATATATTTTACAATATTCCTCTAAATGGCCTCTGATTGCATCAGAGAGAATCTATAACCTAAAAACCCAGACACCATGGCGTAATGACTTCGCACGTTTGTCCTGTACAAATGCCCCAACTGTAGTATGAGAAACTATTATTTACAATGTACATGTCACTGGCACTATTTGATGTACATATCGTCGTGTCAGTGCAAAAACGTCGTATGTTCACAATGCAATAAGGTCGTATGTACATGTACAGCGCGTCGTCAATCTGCATAAATTTACATACAGGTGTACATTAAAAAATGTTTGTGCAACAACGTCGTATCTCAGCCATTGCTTTTGTGCATTCATCCGGAAACTTGTTACATACGACCTTTTTGCACTGACACAAACTGGTTTTGTGCAAAAACGTCGTAACTCGGAGATACGTTTTTGCACTGACACGACGATATGTCATATTATGTTAGTACACATTGGAATCCCTAAATAAAGTATATGTACATGTATATAAAGGGGTTATATAAGATGATTGAAGGTTGTTAAGTTTGTACACCACATATCATTAGTCCAGCTACATTCCTTTCTTCCTGTTTGTATGTGAATTACAATATTTGGTTTTGCCTTACCACTTCTTTTCTGCCCTCAGAATCATTATAGCCATAAACATCGTCAGGATCACCATTGTCAGCAACATCTTCAAAATCATCCTCATAATCCTGTTAAAGATCCAAATAGGGTATCAAGTTAAACAATAGAAACATAATTCAACACATAATGTCAAACCAAACACATAATGTCAAACTAAACAAACTAGACATTAAGTTGTGAAACTGTATGCCATTTTATTTCCCTTCGCGGAGACAGAAATCTTTTGTAAACCTATGTTCTTATCCACTCATTATAATGTATTCTTCAAAGTAAAGGGTTGTTCATTTTCCATCTTTAGTCTTTTTGGAAAATGTTCAAACTGCTCAAATGTGTTTAACTTTTGTCTAGAATCTCAGCCATATCACAATTTAATTTGTATTCATATTAAAGCCAGTATACAAAATGGCACCGTGAAATGCCTGAGAACTCTCAGAGCCAATTTGCATTTCGCTGATAGAGGGTGAAAAAGAATCAACAAATGTTTAAAAGCCAAGCTTAAGCTTATTTTGTTGTTTTTAATATAAAAGAAAATAGTAAAAATATTGTTTCTTTATTTCAATTTACATCTCAGGAAGACCAAAAAATATTTCCAAAATAATTTGATTAATTGTACTTAAATTATAGCAGCTAAGACAGAAATATTTCAAAGCGTATTTGATACCATTTTAAAATATATTTTGGAGAAACGTAATACAACAAAGGATTTTCAACACCAATCTAGTATAAACCTACCACAAGAGGATTTCTATTTTACAAAAGAAATCTTTTTAGAAGAATTTAAGAAGCAAACCATTAAGAAAAATTAAATGTATTACCTCAAAGTCATCATCATAGTTGTCACCATCATAATTGCCATCCAAAGTCAATTCTTTTTCTTTCAGCACATCAACCTGTGATAACATTAAACAAACGAACATGAGTGGCACTGCAAAAATATCTCCATAAACTTTATCAACATGAAATGTCCAATGTGTTTAATGGATAATAAAACCAACACAAATCAGCAAAATATTATACACAATGTATCCCAAAAGCCCAATCTGGATATGGGCCTTATTACTCCCCACACATCCTTGGCATCATTAAAACTTTAATTGTCACACTTGGTCTTTATCAAGACATCTGAGAAAAATCAGTTCGAAATACACCAAAAATGATCACAGTCATACATGTACTATGTCTGGATTGTTTGCTCAATCAATTTCAATTTCACAGTTTGGGCATTTAATGGCTTTCTAGGAGCCTATATTTAACATATTCATTCAACTCCTACTATTTGATTCATTAGTTTTGCCATTATTCTGGACCCCCAAGAATCAGTGCTTATTGAAATTTGAATGCCAAGGAAAATTGTTGATCAACCTTATCTTTAAGGCTTTCTAACAGTATGGACTCCCAAAAATGGTAGACCCTATGGACAAAGTTTCAGTCTGAGAAAAACCTTTCTAATCCTAATTTACATGTATGCCAGCATGCCATGTCCAGCAAGGTATTTATAAACATAAGAAATATCTTTCCACAGCAATCATAAAAACACATATGTGACCGTCCACCACGAACGGGCTGTAAAGTCGCACACGTTGATTTAGCAGTACGGCTTGAAATGCATGAAAAATCAGTTGGTTGGCCATTTTGGTATTTTTTTAGAAATGAAAAGTTTGAAATATTCTCCTTTAGTTCTGAAAATTTCAGAATTAAATTCAATTTCAAAAATCATGAAAACCACGTTTTCTTTCGGGCAATGAGTTCATAAATCTATACAAAATGTAAGTTTATATGAAGTTTATATGAAAGTGTAAGTAATTAGTGTAATGACTTTGATATCACCATAACTTCGTGTAGGAATGTAGGAATGACTTGTGTTTGGTATCATTTTAAACCTTATGATATACTCTTTCCAAAAATATATGAACCTCCAAATGTGAAATTTTCGACTTTACAGCCCCTTTGTGGTGGATGGTCACATATAAATACATCAAAAATGAAAAGATCATTAAAATTAACAAATGTGGATATATATGGCAAGACTGAGGAGGAATTCTTCAATTCCTATAACCAAAAGGTACAGTCTACCAATAAAATAAATGTACAAAAAATAAATATAGAGATCTATATGAATTAAAATCTAAACACATTAAAATGAATAACCAGCATTCAATTAAAAACATTGAAACAAGACAAACAATAAACCTATTACAATGTATGTAGTTCATATCCCAACCCCCAACTTTAGTAAAGACTGTTTGCAGCAACACCATGCGAAATTCCCAACTGAGCAGTAACTAGTCCTGAAAAGAGCTGGAGGCCACAACCCAATGCCCCAACCAGCATGCCCCGATCGCTGAGCTGCAACTCCAGCTCTCCCCAGAACCAACTACCACCCAACCGAGAACCCAACACGGCACCACCACAAACAGTCCCCACCTATCATTTTCACCATGCAAAGCTACAAATATTACTCACCCCCAACTTGGAGTTCAAGAAGAAAACTGTTGGCTACTCATTTAAATGAAGCAATGGATGTTGAACAACAAATTTCAATGGGAAGAGAGTTCCAGGCAGACAATGAAAAAGGGAATACTTTAAAGTGTTACACCTTGAGAAAGGAATTCGGAAGGTGGGGAAATCTCTACGGTGGTTAATTTGGAACAACGAGTTGTCAATACCAGTGTGATTATAGAAAATTTGGAAACAAAAACAAAGACTCAACAGTTTTCTTCTTGATTCAAGCGAGGTAAGATTCAGTGATGCCAATCTTTGGGAATAATCCAAATAGTCAGCCGAATTATGGTTAATTAAAGATTGTTTGAAAAAATATCTAGTAAAATCACACTGGATCTTTTCGATCCGATTAACATTGCACTTTGTGGGTTGATTCCATACAATGCACGTACATTCAACAATTGGTCTACATATAACTTGGTAAAGCTGAAATGAAACTTTAGTGTGCCCACTAGTTCTCTTAATGAAACCTAGAATTTGTGACGCTTTAGAACAAACTGAGTTTACATGACTTTTCCAATTAAGGTCCTGATTGCCTAGGATATTGTAATTACGTGAAAACAAATGTTGACGTCTCCGGGAAAACGGGTAACAAAGTACATTTTGATGGATTTAGTGACATACCATTGCTTTTACTCCATGAAATTACATTATCAAGTACAAATTGTAATGCATAAGCATCGACTTGGTTGGTAACAGGTCTAAAGATGACAGTGTCATCAGCATACAGGTACAATGAAGTACCAGGAGACACAGTCTTGGAGATCATTTGTAAAAAGTATTTTATAAACAAAAGGGGTCACAGAACGGATCCATGTGGGACTCCATACGTAACCCTGACAGGGGTAGATATTTCACCCCTGTACACAACACTCTGAAACCTGTTATGTAAAAAGTCTTGTATCCAGCCACCAAGCTGTTGTCTAATATCTAAGTGATGCAATTTATTAATCAACAAGTTATGTGGGAGTTTGTCAAAAGCCCATGTCCAGTCTAAAAAAAAATACAATGAACATCAGGAGGGTTTCTTTGGTCAAGGATACTGGCCCAATCATGAAATATTTTGGACAGGAGACTATTACAGGAAAAACCAGGCCTGAATCCAAATTGAAAAGGAGACAACAGTGAGTTGGTGATACAATAAGCGTAAATGTGATCATATACATACATGTAATAATAATAATAATAATAATGTGTGGACTTATATAGCGCACATATCCACCAACTGAGTGGTGCTCAAGGCGCATTATATTATTACCCCTGCTCATAAGGCTCATAAATCATTCCTGAAACCATCTCAGCTCCCTGGGGAGTATACAGCTCAATTGCTGCCATTACAGCGCATATAGGGTTAATCAACCAACTCTGACCTCACAGGTACCCATTTAACCCCTGGGTGGAGAGAAGCAATTATGGTTAAGTGTCTTGCTCAAGGACACAAGTGTCACGGCCGGGTTTCGAACCCACATTCTGCTGCTAACACCAGAACTTGAGTCCGGTAAGCTAGACTGCTCGGCCACGACACTACATATGATTCTCTCAAGCAACTTACAAATTACTGACATATTACTCTGTCAGCATTTGTGAGCTATTTCAGCTACATGTATTTCAGCTCACAAATTTTTATTGAGTACATTTTGGAAACAAATTCTTAATCTTAACTACAATTAGGTCTGGGCGAATAGTGAAAAAATACTACTTGATTAATCGTCAGCAACTATTTGTGAATAACAAACTATTCGAATAAGTTGAACAAACTTTTTGTGTTGAACAATCACAGTGTGTTTACAATGTGTTTTCAGCCTTATTTTACAACTGTTAATAAAAGATGTACATGTACATACTGTGTACATACATGTACATAAAATGTTTTTACAAGTTATTGTCTCAAGTTTTTTATTAAATTTAACGACAAAATGTAATAAATAAATGGAAAAGATGACTAGCAGAAGATGCAACCCGAACGAACATTGCTCACCATTTGCATGTATATATTTTTGTCTATGCATTGTTTGCAGTCTTGCAACAGTATGTTGTCCCTGACAAACTGGTCAACATCATCAAGGACATGTACAACAAGCCCAAGAGCTGCATTAGAATAAGCAATGAATACACCAACTGGTTTCTAACTACAATTGGCGTACTGCAGAGCTGCCTTCTATCTCCTGATCTGTTTAACTTCTTCCTGGAAAACATCTTATCCGAGGTTTTTGCTGAATGTGACCAGCTTGGGTTAAATATAAATGTAGACGGGTACAGACTACGGGACCTGTGTTTCGCAGACGACATCATTCTCTTAGCTTAGACAGAACCCGACCTCCAGACCCTTCTCGATAGAGTCCATGAGACAAGCAAGAAGTATGGGATGAAGATCAGCCTACCAAAGACCAAAGTAATGGTTTTCACTATTGAAGAGCAAGACACAGCAACCATCAAGATAAATGGCACAGCACTGGAACAGGTATCAGAGTGACTTTGACATCACTTAATGACTCCTCCTGCGAGATAAAACACAGGCTGATACTAGCATCCATGGTCTTTGGAAAGCTGCAGAGGATCTGGAAAGATGAAGATGTTTCACAGATAACGAAGCTGGAGTCTTGTAGATGCACTCGTTTATCCTGTGCTGCTATATGGTGCAGAAGCCTGGACCATCAAGAAGGCAGAACAAAAGAAATTAAAAACCTTCCAGATGCGCTGTTACTGGAGAATCCTGAACATCTCCTGGCAAGACAAGGTGCGAAACAAAGAAGTGTTGAGGAGAATTTCAGCTGATGATAACCTACCACAGAAAATCACCTTCACGCATCTACAAAGCAAAACTTGCCTGGTTTGGCCACATAGTGAGAATGGAGAACACTAGATTACCAAAAGGCATCCTGCTAGAAACAGTCATTGGGGAAAATAGACGGGGTTAGGCCAAGGAAGAGATGGGAAAATGACATCATTGACAACAGCACCTTCTACCTGGCATACTGTATAGCGGAAGATAGGAGTGGAGAAAGAAAATTTGTGGAGCCAACGTCCCCCGGGACATGGTGCAAGATTAGATTAGATTAAATTAGATGCATTGTACCTGGCCGTATCACCACAACACCAAGTCAGTGTGACATGGTCGGGTACCCCCTGAAAAACATGCTTGCACTATTGCGTGAAGAGTAAACATTGTTTACCTAAACTACCCTTGATAACTACCCTTGATAATCATGCATGTCAGTAACCCGGCTTGCGCACACATTGCTTCTGTGCAATCATACAGAAAACATTTTTATTTCGTTTCATTTAAACTTTTCAAAGCCATGGCTAAGATGTTGCTACATGTACATGTACCTCATCAACCCCAATTTGGGGTAAAGTGGTAAAGTATTCACGAGTAGTATTTGCTACTACATGGGCAGCTCATGAATGACTTAGACAGAAACTCGAGTTGTAAACAAAAAAACTTAAGTGTTTGATGACTGGTACAGTCTTTCTGAATTTGTTCAGGATTTATCTCTAAGCTTTTACTTGCTGAACCACACTTCAAACACGTTTGTTTTTTAAATTTGCACCTGATCATCCACGGACAAAATGTACATGTACATGTACATGTATGTACAGTGTAGCTGTATGAATTATTGCATCTCGTCTAATCTGTGTGACGTGGCATGAATAATTATTTGCGAATTACCCGGATAGTTCATTACCCACGAATAGTTTAGTGGTATTCGTACCATCGCGATTAATCAAATAGTTAAAAACCAGGGATTACGATTACGATTAGCAATTACTATTCGTGAATAATCAAATAAGTTAACTATTTGTCCAGGCTTGACCACAATGATTTTTGTTCATTATTTTTTAAAAGTAATATGAGCATCCGGCTTCAGGCCAAAAAGTGGGGAAAATATTTAGCTAAAATACAATGTGATTATTGGGAAATGGAATCAGGCAAGAGCACAGTACAAATCCACAACAGCTTTAGTGTTCTAGATGCTCTGTGATGAAATCTAATGCATGTTTTTTAAACATATATTACATTACATGTACTCATGGAGAATTATAAAATATTCTTATCTGGGTCAGGTGTTTTTCTTTATTATTATACACGGTTGAAAATGTACATGTATACAAAAATATGATAGAAATTTATAACAAGCCAGGCAGAATTATTGGATAGATTATTGCATTTGTAATCCCCTCTAAAATCATTACGGCATGGGAGCAGGGATTAAAAAAAACATATCCTTAAGGATTTCAGCCCCTGCAACATTTGGTTAATTTTCCTTTTGTGACATGACACATGACCACAGCATTGCCTTCATTAGATAAGTCACTTGTAGATCTCCAGCATGCATGATGGCATTTCACTGTGGACTGAATGACACATTCTCCATTGGAGGACTCAATATCCAGTGGCTAAGAGAAACAGGATATCCTTAGGAAAGGGGTGGGGGCACTAAGAGAAATATGTAGAGAGGAGAACAAAATATCATGGTACAAGGGAAGCAGAATATCTGTCCACACCACATTGCCCATATAAATATGGTATTCAGCAAATACATGTTTTGATTGGTATTTTACACAAAAATCAATTGAGGACACACCGACAACCAAGGACCTATTGTTCCCTTTTGTTACAATTCCTGTGTTTTTGAGTTTAGGGGTCATTCCATGCCAACTCACCTAGAGGTTGTCAGTGACCAACTCAGATTTTGCCGATTTTTTTTTCACCATACCTCTATGGGAGTAATGAACACAACAAATTTTTGCTCCCAACTCCAAGTCATTTCTGAGATATGGGCCCCTGAAAAATATAGCCATTCCCCCCTTTTCTCCCTCCAAGTTGCGTTGATATTTTTTTTCCCATTGTCAGAGGCCTATATGTCACAATTGGGTGAATATATTTTGCTGCAAATTGTTATACAGGGTAAATGGCACTCAATCTGCTAGAATCTGCAAAATTAGTAGTATGACATATCCTTTTCAAGTTAGGGGTCCTTCAAACCCACAATTGAGCCATTAATTGAACCCATTTTTGAGCCATTGAGCATATTTTACATGCATACAAATCTAGATGCATGTACATGTATGTCTGCCCCCAAACAAGGATGGACCAATCATACCTTCATTGGAGGTTTCGCTAATGGATGGTTGACCAGGTGGGCCACTACCCATGTAACTGAAACTCTTACATCTTCAAATATTTTATCCTATCTACATGTATGTCTGTTAGAAAATTCGCTTAATATACAGTATACATACAGTACAATGTACTGTATGTACATGTACAATGTATATGCATACCCCAAACACTTTTTGTTTTATTCAAATGCACACCATCAAGGGCAGATCTAGAACAAAATATTTGAGGAGAGGCGTACCTGCGAGCACAAAGCTCATCTAAGACAAGGGGTCTGGACCTCACATAAGGGCCTTGGAAATTTTTTGTTTTGATTGTAGGCACTCCCTAATGCAATATCACCATTTTCAGGACCAAGATTCAAAGTATTTCGGGGGGGCCATGGACACATTTTTTAAAACATTTTTTGGACCACATGAGTGAAGGCACATGAGTGAAGGCACACGAGTGAAAATGAACAAAGTTCCACCAAACTTTCACAGACTGTAAAATTCTAAGCCAGATCCCAGCTACAGAGCGGGAGTATACTGGGTCCCTTGTGAGTGTGGCAAAGTCTACTGTACATTGGGGAAACAGGACGGAATTTCCCAAGAAGGCTGAAAGAACACTGAGCACACAGCCTCCATAGGAGATTTCAAGAAGTCTGCCATTGTGAAGCACTCCCCTTTCAAGCATGACACTGTTCCCCAAGACATCGGTTTATACATCAGCGATATTTGGTGACCCATACTACGGACTGAAGGTTCTTCTACATGTACATCCAAAGTCCACAACCCAACCCAGACCGAGGGATCTCCTACATGTACATGTACATCCTAATTAAGTCATCCACCCTTCCTCTTCCAGTGCTTGTTAACAACTGATTCAGTTCAGTGAACACACACTCCTCTCCCCTCAGTCCAAGGATCGAAGACTCCGTTCCTACTTGATCCCACATTGCGGGGTCTGATCCCACAATGCAGGAACAGACCCCGCATTGCAGGATCAAAGGGCGATCAACCGTAAGTGGGAACGCTAGGGCGATCAGGATCAGACCCCGCAATTTTGATCCACTTTTTTAAGGTGGACCACAGGAGGATCAGACCCCGCAAAGGGTGATCCGGATCAATAAAAATAATAATAATAATAAAGATTTGTAGCGCGCACATACACGTACATGTATCCACCCTGCTGGGCGCTCAAGGCGCGGAAACAAAGAAAAAACATGAATACAAACAATCTACAATGATAGCATACGAAAAAATATATATATATACACATGTACATGTATGTACTGAGATACATGTACTGTACATGTACATGTACCTACAATGCAATTACAAATATACATCATCTTTGAAGAATTGTGACATAAGATGAGTTTTAAGCAGCGACTTAAATCTAGTTATACTATGGCAAGATTTGAGTTTAGTTGGAAGATGATTGCAGAGTCTCGGAGCCGCAACAGAAAAAGACCTATCACCCCAGTTCCGTTTTGAAGTTGGTTCCTTTAGGAGTGACATGTTGCTGGAGCGCAAATTGCGTGATGGAGTGTAGACTTTAAGCAGTTCAGAAATATAAATTGGAGCAATACTATTAAAAGACTTCTGAACAATTAGCATAAGTTTAAAAACAAATCTCTGTGAAACAGGAAGCCAGTGCAGTTCTTTCAAGATTGGCGTGATACGGCATGACATTCTGGACTAAGTTACAACACGAGCTGCTGTGTTTTGTATACATGCTGAAGACGAGATATTTGATTCTGTGGGAGACCGTAAAGGAGAGCATTCCTGTTATCGAGCCGTGATGTGACAAACGCATGTATAATTTAATTTGTTCAGCAGCACTTTTATTCAAGTATTTCCTTATTCGGCTAATATTTCGGATAGGAAATGATGATATGCGAACAATGTTGGAGATATGAGGTTTTAAAGTCATTGTCGAGTCAAATATAACACCCAAATTACGTGCTTGTGATGAGGGGGTTATCTGCGAGTCACCAATTGTAATAAATGGAAGAGAAACTTTAGACAATTGCTGATGTGATCCAAATAGAACAAATTCTGTCTTTTCGTCATTCAGTTTCAAGAAGTTTTGCCTCATCCAACTACGAATCTCTTGAATACATTTCTCCAGCATTGTAATAAACGAATCGGCAGGTTCTTGAGAAGATTGAAAAGTAATGTAAAGCTGCATGTCATCAGCGCAGACATGATAATTTAAATTATACTTCAAAATGATATCACAAACTGGAAAGATATCAACAGTAAACCACTGTGGGCCGAGCACAGAGACTTGGGGTACAGAATAGTCAAGAAGAACAGGCTCGGAGATAGCGTTACCAATAAAAATATGCTGAGGCCTATTTAAAAGGAAGGACTTACACCAATCCAGGGCTGTGTCATGTATTCCAAGATGATATTGAAGGCGGGAGAGAAGGATTTTTATGATTGACCGTGTCAAAAGCGGCGCTTAAGTCTAACAAAACTAATGCAGTGATTTTTCCATCATCCATGGCAGATACAAACGTCATTGTTGACGCGGAGAAGAGCAGTTTCCGTTCCATGAAATGGCTTATAGGCTGATTGAAATGTGTCCGACAGGTTATTTGCACGAACATGGTCAGAGATCCGTGATGAAACAACTCGCTCGATTGTTTTTCCAAAGTACTTTAAATTCACTACCGGTCAGTAATTCTTGAAAACTTCCTTGTCCAAATTGGGTTTCTTCAGGAGTGGTTTAACATGAGCAACCTTCTGGCTATCAGGGAAACAACCGGAAGAAAGAGATCTGTTTACAATAATTGTGATGTACTCAGCAAACACATCAATATTTTGTTTTATTAGCGAAGTTGGTACTGGATCAAGTTTACATGATTTTTATGGCGATTTCATGATGAGTTTCTTGATCTCCGTAACACTAGTAGGCTCAAACATAGACAGTCGACAATGTGGATCCTTGCGTGGCGGTGTTTGTGATAGAATGGCAGGTACTGGGGAAAAAGAACGACGGATATTCTCAATTTTTGTGACAAAAAAGTTTGAAAATGCATTTGCAAGGTCCTGATCAGAGTGTGTAGATGGAAGCACTGGTGTTTTGGGTTTATGAAGCAGCTTTTCAACAATATTAAAGAGTTTTTTTCTGATCGCCAGAGCTCTCTTCCACAAGAGATGAGTAGTGAGCTATTTTTGCCTTGTTAATCATGTTCTTCACAATATCACGTTGGTTACAGTATTCTTGCCGATGTACTCCAAATTTCCCATTGTCACGCCATTTTCGCTCAAGTTGACGGCGGATTTTCCTTGCAGCACGAATATCATCATTGAACCAGGGGGATTCAGATTGTAGTTTAACAGTTCAAGTTTTTTGCGGAGCATGAACGTCCAAGATATTACGGACAGTAGATTCAAATAGATTGACACAAGAATCCAGCTCACCATCTTCAAGGTTTACATTTTCCAGTTGAGATTCAATATCATGACATAAATCTTGGATATTTACATTTTTCCAGTGGTGAGTAGTTACAGAAATGGTAGGTATGGGAGGTTTTTTAAGGTTCATATCTGCCATGATTGCATAATGATCAGATAAGCCGGGATAGTTATATTTGAGATGAGAGGTGAAGTATTGTCACGCGTTATCATGAAGTCAAGACAGTGACCATATCGATGAGTGGGTGCTGTGATGTGCTGGATATGTCCATGAGCAGAGAGCAGATCTTTAAACTGGTTTGCATAATTGTTTGAAGTGATGTCCATATGAATGTTAAAATCGCAGGTTAAAATAATGTCAGATGGGTGCAAGAGATAATCCACAATTAATTTCTCAAATTCCTGGAGAAAAATGGAGAAATTTACATGTACCATCAACATCCCTTTCTGGTCGATATATATTAACAAGGCGAACAGATCTAGAGTTGCATGTTACCTCAGCATGCAGAGATTAAAATGTTAGGTAGTCAATGTTAACATTTTTCATACTGACAGATAAACTGGACCTAAAGAGAAGTGCAACCCCTCCACCGGTCTTTTTTGGTCTGGGGATATGATGGAGAGAGCAGCCAGCAGGAGTGCACTCGCGGGGTAGTAAGTCATCATCAGGTTTAAACCATGTCTCGGATATGGCAACAAGATCCAAATTGTTTTGAAGTACAAAGTCAACAAATTCATCTGATTTGTTACATATGGATTGTGAGTGTTCAAGACACAGAGCTGAAGTTTAGACTCATCATGAACATTTGGAGGTGAAGTTATGCCAATGTCGCTTGTTGATGTGGTTAAGTTCACTGTTGGGGGATGGTCAGGCCAGAGTGCTAGTTGTGTAAGTTTGTCCATTCTACGGCGACCAGCTTTTTTACCTCTGTGTGTGCGGCGGTATGTTTGGGGTTGATTGGCAAGTATTCCAAGACAGTTTAATTGACTCAATGCTGAATAAGATAAAGCTGGATCAGTACATGGAGCATTGCGAAGATTGAGTAGTTCATTGCGGCTGTAGGAAATTTTATGGAGCTGAGTGGGGTTGCTGGGTGTGTTGATCAGTGTTTCATGTCCAGGGTTTGGGTTTATGTCACCAGAAATTAAGAGTTCCATGTGAAAGGTGGCAGATGAATTATCATAATATGATATAGGACAACTCAGAAATTTAAGATAGAGGATTTTTTAAATTTTTTATGTAAGCTGTAGGTTGCATGCTGTAGTCATATTCTGAAGATGAGTCACTGAGACACAATGGTCCAGATAGCAAGAGTAAGATAAACAGGATGTAGACCTCCATTGTCTGATCTCAAAGTAATTGATCCAAACAAAAGGCTTGTGGCCAAGCTACAGGTTATAATCTCAAGCAACAGGTTATAATCTCAAGCTACAGGTTTAAATCTAAGTCACGGTTGACTGCACAAAAAAATGAAGATACAAGATGTGTATAAACTAAACAGTAAAATCTTACAGCAGAGACAGAAAAAATACAGCAGTTTTTCACTTATTATAAGACAAATGTACCAATTACACAATACTCACATAAAACGTCCCGTAGATTCCAGGTGTAATAAGAAATCCACTAGTATAAAAATGAAGACACACTAGTAGCTACAAAACACTTATTTAACACAAAAACTGTAGAGCTGTTATGAGTGGCTGCTTGTTAGGCGCTCACACACAGTAGATGAAGTGGGAATGCAAAGCAGGATCATGATCCCACACAATTTGACTAGCTACATCTGGTTGGGTTGAGAATAGCGCGACAATTTACATGTAAGTCATGGCACACTTCATTCATTGTGTAATGATGGTTTAGTCTACGGTGTACGGGAGGGACAGACGGCTGTACTATGTGTTAGCCCAACCAGGACCATGTGCTTTAACAAGCTCAGCAAGTCTGCAAACGTTTTCTTGCACACTTCCATTTTAAATCGCTGATTTAATTTGTATAATTTTCTATAACCTTTTGTGAGATTTTCCGCCTTGTATCATCGTGTTGTTTATGTGCATGCGCAATACACGCATGAATGACCTCTGATCGGTGAACTTTAACATTCAGAACTACATGTATTGCCAATTGCCACTTGAAAAAGGCGAATCAATGCAGGATCAGACTCAAGTGGGAACACGGCAGCGATTACAGATTGTGATTTGATCCCGCTGCCGGATCATGATCCTGAAATGCAGAATCAAGTGAGATTGGGTCCTATATAGTTCCACTGTTTCCCACCTACACTACACCGCACTAATCCTCCAGCAGTCTACTTAATCTGTCAACAACAGCGCCATGGCACGTCGCAGGTGTTAAGCAGCAGCATCTCCCAGCATTCTCCTGAAGATGATCAGAGCACACTGATCGAAATGTCAAGTTATAACCATCAGGTTTTTTTTAGAACTAATTACTCCTCAATTGAGAATTTCACAGTGTCACCGCAAACAATCTTTACTTATCCTTTTCACCATACAAAGGTACAAATTCTACTTAATACTCTAAGCAGTTAAAATATGTTTCAATCTGTCTTGCATTATGCACTAATTGCTGTTTTTGTTTGATTTTTCTTTTAAAAATTCATTACTTTGGTGAGCCTAGAAAAGTTGCAATTCAAAATTTAAATCAAATTGTTAAGATTTGGGTATGAAATTAAAGTATTACATGTACATACTTCCCCTTTAGGTAGTCTCTCTTCATCAGGATTATTGTATACCTCTTCCCTCATGTGCTTTTGTTTCTCCGTTCTTTTTGTAGCTTTCTGATTCCTCTTATCAGCATCTTTTTGGCTAGATTCCCTTTGTATTTCATGTCTTTTGCTGTTTTCTCTCCCGTCTTCATCTTTCTGCAAGAAATACCCATAAATAATGATGCATTGATGCTAACAACATGTGTATATCCTAACCAGAGATGTACACCAACCCGATTCTTTGACTCGGAATTGACTTTAACCACTTTATGTTACACGTACTCCACTTATAAACAAAATCATTCAATCAACTGGAACCTTTGACATCAAAGAGAATGTGGCCATACAAGTATAAAGTTATGTATTCTATACCAGGATACGACAGTAATTCCTATTTGGATGTAAATAAGAATTCTTTTTCGTAATTTACCCTAAAACATATTTTCAAATTTAACCAAATTTAGTTACCATGGCAAAATGGGTTGGTATTTTCAGTTCAAAGAATATGCTCATTATTGGAAAAATAATATAATAACAATTAGGGTTAATGTACAATACATGTCATGTCTTGAAAAGATATTTCAATACTATGGCCTGGATAGATTCAATTGCCTATTTCATCATCTGGCCATGGCCATTAAAGCTGATGAACAACTGGGCAATGGCTGGGAATTATCCCTCTATCTGCACACCCACTGTCAGAAAACTTATAATCAAGACTAGCATGACCTCACTTTATCTTTGCTGGGTTAGATCATGAGCAGAATATACTTACATGTATTTACTATGCACATGGCGACATGTACATGCATATACTATGCGCATGGAGACATGTATGAGCATGGAGACATGTATATGCGGCAAGCTTGCGGCAAGCTTGCCCTAATTTGCATTTTTGGAACCCTGCAAGCTTGCCGGCAAGCTAGCCGGCAAGCTTGCGGCAAGCTCCATGAAATTTCTGTAAGGGTACATGTACACTATGCGCATAGAGACAGCCTGCATGTTGACTTGTCTTTTCAATCAATATATTTGAGTAGCTTCCCTTGGTATTGAGCCAGTTCTAACTCAGGTGAATTCAAAAAGTCATTGTTGGGGCTTGGGTCAGCCTCAAGTAACCTGCTTGCGTGATAGACCGTGACATCACTTTGAAAACTTTTTGAATGGCTGCCAATGATTGTTTTCACTGCGGCAATTTTGTGATGTTTGACAAACATTTTCACCCCTTAATGAATATGTGAGTAAAGACTGTTCTTGAACTGGAAGACGTGAAATGTCCCTTTAGATTGTGCTTTCCAAGCTTCAGCCGTGACAATCACAATATCCACACTGCAGTCAAGTTTTGAAATGAATCAATTGAACTGCGCTAGATGTCTCCAAGTCAACATTTTGAATAGCCTTACATGTACCTCTTGTTGATGTTTTCCTCTTTTTTTCTCTACTTTCTTGGTGGAATCATCTTTTCTGGATCTACTTTTCTCTTTATGACGTGGTCTTTCATGTTTATCCAAATCCTGTAGCTGATTTGGTTCATCCTTTATCTTACTTTTAGCTCTGTCTTGATTAACAGTACTTCCTACAAACAATAAAACACATTTTAGATGCTCATGAGTTGTATTCACAAAACCTAAAGGCCAAATTAACTTGGTGCGGCCATTTGCTAGCCCTGTGTTAACCTGGCAAATCAGAGCAGTTTACACTCATTATGTAGTCTAAATAGATCTTGGCTGTGAAAATGTCAGCACTAGACAACAAAAGAACCAATTTGCCAAGTGGTAATCCTCCAGGGTAAGTAGGATCAATAGATACTTCACCAGTCTGTAGATTCAAAAGGCCTGCTGCATTAATTCATATCATTGTGAAAGTGCAAGACTTGCAAGCATTAACAATGGCTAGCTACTTCAGCACACACGAAAACCCCCAGAACTTATTTTAAAGAGAAAATATCAAAGTATAGTATGTATGTGATTGTATGTAAAAGAAATGTTCATTATGGATTTTCACCAGAACACCTGAGTTGATTATAGCCCATTATCATGTTCAAACCATCTCGAACCCTGGTGCAGCAGGAGTAGATTTTTTTCAGTGATAATCCAATAAAAAGTGTAATGGAGCTTGCAAAAGCTTCAAATTATTTTTAAAATGTGTGTCAAGCGGCTGATTGATCATGCTATGCTGTGCTGTGGTGCATGCATTAAGGATTTGGGAAGGTTAGGGTTACAGAACAAATCAATTACAAAAGGATTTTAATTTTATAATTGATTTTTTCTAGCATTTTCTAGAATTACATGTAGCAAAGAGAAACACATGGTCACAAGAAGCGAGGTTATAAACAAATATTTATTTTGCACATAAGCTTATTGGACTGGTTAAAAAAAATTCATGTATATCATCATGCCAATTGAATTTGTCGGTGAATTAATTATTGAAGAACCTTTTAAAATTACATTTCTATGCCAATTTCTTAGCCTTTGACGAAGTGTGCTGCAAAAGTTGGCACCCTGTGCAACACAGCCGAGGAAAGGGCAAAGAGACTCAGCCATAATATAGACAAAAATGGCACGTTTACCCTTCCTCCAAGTTATAAACCCAATGCTTCCTAGGCATCAATCATGCTTCTAACAAAAATGAATCATTTGTTTCATACGAACGTAAACAGGAAGTAGCAACCGGGATTACATGGGGTCACACAAATTAAACAATGAGAGCTCAAAGATATTGGAATGTACCAGCGCCTTTGGATTAAAGGCGGTGGGGACAAGTGAACAAAATCACGAGCCACCAAATAACAATAGTCATAAAAATCACTTATTTGATTAGGCAGCCTTTTGTAGAGCCAGAGACCAGAAGGCCACTGAGCGATACACTTGAATAACCAAGCACTTTCATGAGTCACACCGGCCCAATTTTAAACGGGCCAACACTGGAGATTTTATGAGGCCTAACTCACCTGGGTACTTAAAACTGTACTTGAAGGGAAGGTACAACATTGGTAACTATCAAATTAACAAATAATTATCTTATACTTGGCGTAAAGTTGGTACAAGTATCAATCATCCTGATGCTGTCTGATGTGCTTTCATCTATTAGTTTGACAAATTTATCATAAAGTTGGTGTTTGTCAACTTTGAGTTAAACATAAGTACCTATCAAACATTAGTACCTATAATTATAATAATAATAATACAGAAGATTTATAATGCGCACATATCCACCAAGAAGTGCTCAAGGCGCTTTACATTACAGTAAACAAGAAATCATACAATAGCATAACAATACAATAGCAAACTCCTTGCCCTCCACCGTGCCAGTGCCCTCTCCACCCAACTCTACCGACATCTCAGACCATCCAGCTCATCCTGCCCCAGGTTCTTTGGCCAGCCGAAGATTCACAAACCTGATGTTCCTCTCCGCCCTATCGTCGCCTCCAGAGGTTCACCTACGTACAACACAGCCCGTCATCTAGCTAAGATCCTCCGACCCTTGGTGGGTCTCACTCAAGACCATGTGTCCAACTCCGGTCAGTTCGTTGAGATCACCCGGGGCCTCACCCTTCAACCCAGCGACATCTTGGTTAGTTTTGATGTTGTCTCGCTATTCACCAATGTCCCAACTACAGAGACATGCCTCCTGGTGAAGGACAGACTCGTACAAGATCTTTCCCTTGATGATCGCACATCACTCACCCCTGACCAAATTCATCATTTGCTACTAACATGTGTCTCTTCAAGTTGTTTTCAGTTTCAGGGCAAGTTCTACGAGCAGACAGCTGGGACCTCCATGGGATCTCCTTTATCCCCGGTCCTTGCTGATATTTTCATGGAAGAGTTTGAAAACTCTTCCCTCAACACCGCCGACCTCCAACCGAAGCTGTGGCTCCGATACGTGGATGACACTTTTGTGATTTGGCCACGTGGCAGAGACACACTCCAGGATTTTCTACAACATCTCAACCAGCAACATCCGAGCATCAAGTTCACCATGGAAACAGAAGAAGACGGCAAGATCGCGTTCCTTGATGTTGGCATTTCCAGAAACCCAGACGGCTCCCTACACCACAACGTCTACAGAAAGCCCACGCACACAGATCGGTACCTGACACTATGAATAACTTTACCCTGAAAATCTGTTTTACCGTGAAATAAATAGTTCACAGCAATTTCATGATGACACAACACCGTGAAAATGCCATAAAATACTCTTGGGATTCCTTCGCCGTGAAAACACCATGAAATTCTTGTGGCAGTTTTAGGGTCTACAGCTCATTAATTCTCCAGAGCACCGTGAATTTGCCCTGAAATCACATTGAACATTATTGCCAATATCTGAGAGGAAGAGACACCATGAAATTGCAGTGAAATTATTGTGAACTGTTATTTCACGGCAAAACAGATTTTCAGGGCATTTTCAGGGTAAAGTTATTCATAGTGTGAACCAGCGCTCCTTCCATCACCCAAGCATCAAGTCATCGGTCAACCGTACCCTCATACAACGCGCCTACAACATTTGTGACAAGGACAGCCTTCCCAAGGAACTACAGCACATCCGAACCACCCTCAAACGCAACGGTTACAACCCCAGCAAGATCA
Source organism: Zoroaster sp. YZ-2022 (assembly GCA_029582265.1). Classification (NCBI taxonomy): domain Eukaryota; kingdom Metazoa; phylum Echinodermata; class Asteroidea; order Forcipulatida; family Zoroasteridae; genus Zoroaster; species Zoroaster sp. YZ-2022. The sequence goes on from CM055827.1 coordinate 23,639,246, forward strand.
GCACAGCGAAGCCAGTTCCAAACCCCGAAAGCAAGGTAAGTAATCTAACCCTCTCTGCTTGTCTCCCCTATCTACATGTAGGTTCGACGTCTCACAAACGAGAGCGCATCCTCCGACGAGCAGGCATCGATGTGTTCCACTCAGCCCCCAGCAAACTCCAAGGACTTCTACACACCCACAAGGACAAACCGGACCCAAACAACAGAGCGGGAGTCTACCGGATCCCCTGTGAGTGCGGTAAGGTGTAGATCGGCGAAACAGTACGCAACCTCCCCATCAGATTGAAGGAACACCGAGCACACGGCCGCAGAGGAGATTTCGAGAAGTCCGCCATCGTCAAGCACTCGCACATCAAGGACCACCAAATCGACTGGCAGGCAGCCCAACTCATCACACCCATCGACACATGGCACCCCAGACGCATCAGAGAGGCCATCAAGATCGTCAAACACGACACTGTGCCACAGGACATCGGCTTCTACATCAGCGACATTTGGCGACCACTACTACGGACTGAAGGATCTTCTATATCCAAAGTCCATAACCCACCCCAGACTGAGGGATCTCCTATATCCTAAGTCAACCACCCTCCACCCCCCTGTGCTTGTTAACAACTAATTCATTTCAGTGAGCACACACTCCTCTCCCCCAACCCCTAGGATCCTAGTCTCAACAGTTCCCGCCTGCGCGCCTCAACGAACTAATCCTCCAGTATCCATTCATGGGATGATCCTCCAGCAGTCTACTTAAGCAGCAGCATTTTCCAGAGTCCAGCATTCTCCTGAGGACGATCAGAGCATACTGATCGAAACGTCGAGTTGTACACACTGTACCTCCAGTTCTTTTCATAACTAATTACTACTCAATTGAGATTCCACATGGTGTCACCGCAATTAGTCTTACTTATCATCCTCACCATGCAAAGCTACAAGTTTTACCTAATACAATAGCAAATGCAATATAATACTAAACAAAAGATTAAAAATGCATAAATGAATGTTAGTAGTCCTTATTATAGGCAATACACATAAGATGAGTTTTTAAGTTCTTCTTGAAGGAGTCATCAATTGAGATTCACGAATGTACAGAGATAAATCATTCCAAAGGCGTTGAGCCACAACTTCAACAGATCTGTCACCCCAAGAATGTTTTGAATTTTGTTCAGCCAGCAAATTTTTTTCACTGGAACGTAACTTGCGAGAGGGGGCATAACATTTCAACAAGTCAAACATATATAATGGTGCACAATCATTCAAAGATTTGAAAACGATAAGCAATATTTTATAAATAATATGATATATTAGCAGCCAATGCAGATCTTTCAGGATGGGGGTGATATGACATGATTTTTTAGAGAGAGTCACAATTCGTGCAGCAGTGTTTTGAATCTTTTGAAGTCATCCTACATGTAGTTGATCCTGTGGAAGTCCATAAAGCAGCGAATTTGCCATATCAAGACAAGATGTTATGAAGGAATGAACAATTTGTTCTGTTGCATCATAATTAAGATATTTGCATAACTTTCCAATGTTCCTAAGGTGAAATGCTGCAGTGCGAGTAACATTTGAAATGAGGTTTAAGTGTCATGTTTGCATCAAAAATAATTCCAAGGTTCCTTGCTTGAGAAGAAGATTGCACATGAGAGTCACCAATAACAATATTTAGAATAGAAATCTTAGATAGTTGTTGACAAGAACCAAATAGCACAAATTCAGTTTTATCATCATTGAGTTTTAAGAAATTTTCTTTCATCCAAATGCGAATATTATGAATACAGTTTTCAAGGCGATTTATTATATGTTGTTGTGATGGTTTGAAAGCTAGATAAATCTGAGTGTCATCTGGGTAGATATGATAAGACAGGTCATATTTCATGAATATATTACGAATTTGGTAAGTATAAATTGGAAACCACTGAGGGCCGAGGACAGATCCTTGAGGTACTGAGTAATTCAGACAAAAGGTTCAGAGACGGCATCACGAATACAAACATGTTGAGGTCTTTTAGACGTATGAGCGACACCATTCCAGTGCATGGCCATTAATTCCTATACATGTATGTTTTAAACGTGCAAGTAAAATATCATGGTCAACGGCATCGAACGCAGCGCTAAGATCAAGAAGAATTAAGGCAGTTATATTTCCATCATCAAGTGCAGATAAAATGTCGTTGTTGATGCGAAGCAGTGCTGTTTCTATTCCATGGTGTGCTTTACAGGCAGATTGGAATGGATCGCATAAATTATTTACAAGATACAGCTCGATCTATATAGTCTTTCCCAGGAACTTCAAGTTTGATACAGGTCTATTGTGATAAAACTTTAACAGGTTAGCTCTAGGGTTGAAATGAATGTACATCTCCAAATGTAATTTAGTTAAAATTGTCTGAGGAAAATAATATTTAAATGAAATTAATACTTTTATTTCAGGAGATTTCATTATCAACGGCCATGATATTGCCGATATAAGATATTATCGTATCAATACGCGGATTTTTTAAATAACATGAAAAAGGGTATGTATCGTACATAAACGACATTCGACACCAAAATAACTACTTTTACAAGCAAGTCCTACAGGGAAGTTGCATACGGTAGGTAACAAACAGTTAATACAAACAGTCGCTCCAAAATGAGCTGAGTTCTTAGACTTTTGCCGTTCAGTGTGACAAATAAACAAACCTGTGGCTGATATGCACACACAGTTCAGCGGTCATTATCCACACTTTTATCCTGGTATCCGACATCTGCTGAATATGACTGAACAACCTCACAATGTACACCAGTGCAGTTAGTCCAGGAGAGTGTACCACGTGATCCTGGGACAAGCCTATAGTTACGGCCCACGCAGCAACCAGGCACACAATGCACGAAAAAAGACCACGCACACAGGTAGTGGGAACAAGCTACAATGTAAGAGTCGTGATTTCGAACTGTTTTTTAGTTCACATAATGTAACTTTGTTGATATTACCATATAATGACATGAAATTTGGAGACAATTTATCACTCCAGCAATATTTTAACTAAATAGAGTGATAAATTTGATATCGGCTATATTTTTTTAATATCAGCGATAATTTTGGAATATCGTCAATATGGTGATATTTTGATCTGATATATTTATGGCGATATCTTCAAACCATAACCGATTTAGCTGAATTTTTTTTGAATATTGCATCGTTACGATATTATTGTGAAACCATCCACCCCTCGTTGGCCCTCTTTGCTTTGTTTTGTAAGTGAACAAAACTTTGTCTAATGTACATGAATTTAAGCTCTTTCATTGAACATTTTAAACTTTAACAAAATGCAAACATTAAACAAGCACCTATGACACCTTTTGAAAAAACAACACAGGATAGGCATAAAAGAAAGTATTTAAAAAAAAAAATCAACCACCTTGTGTGCATTATAAATACCTGTAATATTTTTGGCATTGAAAATCCACCTGTGGGTAAACACTTCATACATATGGGCAATTCCATGGTTACTCATGTAACATTTTTTAAGGTATTGGGCCCACACTTAATGCCATAATTTCCTTACTTACATGTATATACATTATTTCACTCATTTTTTCACTTTAGTTGTATTATACCCAGACTGTACTCAGCTACAAAAGAGAAAAATGCTGGTTACTCACGTTACATTTTTCGGACATGCATAAAATGTTGTTTTTTCTCTTATATAGCATACATAAATAATTTCAGAAACGATTATTTTCTGCTGAGTAATGTTTGGGTATAATGCAACTACTGTGAAAAACCTGACGAGTGAAATATATATTATGGCATTAAGAGTAGGCTCAAAACCTCAGAAATGTAATTGTGAGTAACCATGGAATTGACCCATATGTAGATGTAGGCTAACACACAAGACATGTACATGTACTGTTAGGGAGCGTCTCAAAAATCGGAACGGATATATGCCCACCCGAACGTTCCTCTGGGAATACTGCAGCGATCCATGGGAACGGATGCGTATGTTCTGTGGGAATAATGGTGCGTTCCCACGGACCGCCAGCGTGTTACCAATGAGCGTTCCTACGGGAACACGCAAAGCATACTGTATTCCCCGCAGAACGTTCCTACGGGAACATTCTCAATTAGTAATTGCAGCATAATCTTCACCGAATGCGAATCGTTACTATACGTGTTTATGGTTGGATGGTAAAGGTACATGTATGTTGCAGTTTTCGTTAAACGGACAGTTTAGTTGCATACGTGCCATCCCTAGCCTTCTTGTAAAGTCTTTAGTCAGTGATAAACATGTGCAACTTCCACAAATTACTGACTTCGCTCACAGATAACTGGGTTTAATGCGTCGTTATAATTAATACTTGTAATACCGTAAGTTTTTAGTCACAACGACAACATGGCAAACTACATGTAACTGTTAACGTTAACGTTAGTGGGTTTATACATGTAGGTCAACTTGAAGGCCATGGTAAAGTCCCAGGCTTTATTGTACACATAGTTTGTTGACATCATTGACAATTTATAAATTATTTCTAAATATTTGGGACTGTAGGCTACTTACCAAGCACATGATTTTCAGCAGTTGCCATCCTACCCAGCTACACAGTACACGAAGACATACACGGTATACACTACAGTTTAGCTCAGTGTGTGTGAGCTAAAAGTAGTTTATTTTTGTGCAGTAGTAGTGCACTATAAACGTGTGCCGCGCGTGCGGTAAACACAATGTATTACATTTTTTCTGCCCATTCGCAGTTGGCGGAGTGTTGCAGTCTCCACTGTTCCCAAAAGGAACGTTCCTTTGGATCGTTCTCGTAGCTGAGTATGCTCGCGTGTGCCCAGTCGAACGTTCCGCTGGGCATACAGCTCCGTTCCTCGGGACCGTTTGCGTATGCCCGGGGGAACGCTGGCATGTTCCCAACGGAACGCTCTGGTATTCCCAGCGGAACGGACAATCCGAAGACATACACGGTACACGGTATACACTACAGTTTAGCTCAGTGTGTGTGAGCTAAAAGTAGTTTATTTTTGTGCAGTAGTAGTGCACTATAAACGTGTGCCGCGCGTGCGGTAAACACAATGTATTACATTTTTTCTGCCCATTCGCAGTTGGCGGAGTGTTGCAGTCTCCACTGTTCCCAAAAGGAACGTTCCTTTGGATCATTCTCGTAGCTGAGTATGCTCGCATGTGCCCAGTCGAACGTTCCGCTGGGCATACAGCTCCGTTCCTCGGGACCGTTTGCGTATGTCCGGGGGAACGCTGGCGTGTTCCCAACGGAACGCTCTGGTATTCCCAGCGGAACGGACAATCCGTTCCGACTTTTGAGACGCTCCCTTAGGGAGCGTCTCAAAATTTGTGACTAAAAACTTACGGTATTACAAATATTAATTATAACGACACATTAAACCCAGTTATCTGTGAGCGAAGTCAGTAATTTGTGGAAGTTGCACATGTTCATCACTGACTAAAGACTTTACAAGAAGGCTAGGGATGGCACGTATGCAACTAAACTGTCCGTTTAACGAAAACTGCAACATACCTTCACCTTCCGACCATAAACATGTACATGTATAGTAACGATTCGCATTCGGTGAAGACTATGCTGCAATTACTAATTGAGAATGTTCCCGTAGGAATGTTCCGCGGGGAATACAGTACGCTTTGCGTGTTCCCGCAGGAACGCTCATTGGGAACACGCTGGCGGTCCGTGGGAACGCACCATTGTTCCCACAGAGCATACGCATCCGTTCCCATGGATCGCTGCAGTATTCCCAGAGGAACGTTCGGGTGGGCATATATCCGTTCCGACTTTTGAGACGCTCCCTTACAAATGTATGAAAATATCCATCTCTTTGATATCAAACTTCAAGCTGGGATTAGAGATAGCAGTGCCCAAATCAATTAAATTAATTGACTTTTGGTCTAACAAAAAGGCATAATAAACTGTAATTGCTACATTTGTATATCATGTGGGGACCATTATTTTATTAGTACTGAGAGAGTTAAAACAAACAGAATACAGACAGACAAAACAATTAAAATAAGTATGTTAGCTCATCAAAATTGTAATTTAAAAATCTTACTGTCATTTTGATCAGGTAATCTCTCTGGTTTATTCTCCTTCAAATGCTTATCTCTTGTAAGATATTCATCATTGACATCTGCTTTTCTTTGTGTATCCTTGGATGATTTCTTTATTTTTGAGTGCCTACGTTTTTTCTCTGAAGTATCTGACAGGGCATCCTGCAGAGATCAAATCAAATTATGATAAACACCTTATTAAAACTGATCAGGGTAAAGAATGTACCTATCAGTGTTGTAGTGCATACAAAGTGTCCTAGACCAAGGCCTGAAGGTCCAAACTGAGAGTTTTCTGCCCCACTGCTCATCCTTAAAAGCATTAAATATCGCTCTTATGCAGACAAAAATGGATAATAGACATGTTCCATTATTTTTTTCACAGAAGTACATGTACATTAGTCAAGGTTTCAGGAACATTTTCTTTTATGTATGCCATATCTGAATATATCATTTTATCACGAAAGTGATCAAATGCGTTATGCGCAACTTACAATATGGATCGGGATTTCTCAATGGGCATGCATATTGTTGTGCACTCGTTAGCCAGCGGCAGGATTATGGGCTATTTTCCACGTCAAGCCTTTTATATGCCCAGGATGGATCATGGCACAGCCAATCAGGGGCGTAGGCGGGAAGTTTCCCGCTTTTAGGCCTCCACCAATAGTTTGTCTGGTGACAAACTTTGGTGGAGGATTTTAGCCAATCAGGTTGCGCACTGTAAAGGTTGGCGCTTGGTGTCAAGCAACCAGTGCGGTTAGGGGCATTCTTGTCACAGCTCCTTGTTTATTAACAAGTCCATGGAGTTTTTGGGTTAGCGGTTTATGATTTTCCCTCCTCCAGCCCCTTTTCACCACCAGTTGGGATTGTGCTGTTGTTTTGGCAGTTTTGGGCGGAATAGCACATGAACTTCCCACTTTTGGTGCAGCAGTTCTGGCAATTAACAGTTACTGCAGTCCTAGAAAATTAAACTTAATAATATGGAGATTTTAGTCCTCCGTTATTTACATGTTATCAAGTGTTCATAGTACCGGGATCTCCCTCGGGCTAGTCCAGACCGCAGCTTCCTAGGTGGGACGCGAACACTTGGTTGATTCATATTGTATTGATTCATATGATATGCTGTGTATTAGCATATCATACACATGTGCATTATACTGTTTGTTATTGTCAACATTTAAATGTATGTTTTAATAACTATCCCCATTGGGGGTTAGTGTTGCCAGGTCTGGGTATACAGAGTCTTGGGTATGCTGTACAGGTGGTCCCAGCTGGTTTTTCTCTGAGGTCTTGGGTATCTCAGGGTGTGTGTTTGTTTGTCTTTATCAAATGCTGTTTAATGACAAATCCGGTTTGCCCATAGTTTGGTATTCCGGTGGTTGATGGTGTCAACCTCTTTGAATAAAAAAGCTTGAAAGCTGTGGCCAAGTGGCATTCAAATTAATTTGTAGTTGGTGCTATTTATTGTGAGTTTGAGTATAATGGTATATAAACAACATTACACAAGGTTAGATGTGATATTAAATGTGTACAATAAATTATTGGAAAGCTTGCACCTTTAAGTTGCATTGGACTGCATCAAATGACAACATTCAGCGTTTATCATCTGTAATGGTACATGTACAGTGTATCTTTACTCTCTATCAGGACACAATCTGGTATCAGTTAAAATTTATTTCTGGCCTTAAGTCATCATTAGAAAGTCCCAAGCAGATGTCCTGTCTGTCACCTAAAATGATGAAAAAGTTTGACATTTCCAAAATCAAAGATTTTTTGGTAACAAAAGTTTTTGCCTATCTTCCAGACAGACAGACTAACTCAGAGCATATAATATTTAATATCATTTATTTATGGTGAAGCCAAGATTTCAGTGCAAGTCTGTCACAATTGTTGCGTCTGTCTCATCTGTTGTCACAGTAAAACATGTTAACATTTAATATTAAATGAATATTTATTTAAAAATGTGTCCTGGCCACAAACAAATTTGTTTTTCCATTAAAATCCCTCCTGCAGACATTAGACCATGGGACATACTGCCAAAATGTCTTTAGAAAGTGCTCTTCATCATGGCAGATGATGATCTTTACGACATCCTGAACATTTTGGCTCAAACATTTGGTTGGGGCAGTATAGATTTGGGGGCAAATTGGGTTTTCTCCATGCAAATTCCAACGATATTCTCCCCCAAACCAAATCCCCCCCCCCCCCTTGTTTTTGAAAGATTTTTTTGCACCAAAACCAATTCACCCCATCCATCAGAATTATCAAATATCAATCAGTTTTGTTTGATTCAAACCACTAGGAAGCCCTCACACTGAAATCTGCTATTCATAACAGATAAATAGAATATGATTTTGGATCTGTTTTTTGATAACTCTCTGCCCTGTTTTACTACAGGAGTAAGGACACAAGTCTTAATTTTTAAAATAAATTATCATTTTTTATTTTATCAGGGGTTTATTATTCTTTAGACCCGTCAGAAAAATATCCCTAAAATAAGGTACACGTGTAAGTATTTGTATGCATGAATTTGCATGTAATTCCTTGTATTCAAGTTTTGTTATGCCCCCATCCATTGTTCATTAATTGTTTTTGCTATTTGTTGCATGTGCTAACTGTATATATTATGTCCTTTTGATTTTGTATATGTTAAGCATCTGGTTGTATCCGGTGCTGTTATTTGTTATCTTATTTGTTCATGTACACTAACATTTTCCATGTTGTTTTGGTCGAATAAAATAATAACAATAAATAATAAATCATTTTATCACGAAAGTGATCAAATGCGTTATGCGCAACTTACAATACGGATCGGGTTTTCTCAATGGGCATGCATATTATTGTGCACTCGTTAGCCAGCGGCAGGCTTATGGGCTATTTTCCACGTCAAGCCTTTTATATGCCCAGGGTGGATCATGTTACAGCGAATCAGGGGCGTAGGCGGGAAGTTTCCCGCTTTTAGGCCTCCATCAATAGTTTGTCTGGTGGCAAACTTTGGTGGAGGTTTTTAGCCAATCAGGTTGCGCGCTGTAAAGGTTGGCGCTTGGTGTCAAGCAACCAGTGCGGTTTGGGGCATTCTTGTCACAGCTCCTTGTTTATTAACAAGTCCATGGAGTTTTTGGGTTAGCGGTTTATGTTTTTTCAACAAATTTAACTTTTCTTCGGTGGATACAGTTCTATCTGTGTACGATTCAACTAGTCTGGCGACAGGAACTTTTACAACGGACCAGTTTCGGTTGGTTGTAACAAATATTTATTTTCAAGAACTAACGTTATTGTAAAATTTCTTCGTGGGCAGATCGACTGGTGCGCACGACTCGTGAGACGGCTCGTCTGGCGACACAAATTTTTTGATTCTCTTCATCATTACTAGAAGAGTTTTTGTGACAGTAGTTCATCTTCAATGTAACAGTTACTAGTTAGATCTTCTGTTGTCTTATGGATTGTTTAATCACTCCAGTACATCGGCCTTCACACCTCTTCGTTTTGTTTGCGGTTGCACAACCTTTAACTGGGCTGAATTTGTTGTCACGAGGGAATAGGGGCCTAACGTTAACGTTAACTTTACAATTTACGAGGCGACCTTCGAGTCCGGTCTCCCGACTACAAGCCCTTGATTGCAATTGCACTTGCAGCTAGTTCATTGTCTATTGTATTGCGTCAGTCATTTCAATGATGCCACGACCGAGGTGTCGGGTTCGCCCTCCAGCCCGGTTGCGGGCGGCTCCGGTGGCGGGTGAGGCACGAGAGCTCCCCCTACTGAAGGATAAGTGTAGTCGCACGGCCCCCTTCCCAGACGCCAGGTTCATCATGAGACGGTGGAGGTTTCGGCCCCAAGCTCGGTGACAGTGTCTGACTGTACCCTTGTTATCTGGACATGCTGGATCTGATGCTGGCATGACCACCCACCATACCATCCGTCCAGTCAGGTCAGTCTAGTGTACCCTTGCATACGGTTGCTGCTGGACTTGTGGACTTTGTTGTGGTAATCCCACTTGGACTGGTTTTGTTGCTAGTTGTAGTAGTCTAATAATAATATTAGTTATTACTCATTTAGCTCTTTTTGTCAAGGCATTCTTTGTTATGCTACTCAATATCTAATTTTGACCAATGGAGGTATTACTGTTGTTTACTATTGTTTCCATGGCAATGTTTGTTACATCGTTAACAACTAAAATTAAAATTTTTATAAACTGTTTTGGCAACATTCAGGTACACCTTCATAAAGTTTCAGGGCCATGGAAGATAGTATTTACAATATGGCAGTTTCCTTTTGTTTACCAACTTGTTTAAAATGGTAAACAATACCAAAAGCTCCATAGGGAAATTGAACAAAATTTCCTGAAAATGTAAACAGTAAAAAGGGAATAACTTGATAACCGTAAGTCCGGTTTGTATGGGTAAAAAAGGTTTCAATTAGAACTATATTCTCTATCATAATCAAAAGTTTTAGCATAAAATGACATTTTAAAAGGGGTTGCGGTCCCTACTGTAATTTTAGTGCCCCCAGTCATTTAACGGGTCCAGTGTTTGGAGCCTTAATCATGCGCTTTCTGGCTTTAACCAAGCCGCTTGCTAAAGTCAGCCAAGCGGCGTTAGTACTAGTAGTGGTGGCATTGTGCCATCAGTGCTCGCAACTTCTGTTCTGCCAAGCATTAGTCACCAGCTCCCTACGGTTACAGGGGGGATGGTCACTGGGCCTCAAGTTTTTCCCAGCATGCTTCTTTCAACGCAGGCGTCTTGTGCTGGATTGGCTTCTTTAACTTAGCCGGCTCCTATTACACGCGCCGACTCAGTTTACTGCTGGGGAGCGGTCTAGCTTACTGGACTCAAGTTCTGGTGTTAGCAGCAGAATGTGGGTTCGAATCCCGGTCGTGACACTTGTGTCCTTGAGCAAGACACCCAGGGGTTAAATGGGTGCCTGTGAGGGCAGAGTTGGTTGATTAGCCCTATATGCGCTGTAATGGCAGCAATTGAGCTGTATACTCCCCAGGGAGCTGAGATGGTTTCAGGAATGATTTATGAGCAGGGTAATGATATAATGCGCCTTGAGCACCACTTAGTTGGTGGATACGTGCGCTATATAAGTCCACACATTATTATTATTATTATTATTTCGCAGTCATTGAAAGGAAGTTTGGAGTAGTGCTTACATTGGCATGTCAATTTTGTTTTTGAAAGTCCTTCAGTGCTTGCCAAAGCTCATAGGGCTTCAGGTTCTGAGGTTGCTCTTGTGGTAGCGGGTGTAAGATGTTTCTCACGTTCTGGCCATGTGTGCACGCGTGCTGCTCGATGGATAGTGCTGGGCAGCGCTCTCGTACAGCATTTACCAAAAGCGTTGGTAATCCAAAGGCCATGCAAGGGTGCAGGTCGCGTTGCTGGTCCATTTCAAATTGCCACTTCAGTTTAGTGCCTATTAAAAAAAAAAAAATTAAAAAAAAGGGACTTTTTGTCTCATTCATCATTGGTCTTTCCCACAAGGAAAGGGGGTCAGTGCTTTCATTGGTAAGGTTAACGCAAAGTGGGTTATGCGCCATTTGATGTAGGGGTTTTGCAGGCAGGCTGTAATGCATGGCTTGCTGAGGCAGGCATTAAATCAGCTTTTCGGCTCTTGCCAGTTTCCCCTCGTGGTTACGAGCTTTTGGGTTTCAAGTTTGGGGGCCAATTTTATTTGGCAAGTGCCTGCCGATGGGATGTTCCATTTCCCGCGCTCTTTGGGAAGTTGAGCACTTTTCTGGGTTCCAGCTAAGTGAAAGCAATTGCACATTCAGGCTTTGTCACACATTATCTGGTTGATTTTCTCTTTGTTGGTACAAACTATCTCATAATCGAGGCTCGAAATCGACACTGTTCGAGGGCAGGTCCGGGTCCCACAGGTCAAAGTTCAACCACTCACAAGGCAGATTCAACTCTTGCTTGGCAGGCCAAAAGCCAGTTTAGTTCAAATTCAATCCTTAGTGGGGTCATTGAATTTTGTGTGTAAAGCAGTTGCGCCGGGGTGTGCGTTTTACGACGTATTATTGCACTGACAGTGGGCCTCAAGCAGCCGCATCACAGGGTGCGCCTTTCGCAAGGTGCGCAGCTCGATCTGGTCATGTGGCTGTCATTCTTGCAGCGGTCTTACTGCATTCCTGCGGGAAAATTGGGATTCAATTGTTGCTCTTGGATTATTCACTGATGCTGCTGCATCTATCGGCTATATATGGCTTCTTTCCAAGGGAGGTGGGTTCATGGGCGTTGTCCGTCAGTGTGGCTGGCTAGTTCTCCGTCCATTGCTTTAGTGGCGCTCCTCTGTTGGTCCCCCTTGTTGGTTAACTGCAGGGTGTTGTTCCGGTACGGTAATATCACTGTTGTGGGGATCATAAATAAACAAACGTCGCCTTGTATGCGCATTGCAATTAGTGCGGGCAATGGCATGCAATGCCTCAAATTCAATATAATTTTTAAGGCAGTGCATTTACCACGTGTTCATAATAACATAGCTGGTGCACTTTCTCGTTTCAGATGGGGCGCTTTCGGGCCCTAGCTCCAAGGGCCCAGCCGGGCATGACCCCCTTTACCTCAGCTGCCCCACGTGTTTTAGCAGCGGAAATGGGATGGTTGTTAAGTTTGGTGTTCGCTAAGAATACACACACGGTTTACATGTCGGGTGGTACGCCTTTTGCCGTTTTAAAGCACATCAAGCTTCGCTGTGTCAACTGTTTCTCTGCAAGACATTGCAGGTTTCATCTCATGGCTGTCTTTACTTTACTATTCTCCATCCACAATTAATACATATGTGGCAGGGGTGGGGTGTTTTGTAAACTTAGAGGATGGGCGGTCCAACTAATAATTTTATTGTGGCAAAATTGCTGGTAGGTTTACAGGCGGGACGGGCTAGGCAAGATGAGCGATTGCCGATTTCATTGTCGCTTTGTGCCGACTTTTAGAGGCGTTGCCCAAGGTATGTGCTTCCCAATTTGAAAGCACCATGTTTCGGGCAGCTTTTTTCGGCTTTTTGCGCGTTTGGGGGTTTACCGCCAATTCCACTTGCCATATGCAAGAGTCTATGTTACAGTATTCCGGTGTGTGTTTCTGTGGCAATCAATCTAGCATGTCTGTGGTCCTGGCCATACGTCATTCTAAAACTAATCAGGCTGGCCCTCCACAGTGGGTTCATATCGCAAGGCTGCAGGTTGTGGCAATCTGTCCAGTTACTGCTTTGCAAGGGTATTTGCAAGCGCGGGAACAATTGCCGGCCCTTGTTCCGCCATAAACGTGGTGATCCCTCACACGGTATCAGTTCACAGTGGTGCTTAGGGCTGCTTTGTTGTTTGTGGGGTGGCGGGTGATCGCTATCGGTCCCATTCTTTCCGGATGGGAGCTGCGTCCACAGCTTTTGCACAGGGGGTGCCCGTTGCAGACATAAAGGGGTCTGGTCGCTGGCGCTTGACCCAATCTGGTGTGTTGGAATGGCCGAGGAGGTGCTCACTTGAAGGACCTTCATGGTTTACTATCAGGGTTTCATACCCCTATCCCTGCTTTGATCATTTTGCATTTAGGGACGAATGATTTGGTGTCTCAGGACTTGTTCACTTTGAGACAGCTCATTACTTCGGCCTTGGGCATTTGCCGGCAAAGGTTTCCGCAAGCTATTGTAGTTTGGTCAGACATTCTCCTGAGAATGTTCTATTTTGGTGCCACTTCTCAAAAATCCATCGAGAACGCACGTAAAGCAGCCAATTGTTGGGTGAAAGCACAGTGTAAAAAGCTTGGGGCTAGGGTACTGCAGCTCCCGGAGTTTATCTGGTCGGATGCTAGCCTTTATCGTTTCGATTGGGTCCATCTGTCTCCAAAAAGGGCTTTCCATTTTCAAGGCTAATCTGTGTAATTGTATTCTGGCTGTGCTGTAACTGGTGCACTTTTGTGGGTGTTTTTGTTCTGTTCCTTTGGGCGCGCTTCTCGCGTGTGGCAGGTTTGGGCGGAATAGCACATTAACTTCCCACTTTTGGTGCAGCAGTTCTGGCAATTAACAGTTACTGCAGTCCTAGAAAATTAAACTTAATAATATGGAGATTTTAGTCCTCCGTTATTTACATGTTATCAAGTGTTCATAGTGCCGGGATCTCCCTCGGGCTAGTTCAGACCGCAGCTTCCTAGGTGGGACGCGAACACTTGGTTGATTCATATTGTATTGATATTATGATATGCTGTGTATTATGTTACACATGTGCATTATACTGTTTGTTATTATTGTCAACATTTAAATGTATGTTTTAATAACTATCCCCATTGGGGGTTAGTGGTGCCAGGTCTGGGTATACAGAGTCTTGGGTACGTTGTATAGGTGGTCCCAGCTGGTTTTTCTCTGAGGTCTTGGGTATCTCAGGGTGTGTGTTTGTTTGTCTTTATCAAATGCTGTTTAATGACAAATCCGGTTTGCCCATAATCTGGTATTCCGGTGGTTGATGGTGTCAACCTCTTTGAATAAAAAAGCTTGAAAGCTGTGGCCAAGTGGCATTCAAATGAATTTGTAGTTGGTGCTATTTATTGTGAGTTTGAGTATAATAATACTTCCATGCCTTTATTCTTCTTTTCAGCACATTCTCATCATTTTCTCATTCTTCTTTTCAGCACATTTTTAGCATTGTTTTCTTTTACATTTATAAATGTTACCATACAAACATTTCAAAGAGACATTTCAAAGATGTTTACTATAGATGTTTACTAAGGGAATAACGGTTTGTCGCGCAGTTTTTACCACAGGTAAAGCCTGTGAACACGCACAAAACTGGTCGTTAACCTGCGGTAACGAACAAGCGTCAAACTGTCATTCCCAGTCATAAATGCCCGTATCGATTTCGTTTTCAAAATGTAAAAAAAAAAAAATCACATTTTGGAGACACACGAAACACCAAAGTACATGAGCAAGGTGAGTGATGCCAATCTTTGTCACTTTGATTGGCCAGGGTTCGTACACTTTTTTACTTGGATAATTCCATGACTTTCCATGACCTTTACAACAAGTATTCCATGACTTTTCCATGACTTTTCGATTCGCGCGAAGATTCGCGCCCAACATTAACAACGCGAATCTAAGTAGATTCGCATAACACCAGTGTTCTAGCCAGGCATGCCCGGATACGCTATAAAAAAATACCGATACGCTATAAATCGGCCGATAGCTATCGATACGCTATAATTTATTCCACGGTGAAAAAAAAAACACCCCAAAATTTCCTTTGTTCAGTTCGAGAACTAATTGTGAACAACAATAATTTGTTGCCACTGAGGGATTTATTTCATCTTGTAGGAAGCTTTATTGATACATTTTAATTGGCCGGCAACTTTGTTTCTTTTCAAGAGAATGTGTTTGATGCGCCGCATTTGTAATTATGCGGCCTGCCGTGATCTATTTATAAGCATTCAACGTTAAACGACGCTGGTTCCGCTACCACACTGCTTAGGCAAAAACCAGATGAGCGGGGTACCCGCGTGCCAGGCAGAGTGGGACCCACGCGTGTTTAGTTTATAATAGTTTGTAAACCATGCCAAGAACCGGGTCCCAGAGGTTATTGTCTCTTGGTCAGGGAGTGTAAAACCACAACCGGTCAGTCATTGTCAAGTGAACAATAGCCACAACTCTTGTCTTGGTTATAATCCCAAATTGATACATTCAACGTTCCAAAGTCGGCAGACATTTCTTTGATGTGAACTTGTGACCCAGAAATTGTGTCTTTTTGGTTGCCGGTTGTCTTGTTTCTTTTTCTTTTAAAACCAGTTTGCGTCGGGAATAAAAAAGTTTTTCTGGGCCCCTGTGCGTTTTTTTTTTTTTGCGTGAATTTTTTTTGGTTACGTCAATGAAACTAAGACGAGACACCCCCATTTAGCTTATTAGCAGATACATTGGCGAGTTTCCCGTGTGAATTATAGCCAGGAGGGCGTATTTGGTGTTGCGTCTTTAGAAGTCCACCGAGCACTCGAAAGAATTCTTCGTCGTATTTACATGTCAACCGAGCATGGAGGAAGGATTCCTTCCCCATTATCCGAGTGGCATGGTACCGAGTAACAATCAGGGAACGATTTCGTTCAAAACTTTTGCATAGCAAAACTGTGATGCAAAAACTGAATTTGCATTGCAAAATAATTTTTTGTATAGCAATCTGTAAATTTTGTGTAGCAAATTTTAAAATGCTTAAAATTACAGTATGTAGTGTGCTTAGGTAAAGGTTTTTTTTTTTTAAGGCTTTACTGTCGTTTGGTTCATAATATGAATGTCCAAATTTTACCAGAAATAATAATTTTTAGTGTCCGATATCCACAGGTGGTAAAAAAAAATCACGTGTAACCGTTATTTCGCCAAATTGCAATCATTCATGAAAATTAGTCCTCCGTCCATTTTCTTTTTTTGTTTACATTATTATCGATCGCTAAAACAGAGGCAATATCACGAAAACAAATTACCGACTTCGACATGTTCGGGTGCTTTTCAAAGTGAATTTCGCCGAGTGTAACGTTACTTTGTGGTATGATCAAGCTTGATTTTGATTATTAAAAATTCGTCAGGAAAATAAGTGGTTGAAAGCGCGATCATATTGTGTGCCGAAATGATTCTAAATCTCACCACTACATAATTATATAAATGAATGCTCATTTTGTTAATTTTCAAAAACGTTTATTATAAAACGAAGTTAGTAACGTTTCTAGAGTTTGTTGAACACGGCCATAGTGATCGTATGAAATTTAAAGCGCACGTGAACTGAACACGGTACTATTGTGTATAGGGGGTGGCTCAATTGCTCAATGTTCCAACCCCAAACTCAGGAGAAGAAAAATAAACACGTGCGAAGCTTTTTTAAATGGGCGGTTGTTGCGTGTTTTCCATTTCAGAATTTCGCTCGTAGTTAATTAATCAGCAGAAAAATAATGCATGCACATAGAAATTTAGGCATTGCGGGAAAAAACCTTTTCGGATTGCTGGAAAATAAAGTTGTGTTTACTGTTGCATTAACACCGTCGCGTCGGCGTGAAGCCATCGTTGAACACGTACGTCGCTCGGACATACCCCTGGACACACGGAAACAAACCCAGTCGGGACGGATAGCTCGATATTTTTTGGTCGGAAATATACATGTAAACGTTATTTCGTTAAAGGTTTGTGAATATGATTTCAAAAATGTTTATAAATCTGTCGAAATTTGTATCGCCAAATCTGCGATGCATTGTTTGAAATTCCATCGCAGATTGCCCAAATTACATCGCATTTTGCGATGCGATACAGGGGAAATCGTTCACTGCATTGACAATGGGACAATGGTGCACGGTAATTGGTCTATAGAAATCTTAGTATACTGCAGCTTTACAGATTTCAATGGAGACAAAGACAAAGGTGTGGAACAGGTTTACGAGTCCCCCACACAACCACCCATATGAAGCGAGCGCGTTTACACGGCCCCCCGCTCTTGTGCCGAACAAGTGTTGCACAATAACACGTCAACGAAGCACGAGCTCTGCCAAAATAGCGTGTTTTCACATCGCCTGAAAGGACAATTGAAGCTTCCACAGCGTGTGGTCACGTCTTCTGTGCACGTCACTTTACGCACGTGGCTCGTTATCACGTCAACCGGGCATGCTTACAAATATTCCCGAGTTTCCTATGGCGTGTTTAGACGCTCTCCGATCCGCGGTGCGAAAAAAAATTGCGTGTGTACACGTCCTCCGACGCGAACTGGTTTTAATAAGTCTTAAAATTCCATGACTTTCCATGACTTTTAAATAAGTTTACCCTTTTCCATGACTTTCAAGGCCTGGAAAATGCAAAAGCAAAATTCCCTGACTTTCCAGGTTTTCCATGACCCGTACGAACCCTGTTGGCACAAAACACCTGGCACATATACACGTCTCTGATTTTGATAATCCAGTAATATACCATCTGTTAATACACCCCCACGTGATTTTGTTTTGTCCAACCAGAGTGTCTAAACTGTCTTGGGCATTTATGAATTATTAAAGCCTTTAAAACAGATGACACATGGGTCAAAGTGGAATCCACAAATTGTAAAATGGCCAACTACATTTATTCTCATATTTCTAAGCCCATTTTGTCGTCATGGTCACATCCCGCCCCCTGTTCTAAGACGGTGAATCTGGGAATCAGTGTTGTAGTAAAGACCACAGTGAGAGCTTATCTTTACCAATATGTTTTAAAGAATGTGTTTTAAAGTAATATACATGTATTATGCCCATGTGCTAAATAATCTTTATATTACCTCCCTGTGTTTCAACCCCATTCCATTCCAAAATTAATTTTGTTAATCTTTATGAAGGAAAAGTGGTTTAAGTTGAGTTAATTTTGTTCATTGTGTAATAGTGAAATTAAAATTACAAGGGTTTTGCAACAAGGCAAATGGTCATGATGATACTTGACTTCAATTGTCAGATGGCCAATGTGTAGCAGTATACATGTACATGTACTTCTGTGTTGTTCCTGTTCCTGGCTGCCTGCTTGAGATGGGAGCCCAGCTAACATACATACGTCGGCCCAACGTTGGCCAACATAAGAATTTACGGTTCGCCCAACATTGGCAATGGATGTCATCTTGACATTAGTTTTTCCATCGGGCCAATGTCAAAGACGTTTGGCCAACGTTGGGCAAACGTTGGGCCAATGTCGCTACAATGTCGGGACATATTAGGCCAACGTTAGCATACCCAACGTTTGTACAACGTCTTGGTCATGCATTGGGCTACAGTAATATTATATGATCGGCGCAGCGTCGGTAGTTGACGTCGCCTTGACGTTAGTTTTTCCATCGGGTCAACGTCAAATACGTTGGGCCAACGTTGGGCCAATGTCCCCACAACGTCGGGACATGTTGGGCCAACGTCAGCATGCCAAATGTTTCTATAACGTGTTCATTGTACGTTGGGGTAGTTGATGTTGCTTTTGACGTGATGACCAATTGTGAGCATATTTTAGGGACGGAGGGGTAACTAGTCAGAACAAGACAGACTGCCTCTGCCCCTCTGAGCAATTATGGTTAAGTGTCTTGCACAAGGACACAAGTGTCATGACCGGGATTTGAACCCACATTCTGCTGCTAACGCCAGAACTTAAGTCCGGTAAGCTAGACCGCTCGGCCACGACACCATCCCTATCTCCATTAACATTTTGAAAGAAGCTGCATGTTCTATGGGTTTTTGTTTTGTCAGTTTTGCCAATCAGTCGGGCTTCAGACCTCTTCATTCCACACAAACAGCACTTCTTGATGTTTCAGATTTTTTACTCAAACAGATGGACAATGGTAAATTTGTTGGAGCAGTGTTTTTGGATCTTCGTAAAGCTTTTGACACTGTCAATCATACAATCTTGCTTAACAAATTACACATTGTGGGTGTAAGAGGTCTGGAGCTCGACTGGTTCCGGTCCTACCTTTGTGGGAGGACACAGGTAACTAAAATTGGGAATGTCTTATCGAACAAATCCGATGCTATCAATTTTGGAGTCCCACAAGGAACTATCTTGGGCCCATTATTATTTTCAATATTTATTAATGATATCACGTCTGTGACTGAGCATACTAAAATTGTTATTTATGCTGATGACACTTCTATTTTTTTATTCAAGTAAAGATATTCATCAGATTAACTTGTATCTAAACCATGATCTACAGAAAATATCCAACTGGCTCAATGACAATAGATTAAAATTGAATATTACTAAGTCAAAAAGCATGTTGATTGGTTCAGCCCAAAAACTTGCCAGATGTGATATTTTTGTAAATGACAATTGCCTGGAACAAGTCACCACTTATAAATATCTTGGTGTTCATATTGATTGCAAGTTGAAATGGATAGAACATATTGACCATATAGCATCTTCTGTCTCTAAAAGAATATAGGTATTTTGAATAGACTTAAAAATGTCTTGCCTACACAAACCCTTAACCTTATTGTGAAAAGTCTTATTTTCCCTCAGTTTGATTATTGTGATCTTATATGGAGTAGTGCTTCCAAAACCCTGATACAACGGCTTGATGTACTTTTGAATAGAGCAGGGCGGACTATTCTTAAGGTCCCATCTAGAACATCATCAGCTGTACGTAGTGAACTACATGTAGGTTGGAAAACTCTTCAGGAAAGAAGAGACATTCATATTAATACCATGGTTTTTAAGTGTTTAACAGGCAATGTTCCAAGTTATCTTAGCGATGTTTTTGTTCCAGTCAGTGAACTACATACATTGTCATCGAACTAGGAATAGCACTGTTGGCAATGTGGTTCTTCCACACCCCAGAACAGACAGTGGAAGAAGAACTTTTAACTTCAGGGGTGCCCAGGCTTGGAACAACTTGCCGCAACATTTGAAATCTCTGCATCCAACAAGTTTTAATCACTTCGTCAAACAACTCAAACAACTCAGTTAATGTCATTTTCCAGTGATGTTTTGTTTTGTATCGTATTGTATTAGTTGATTTCCTTCTGTGCATTTTTCTTTTGTTTTTAGTTACTTTCAATTAATTTTTAATATTTTTACATTGTATTTAATATTTGTATCTTAATATTGTTATTGCATTACTGTACTTTTTATGTAAGCTGGGATCCATGGGAGATCAGTGAGTTTTTCTCACTGAATGGATCACCCAGGATAAATAAGAAATAAATAAATAAATCAATCAATCAAAATTCCTGTTACACGGGTAATAACCCTGCAACGGAAATTAGCTACAAAACCAAAACCAAAATAGAACATCTTTCAGCTTCGTATAATGCACAATTTTACCAACATCGGCACAACGTATGATGCGCCGTACATGTAGTTAGGTTGTAGGCCTACACATTGTAACTACGTTGTGGCAACATTGAAAATAGAGCTATTTTACTGCACAACATTAAGCAACGTCGGCACAACCATGATGCGCCGACGTTACGTTGCCCACATTATAAGTACGTGGTGCCAACGTTGGAAATCGACCTCGTATACTGCATAACCTTTCCCAACGTCGGCACAACCATGATGCACCGACGTTACGTTGCCCATTTTAACCAGTTCGTGTCGGAGGCCGTGTATACACGCACATTTTTTTTGGGACAGCGGATCGGAGAGCGTCTAAACACGCCACAGGATTCTCGGGAATATTTGTATAGATTCCCGGTCAACATGGCAACGAGCCATAAGCATACGGTGGAAGACGCGGTCTCCCCGGTCACGCTCTGGTGAGCACCATTGTTCGTGTTTGCGCGGTAAAAAAAAAATACGCCACGGGGGTTCGGAAAAACTTTTTTATTCCCGGTGCGAACTGGTTAAACTTCTGTTGTGCCAACGTTGGAAATCGACTTCATATACTCGACAACATTTGCCTGCGTCGGCACAACCATGATGCGCCAACGTTACGTTGTCCACATTATAAGTACATGGTGCCAACGTTGGAAATCGACCTCGCATACTGCATAACCTTTTCCAAAGTCGGCGCAACCATGATGCGCCGACGTTACGTTGCCCATTTTAAACTTCCGTTGTGCCAACGTTGGAAATCGACTTCATATACTCGACAACATATGCCTACGTCGGCACAACCATTCCGAACGTCGGCACAACCATGATGCGCCGACAATACGTTGCCCACATTATAAGTACGTGGTGCCAACGTTGGAAATCGACCTCGTATACTGCATAACCTTTCCGAACGTTGGAACAATCATGATGCGCCAACGTTACGTTGCCCATTTTAAACTTCCGTTGTGCCAACGTTGGAAATCGACCTCGTATACTGCATAACCTTTCCAACGTCGGCACAACCATGATGCGCCGACGTTACGTTGCCCAATTATAACTACGTTGTGCCAACATTGAAAATAGACCTACATGTGTATTATACTGCACAACATTTTCCAACGTTAGTGCAACGTTTGTAAATTTACCCCGATCTTCACGACGTTCATCTAATGTCCGTACAGCGTCCATATTTTGACGCCGACTTATCCGACGTTTTAGCCAACGGTTTTCAAGTTACAGCTGGCCATTTTTGGCGATTTTGGCCAACATAGGCATGACCGCCCATTTTCAAATGACCATACATGTATCTCCCTAACCAGTGGGCCAAATATGTTGATGTTGGTGTCTTTGGAAAGGTAATATCATAAGGAATCCAAATTTGCCATAACTTTTCATGTAGGAGCAAGTTAAAGTTTGATGACCTTTTGACCTTTACTTTGACCTTGAACTTGGGTGAAAATTATGTACCCCAACAAATTTTCTACAAAATATCCAAAATATTGAGGTATAATATTTTTATTTGCTTTCCAGCTCTTTTCAAAGTTGGCATTTGTAACAACTGATGTCCCCTTATAAATAATCCTTTAGTCAGACTGTTAACAAGTCTATTTTTCATTAATAAAGACGTGTGTACAAACGATTACGTGTTCATGCAAATTGTTGACCTAGTTTAAAGAGCCATGGTGAAAGTGAATCTTGATTGTTTGTTGTGACGTATGTGTTTTCCGAGCGTATGATTGGCTAGAGGTGCATCAACAGCAGAATTTGAAAGTAAAAAGATTTTCACTGTTTGATTGAAGTGATATACAGTTGCTTGGGAAATGTCAAACGAAGCGTTGCTTTGCCTACATTTTCAGTTATGATTTTTGGCCAAGTTAAGCCCTAAAAACCGTAAGTAGTAATATTTTGATGATATATAACTGCATTTGATAATGTAATATATAGTGAAGTTTATGATTAATTTTATGGGTGATAATGTAAGGACTGTGTCTAAGGTCAGTTTTATAATGGACAAATTACTATTTGTATACCACTGTTACTTGAGTTTTACAAGTTATAGAAGCCCTGGTTTGTTGATATTTTATAGAGACATGCTTACTTTCAAAGGGTTTTAGCATAAGCTAGATATGTTTTATTTTAAGAGTAAGGGGCAAGATACCTATGTTAAATAATATAATAGAAATGACGTCACCATTAGCCATGTTGGTTATTTAAAAGTTAAAAATGGCCGCTGTTGCAGATAATGTTTAAGTAATTTAATTTTAAATCTGAGTGTATAATTTGGAATTGTAACAATTTTCCAGATGGCTCATATGCTGGACCAGAGTGCGAGAGGGCATAACAACCACCACCCTGATTGGTTCTCCATTCCGTTAGCCCGACGACCGATGTAAATCAACGGGAGAAAGTAGAGAGGTCAGCACCATAAGCTACTTCGTACACACAGGATAGAACACCGGGATGCAACACGGGATTACAAGATATAATTGTGGTGGGCCCATCGCGGTTTTTTTTTTTTTGACTGACCAGCGTACTTTACTTATATATATATATATATATATATATATATATATATATATATATATATATATATATATATATATATATATATATATATATATATATATATATATATATATATATGGTCAGAAGTGTGATTTGTGGCCGATTTGAGGGCCAGTTTGAGAGGCCATATTTAAAAGGCCATAATTATATAAAAGTGGTACAGTAAACGTAAATTTTGGGCAGACAAATTATAAATTAGCTTGGGTGGTAAATTTATTTGGAATTGCTTGATGTCAAACATTTTGTTTATCCAAATAAAACCACCGTGAGATTTAAAGAGGACAGTCAAGTCCAGCTGTAAGATCGTTTAAAAGCAAATTTATTTATTTAAAAACTTTCATTGTGTACACAAAGATAATATTATGAATTTGAAGACATATAATCGATGAATAATTGATAACCTAGTTCGTTATTCTTCCTTAATTTAATTATAGATATCTATATCCCAAAATTACTGGTTTAATGTTTTAGTTTGTTAATTTGGAATTAAATATTAATTAAATTTAATTGAAGATAAATCGATTGTCAGCTTGATTTTCTTTCTTTTCTTACCTTGTCATTGGATTGGTCTAGGCAAACTACCTTTCTATACTTAGGAACTTCGCAGCATTTCAGGCGCGCGTTACAGCATTGACCATGTACATGTACTTGATCCAAAAATGTGACATTCCTATTGCAATGAACTATGTACATTGTATGTACATGTACATGTACATGTACATACTTATCAAGTTCCAACAATAATGGCAGATTTGGATTCCTTATATTACCTTTCCAAAGACACCAATATCAATCAATTTGGCCCACCCACTGTTACGGAAATATGGTCATTTGAAAATGGGCGGTTTTGCCGCCATTTTGGCCAAAATCGCCAAAAAATAGCCAGTCGTAGCTCGAAAACCGTGGCTCCAATGGGGCTAAAACTTGAAATTTCAAGCCAAACTTGAGCCAAAATTACCCCGTACACCAAATATGAACCAATTTGAAGGGGGTAGGGTTTAAATGTAAAAATTTGGGGGGGGGGGGGTGATTTCACATTTTCAGCAAAATATTTTAAAGTATTCTGAACTACATGTAATTATGAAAAATTTTGGTTTGTTGTACAACTTGGCCAGAAATACTTGCAATCCTTTGACAAGTTTGTGATGTCATGTCTGTCACAATTTATTGTCTTGTTGGAACACTTCAAAAGCTGTTCCCTCAGATCTTTGGGTTGTCTCTTATGTAAGTAAAGAAAAAAACAATAATAATTATGTCTGTCACGCTTGATTAATTAAGCCTGCAAGTTTTAAGTGGTTAAACTTTAAAGTTGAAAAAGAGCAACGTATTGTTCCGTCTGTCACACTGGAATTGGCCATTATACAGGAGAGAATCAGGTTTCCTCCATACTATTTTCTTTGTTTAGGCTAAGTTTATCCATCACATGTGCAATAAACTTAAATGGGAAACTTTTGAGACACCGGTGGCAGCAGACTTACAATGTACCTGTTCTTTTCCCTTTTCTTTGATAATTCTAAGCATTATTTTGTACAATACTGAGAACAATGGAAAAGAAGCAATAAGACTCCCATTGTACAATGAGATGCATTTTGGATCGAGTTAACGCAAGAGGAGGCTGAAGTATTGCATCAAATGAAGGACAATATCATTTTTTCTCAAAGGGGTGAATCAGAGTGCATTAACCAGTTCGCGTCGGAGGGCGTGTATACACGCACATTTTTTTTTGGACAGCAGATCAAAGAGCGTCTAAACACGCCACAGGATTCTCGGGAATATTTGTATAGATTCCCGGTCGACGTGGCAACGAGCCATAAGCATACGGTGGAAGACGTGGTCTCCCCGGTCACACTCTGGTGAGCACTATTGTTCGTGTTTGTGCGGTAAAAATAAACCCGCCACGGGGGTTCGGAAAAACTTTTTTATTCCCGGTGCGAACTGGTTAAGAGGGGCAATCTACATACATTTAGCCTTGATCCAAGGCTGTTGTCACACATGTAGGGTGCACTTACCACGGTACTCCCATCCCGTACCCAAGAAATTCAGCACACACGGTGTGCCACAGCCCCACACACATACACTGTACAGCGAGATCGATAACTGAGTCATGGATATGGTTTGTGTGCATTACAACCTCGTAACGAACTGAATCAACAGCCTTGATCCTTCTGTAATCGGAAGCTATGTGTTTCTTTATTTTCCCATTGGATTTCCAATGGAAATTCCAATGCAAGAATTGTTGATTTGTGGGCAGTTAATTTTAAATGATGGCCACTTACAGGACCCTAGCTAATAGCAATAGCTATTAATAACAAAATATGACTGTTACGCAAGAAAGAATTTGCTAGAACAGGATTCAGAAACATTTATCTTTTTCAGGCCTAATATACTGCATAAATTAAACCAACTTGAAATTGTACTGTACCTTGATAGACTTTTCAAGCTCATCTGCTTTCCAAGTGTCTTCTTTATTTTTTTTCTGAAAGAAAGGAAACATAAAATACATGTATACATGTATGTAATCTTCATATAGGCCAACAATGTTTGCTCATTTTATTGTGTACATGTACATGTATGTGAGTTCAGTCTCAAACACAAACCACAAACACAAATCCTGGTGCTTAACATTATTTGTTTACCATACCATTATTTTCTAAGTTACCATTTGAAACAAATCTACAGAAAATAGCAAAACCATTCACCTATTTTCTTTTTCGAATTGGAACTTACTTGGAAGCTTTACAATTTTTGGGAAAAACTGGGTACATTAGAGGACTTTTAGGATTGTCTGGGTACCATTGGGGAGTGCCCTGGGTGACAACCACCCCTCCAGCATAACTTACCATTGTAGTTCCAATGCTAAATGTTACCAGTATCAAAGTAATTTAAATATTTCTAAATAATTGTTGCCTTTCTATTTGTTATAAATTGATGATATACATGTACATATGTAAAGTGAAATTTAGAAATACGTCAGGTATAACCCTTCTGTGTGAAGTTTTCATTCAATTCTCGTCATTAGTCATGTAAAGGCAACTTACACTTGAGTGCAACTTTGAATGCAACCGTTGTGAATATATGAATTTATGAGATACAGTTGTCAAGGTTCTACTACAGTGTATAACTAAGGAGCTTGACCTACACTTTGAATTGGTTTGGATGTACAATCCATACAGTCTATATTTTATACAATGCTGTGGCAGGTTAACCACTAATAGGGTCAATCACTGGAAATCTCTTCTCATCCTTGGACCTAACCCCTTGCCACATTTGCACAACAAATTTGAAATTTGTTCATGATTAAGAACTCCTAGAACTGATCCAGGGTGTTAGGGGCAAACCAAAAATGTGTGGTAATTTTACATCCATGGCAATAAAAAAGAGGCATACATGTACATGTACATGTACAGTGTTATGCCCTACTAAATCTGCCAATGTTTGAACTCTCAAAATGCAAATGTGTACACGTATATGTACATGTATGTACAGGTGTAAGTTATAAAAATTAGAATTAGAATTGGCTAAAATTAACCTTATATTGAGGTGAAGTGTATCACCAGTGTACCTACAGCCGTAATTTGACGATCTCAAAAAAATCTGCACATATCTTTTGCTTTAAATTTCCAGAAGAACTTTAAAAACTTTGGTATTATTGGATGAATAAACCTGTTTACATTGTAGGTGATGTTTGTTGCAAAATGATATAGATAAAGTATGATAATTGATAAATGCTTGTAAATGCATGTGGAACAAGTTGCTGAAAGGTAAGGTATTCGAACAGTAGAACAATTTTTTTTGCATTGAACGGATATATGTTTTTAGCCTTGTTTTGAAACTGGATGTGTACATAAAATGTTATTTCAAGTTTGTAAGTAAATTAGGTTCGAAAATGTAAGAAATAAAACAGAAAAAAAGATGAGCAGAAGACATAATGACCAATGCACAGAATGACCATTGCGTACGGTTTGCATATAATTATTTTGTCTGTCCATTGTACCTGGCCATATCATTACTGAGCTGGCGCATCATGGACTGGTTACCCCGGCCAGCTGGAACACCCTAAACAACATGCTTGCACAATTGCATAAGAGTTAACATCGTTTGTAATACCTCTGCACAACCTGAACAATTAAATATTCATATCAAGAACGATCCAACTTTATTACCTTCTTTTAAGCCACCATCCTCCAAAAGAACCAAAGTTACTATACTGTATCCAGGGATCTTAATTCTTCTTGGGAAAAATTCCATGCTATCTCACTGGTAAAACTTAGTTATTGGCCTTATTGTCACTGATTTGCATGTGATCGTTTCCACCATATCCTGCATCTCAAAAAATAGTCCACACCGAATGAATTACACAAATGTAGGTACTCGTTCGATAAAATCATTGACTCAACTACACGTACATCAAATTCATGCATCCTATAGTGGGGAAACCCCTAAACTACAATGTACCCAGGCAGCTGGTAGCCCAGGCCCGCCCGCTCTGGTTTACATTTCATTTCCAGTTTCATAGCCATCACAAAGAAGTTGCTAACAAATCGACCTTTAATTTTTGAGGCAATGAGTTTGCAGTAAAGCATTTGCGAGTAGTTTATTACACGAATGGCAATTACAAATCAGCAGCCTATTATGCACGTGTACAATTAGCCCTATACAGCTGCAGTACACAATCACATAATGGTAAAGTATTCCAAGTAGTATTCACAAGTACATGTACATGTACATGTAGCTAAGTGCTTGAATGATGGCATGGGCAGCTCATGAATGATTTTTACTACTGTATGTACATGTAGAGAAACTTGAGTTGTAAAAAAATATGTTTGATTTTTGTTCAGGATATCCATTCATCTCTAATGCTTTTACTACCTGAAACACACTTCAAACATTTTTTGATCTGCACCAGATCAACCACGGATGAAAATTATTTGCAATCTTGTCTAATCCGTGTGCAAAAATGGCATGACATATGTAATTATTACCTGCGAAAAGTTATTCACGAATTACCTACGAATATAGTTCATTACCCGCAAATAGTTTAGTGGTATTTGTGCAATCACAATTAATAATAATAATGTAGACTTATATAGCGCACGTATCCACCAAACTAGTGCTCAAGGCGCATGACATTATTACCCCTGCTCATCAGGCTCATAAATCATTCCTGAAACTATCTCAGCTCCCTGGGGAGTATACAGCTCAATTGCTGCCATTTCAGCGCATATGGGCTAGTCAAACACAACAACCAACTCTGCCCTCACAGGTACCCATTTACCCCTGGGTAAGTGTCTTGCTCAAGGACACAAGCACCATGGTCGTGGTTGGGATTCGAACCCACATTCTAACAACTCAGCCATCAGAACACCGATGCACTAAACCGCTCGACCATGGCACTCCATTAATTTAAAACCCTGCGGTTCATCGTGGTGCTATTTTTTTCAGTCCGTTTGTAAACAATTGTTGTTTACTACGTCATGGAAAACTCAAATTCAGCCACTTTGCATAAGTTCTCTAATATTGATACAGTGCCTGATAACATGGTAAAAAAAAAATTAACCTGGGGTGAACCACTGACCCGGTATGCAGCTTTCAAATTGGCCGGCAAGAATCCTATATCGCAGCAGGTTCCGCGATATATACAATGTATAGATTGGTGAAATTCTTGCGTCGGGAGATAAACCATTGATTTAATTTTGCCCTACACCGGCATGTGTATAGCACTGTATGCTCAGTGCTTTCCGGTGGTCGAGAGGTAAAGACGTCTGCACTAGTAAGCAGGAGGTCGTGGGTTCGAATCCCGCCCGAGTCGCCTGTGTAGTTTTTTCACAGATACTCGGAAAGCACTGAGCATACAGTGCTATACACACGTCAGTGTAGGGCAAAATTAAATCAATTGTTTATCTCCCGACGCAAGAATTTCACCAATCTATATATATCGCGGAACCCGCTGAGCACTACAAAGCCCAATGAACTACCCTTCTTAAAACTAGGGACAGCAGTTGGCAAGCCAGCTTGGCAAGGCAAGCTCACACTCAACCCCACACAGGCTGATTATCCAGCTTGTCGGTAAAACTGCCCTGGATTAAACCCCCTAAACAAACATTATCAGCTGTGCTGCACATCCCCCAATTGCGTAATCATAACAAATGACACATCATTGTAAAGAGGAATAACAGGGCTTTCCAATGATACCAAATGCAAGGAAAATGAGTTGGTAACAAGAGAGAAATCGTCAGTCAAACTTGAGTTTCCGAACTTCTTGAGTTTATAAAATGGTAAAACTTGACATTTTCAAAATGAGAAAATATTTACCAACTATCTGGAATTATATGAAACATACAACTGTCTTTCTTGGATACATTGTCTGACACCCCATAAACATTTCCTTCTACATGTACAATGTAGATGCACATGTGTGCATTACAGGTGGGATCAGGCTTTGAGATTCAACAGTTTACAAGATAATCCTTCAACAAAACAAATTGCAACACCACAAAAACAATAGGTAAATGGAGGATACACTTACCTCAGCATACATTTTGGCATTTAGATATATGCAATTGTATGACCCATTTTGGTGAAATTTCAGAGAAATGTTATGTTTTTTGTACACAAATGGATGTTAACTTGTATTCATTTGTATTCAATCTCTGGTTTCTGGGTCATACACATACACGTACTGTAGGTTGGCTTCAAAATCAGTGCAGTGACATGCTTTTTTTGTTTTGGTAATTAATTTTTTGTTTATTTTTTTAACAACCAGTGAAATATGTGATGTACATATATATGCAGTTATTGGAACCAGACCAAATTTCCCATACACAAAGTATGGTGGCTAACAGTGGCCTCACAAATCGGGCAAACATGCATACCCCAATGTGAAAAAGTCATGTAAAACACAGCACAGCAGAATTCCAATCAATACAGCAATTTTGGCCGATGCATGCGGAGACCAGGAAGCTGCGAGGGTTTATTTTTTGGCCTAATTTGTAAATACATGTAGGCTATTGTCCTGTGTTTCAGTGGAATGGCATCCAATAAAATATAATACTAAATTAAACTAGAGCTGAAGTATTTGGTTTTTAACAAACACTACATGTAGGTGTTCAGGTGAAAATGTCTTTCGTCTTTTATCATGACAATATCAATTTTATCTTCAAAACACCTATACATTTTATGTTAGAATGTGTTGAAATTGAAGTTCCTGTTTGGACCAGAAATAAAGGTCACAACAGGTAATTTGAAAGTCATATACATGTATTTGAAAGAATAATACTTCCCCGTGATCATGAAAAAAATAACATTAGTACCTACATGTATTTTAGTTCAGAAGATATGAGTTTTCATAATAAAAAAATTAAATTACATATAATGTGCTATGCTGAACACATTAACTTCCATTTCAGTTACGTGACTGAATTTATACTTCACACAAAAGTAATACATTGGATGTCTTTTATTATCGTACTAAATTAGATCAAATTCCGTTTGATAATTTCTGAGATATGAAAATACTCCCTTTTAAATACTGCTGCTAGAGGGCACTCTGATCTGTGATGACATCATCTAACATATTTTTTTTTTTTAAATAAAAAATAAATAAAAAAATTACTAGTCACTTTATTCACAAAAGTCATACTCAAATTCCCTATCACATTGGCTGCAAACTATATACGTGTAATACATGTAGCGTAGTAGAATATTTTTTTCTGTTGAATTTCTGGTTTCAACCAGAAGAAAAGGTCAAAATTGAGTCATGTCTGTGTACAAAATGTTCACATAAATCATTGTCTGTACGATGATGCAATGATTGTTAATTTATCTGATGTGGTTCATGAGAAATGACTTTTTAATGACCTAATGATTTTATCTTCATTTTGACACTTCTTTGTAACATGACATTTTGTCAATAATGTTTAGGCTTAAATTTATTTAATTAGTCTTAAGTAAACATTGGGATTAGCTCTATGGTTTGACATGTACACGTCCATATTAGCCACACATTGTCACATGTATAGAGTCATAAAAACAGCATGCAAGTTGTTACAGAAGGTTTTATTTAGGGTCCAGTCATCACAAGGTTGAGTTGTCAAATGAGTGAAGTTTTCTTAACCCGTAAGGATTATCCTACAGTAAGGTGTGTACTTCAAAAGGACAAGTTTTAAAGTCATATTTTTACCAACAATTTTTTCTTGTCCACATTTTTTGCCTTTTATTACATCACCTACGGAAATCACCATAGACCATGGGACTGCCTTGACTATGGAATCACCATGGACCATGGGACTGCCTTGACCATGGAATCACATAGACCATGGGACTGCCTTGACTATGGAAACACCAAAGACCATGGGACTGCCTTGACCATGGAATCACCATAGACCATGGGACTGCCTTGACCATGGAATCACCATAGACCATGGGACTGCCTTGACCATGAAATCACCATAGACCATGGGACTGCCTTGACCATGGAATCACCATAGACAATGGCAGGGAACGATTTCGTTCAAAAATTTTGCATAGCAAAACTGCGATGCAAAAAATTAATTTGCATACCAAAATAATTTTTTTGTATAGCAATTTGTGAATTTTGTGTAGCAAATTTAAAAATGCTTAAAATTACAGTATGAAGTGTGCATGGGTAAAAGTGTTGTTTTTTAAGGCTTTACTGTCGTTTGGTTCATAGTATGAATGTCCAAATTTTACCAGAAATAATCATTTTTAGTGTCCGGAAATTGAGCCACAGGTGGTAAAAAAAAACTCACGTGTAACTATTTTCGCCAAATTGCAGTCATTCATGAAAGTTAGTCCTCAGTCCATTTTCTTTTTTGTTTACATTATTATATCGATCGCTAAAACAGAGGCAATATCACGAAAACAAATTACTGACTGCGACATGTTCGGGTGCTTTTCAAAGTGAATTTTGCCGACTTTGTGGTATGATCAAGCGTGATTTTGATTATTAAAACTTCGTCAGGAAAATGAGTGGTTGAAAGCGCGATCATATTGTGTGCCGAAATGATTCTAAATCTCACCACTACATATAAATGAATGCTCATTTTGTTTCTTTTTCAAAAACTTTTATTATAAAACAAAGTTAGTAACGTTTCTAGAGTTCCTTCGTTGAATACGGCCGTAGTGATCGTATGAATGCGCACATGTGAACTGAACACGTTACTATTGTGTATAGGGGGTGGCTCAATTGCTTGATGTTCCAACCCCCAAACTCAGGAGAAGAAAAAATAAACACGTGCAAAGCTAAAAAAAAATGGGCGGTTGTTGCGTTTTCCATTTCAGGAATTTCGCCCGTTGAAAAATATTCAGCAGAAAAATATTGCATGCACATAAAATTTTAGGCATTGCGGATAAAACCTTTACGGATTGCTGGGAAATAAAGTTGCGTACGGATTCACATAGGTAAAACAAGTGCACATGTTCACTGTTACATCAACACCGTCACGTCATGAAATCATCGTTGACCACGTACGTCCGCAAGGACGTACCTCCCGGCGTGGTCTGGGCACACGGAAACAAACCCAGTCGGGACGGATCCCTTGATTTTTTTGGTCGGAAATATACATGTAAACATTATTTCATGAAAGGTTTGTGAATATGATTTCAAAAAGGTTTATAAAAATGTCGAAATTTGTATCGCAAAATCTGCGATGCATTGTTTGAAATTCCATCACAGATTGTCCAAATTACGTCGCATTTTGCGATGCGATACAGGGACAATCGTTCACTGAATGGGACTGCCTTGACCATGAAATCACCATAGACCATGGGACTGCCTTGACTATGGAATCAACATACATGTAGGCCATGGGACTGCCTTGACCATGGAATCAACATACATGTAGGCCATGGGACTGCCTTGACCATGGAATCAACATAGGTCATGGGACTGCCTTGACCATGGAATCACCATAGACCATGGGACTGCCTTGACCATGAAATCACCATAGACCATGGGACTGCCTTGACTATGGAATCACCATAGACCATGGGACTGCCTTGACCATGGAATCAACATAGACCATGGGACTGCCTTGACCATGGAAATCAACATTTAGACCATGGGACTGCCTTGACCATGGAATCAACATAGACCATGGGACTGCCTTGATCATGAAATCACCATAGACCATGGGACTGCCTTGACCATGGAATCAACATAGACCATGGGACTGCCTTGACCATGGAATCAACATAGGCTATCCTTGTTTTCAAAAGACTTAACAAGATGACTCCTTTGTTCATGACAAATCTTTTCACACCACTTACAGTGACTCGTGAAACACGACAAATGACCCAAATGGCACTAAAGTTCATTTTGCCAAAAAGAATGCTACTGTGACGAGTTTCGCTGTGAGTGGTACCAGTAAATGGAATAATCTGCCTGAACAATTAAGAACCATGAACTCCTTAGGTACATTTAAATCGGAGCTACGTACGTAAAGTCATCCATCAATAATATTTCTGCCATTTACGCTGATCTGCGGAGTTATAAACTTGGTTGCCACAATACTTTGGAGCCGGATGTGAATTGCCCCAAAAGGTTTTTTTCGCAGGTTTTTCGCCCACCCCGTAAATCAGCATCTGTACTGGAGAGTTGGAAATGAAAGTTAACCGTAAATAGATCTATTTGTGTAAATATTCTTGTATTTGTTTAAATATTTTGTATGTGTGTGTAAATATCCAATTTTAACTAATAATATGCAGGGCCCCAATGGAAATCAGTTTTAAACTGTTTGGGCACACCCTGGGTAAAGAAATGTAATAAATAAATAAATAAATAACCATGGGACTGCCTTGACCATGGAATCAACATAGGCCATGGGACTGCCTTGACCATGGAATCACCATAGACCATGGGACTGCCTTGACCATGGAATCAACATAGACCATGGGACTGCCTTGACCATGGAATCAACATAGACCATGGGACTGCCTTGACTATGGAATCACCATAGACCATGGGACTGCCTTGACTATGGAATCAACATAGACCATGGGACTGCCTTGACCATGGAAATGTCCAAATGAAAAGGTCTTGGTACCAGTCCATGGGCTACGGTTACCGGTTAATGACTATACACCTATAGTGTATCACAGACCACTTCAAAACACAATTGCATTAAAAAAACTCAAAACATAATCCCCTGTCATGGTAATAGACTAAAACAATGTCTGAGAGTAGCTTCTATACAATCCATCCTATTTCTACAGTCTACTGATGAGTATCCTTGAGTTGCTGCTATTCATGCACCTACGATTTGAATCAAATTTTACTAAAAAAAATATTTGTAATAATCCTTATTAATCATCAATTTAATTCATTCATTCTCAAAGCCTAACATTGTGAGGCTAATGTCTACTGAGCTCACAACCTTGGTCATGGTGGAAGTTGCATCATCATAAATGGTGCACATGTAAAGTAAAATTTATTGTCTTTATATGAATTTGTTTTTCATTGTCACAAAAGTTTTTAACTTTGGACAGGTAAAATATTTTTTTGAAGAGTTAGATTGTCTCCGTTTTTGCTAAAATATAACCCGTTACAAATACTGAGCACTCAATTCAGTACCTCGTGCTGATCGTTGTGTCGACGTCGATGTTACAAATGTACATGTACATTTGTATGTCTAGCATATGTATGTACAGGGCCATAGCATTATACGCAATCCTGATTGGCCATTGAGTGCTCTACCTCAAGTAAAATAAAAGTCCACCAACCAATAGCAACTTAGCTTCAAAAAGTTATCTGTGACAATTGCCTTATTTTGGTCTGCACAATTGTCTGTATTTGTCATATACAACTGTATCTCGTTTGCAAATTGCTTGCAAGGGTTGTTCATTCTGCACTTGCTGAGCTGTCATGGCTGAGCTGTCATGGCTGTGGCTTTGAGGCGCGGCGCAAGTGCAAAACCATGCAAGTTGTTACAGAAGGTTTTATTTAGGGTCCAGTCATCACAAGGTTGAGTTGTCAAATGAGTGAAGTTTTCTTAACCCGTAAGGATTATCCTACAGTAAGGTGTGTACTTCAAAAGGACAAGTTTTAAAGTCATATTTTTACCAACAATTTTTTCTTGTCCACATTTTTTGCCTTTTATTACATCACCTACGGAAATCACCATAGACCATGGGACTGCCTTGACTATGGAATCACCATGGACCATGGGACTGCCTTGACTATGGAAACACCAAAGACCATGGGACTGCCTTGACCATGGAATCACCATAGACCATGGGACTGCCTTGACCATGAAATCACCATAGACCATGGGACTGCCTTGACCATGGAATCACCATAGACAATGGCAGGGAACGATTTCGTTCAAAAATTTTGCATAGCAAAACTGCGATGCAAAAAATTAATTTGCATACCAAAATAATTTTTTTGTATAGCAATTTGTAAATTTTGTATAGCAAATTTAAAAATGCTTAAAATTACAGTATGAAGTGTGCATGGGTAAAAGTGTTGTTTTTTAAGGCTTTACTGTCGTTTGGTTCATAGTATGAATGTCCAAATTTTACCAGAAATAATCATTTTTAGTGTCCGGAAATTGAGCCACAGGTGGTAAAAAACTCACGTGTAACTATTTTCGCCAAATTGCAGTCATTCATGAAAGTTAGTCCTCCGTCCATTTTCTTTTTTGTTTACATTATTATATCGATCGCTAAAACAGAGGCAATATCACGAAAACAAATTACTGACTGCGACATGTTCGGGTGCTTTTCAAAGTGAATTTTGCCGACTTTGTGGTATGATCAAGCGTGATTTTGATTATTAAAACTTCGTCAGGAAAATGAGTGGTTGAAAGCGCGATCATATTGTGTGCCGAAATGATTCTAAATCTCACCACTACATATAAATGAATGCTCATTTTGTTTCTTTTTCAAAAACTTTTATTATAAAACGAAGTTAGTAACGTTTCTAGAGTTCCTTCGTTGAATACGGCCGAAGTGATCGTATGAATGCGCACATGTGAACTGAACACGTTACTATTGTGTATAGGGGGTGGCTCAATTGCTTGATGTTCCAACCCCCAAACTCAGGAGAAGAAAAAATAAACACGTGCAAAGCTAAAAAAAAATGGGCGGTTGTTGCGTTTTCCATTTCAGGAATTTCGCCCGTTGAAAAATATTCAGCAGAAAAATATTGCATGCACATAAAATTTTAGGCATTGCGGATAAAACCTTTACGGATTGCTGGGAAATAAAGTTGCGTACGGATTCACATAGGTAAAACAAGTGCACATGTTCACTGTTACATCAACACCGTCACGTCATGAAATCATCGTTGACCACGTACGTCCGCAAGGACGTACCTCCCGGCGTGGTCTGGGCACACGGAAACAAACCCAGTCGGGACGGATCCCTTGATTTTTTTGGTCGGAAATATACATGTAAACATTATTTCATGAAAGGTTTGTGAATATGATTTCAAAAAGGTTTTAAAAAATGTCGAAATTTGTATCGCAAAATCTGCGATGCATTGTTTGAAATTCCATCACAGATTGTCCAAATTACGTCGCATTTTGCGATGCGATACAGGGACAATCGTTCACTGAATGGGACTGCCTTGACCATGAAATCACCATAGACCATGGGACTGCCTTGACTATGGAATCAACATAGGCCATGGGACTGCCTTGACCATGGAATCAACATACATGTAGGCCATGGGACTGCCTTGACCATGGAATCAACATAGGTCATGGGACTGCCTTGACCATGGAATCACCATAGACCATGGGACTGCCTTGACTATGAAATCACCATAGACCATGGGACTGCCTTGACCATGAAATCACCATAGACCATGGGACTGCCTTGACTATGGAATCACCATAGACCATGGGACTGCCTTGACTATGGAATCACCATAGACCATGGGACTGCCTTGACCATGGAATCAACATAGCCCATGGAACTGCCTTGACTATGGAATCACCATAGACCATGGGACTGCCTTGACTATGAAATCACCATAGACCATGGGACTGCCTTGACCATGAAATCACCATAGACCATGGGACTGCCTTGACTATGGAATCACCATAGACCATGGGACTGCCTTGACCATGGAATCAACATAGACCATGGGACTGCCTTGACCATGGAAATCAACATTTAGACCATGGGACTGCCTTGACCATGGAATCACCATAGACCATGGGACTGCCTTGATCATGAAATCACCATAGACCATGGGACTGCCTTGACCATGGAATCAACATAGACCATGGGACTGCCTTGACCATGGAATCAACATAGGCTATCCTTGTTTTCAAAAGACTTAACAAGATGACTCCTTTGTTCATGACAAATCTTTTCACACCACTTACAGTGACTCGTGAAACACGACAAACGACCCAAATGGCACTAAAAGTTCATTTTGCCAAAAAAGAATGCTACGCGACGAGTTTCGCTGTGAGTGGTGCCAGTAAATGGAATAATCTGCCTGAACAATTAAGAACCATGAACTCCTTAGGTACATTTAAATCGGAGCTACGTACGTAAAGTCATCCATCAATAATATTTCTGCCATTTACGCTGATCTGCGGAGTTATAAACTTGGTTGCCACAATACTTTGGAGCCGGATGTGAATTGCCCCAAAAGGTTTTTTTCGCAGGTTTTTCGCCCACCCCGTAAATCAGCATCTGTACTGGAGAGTTGGAAATGAAAGTTAACCGTAAATAGATCTATTTGTGTAAATATTCTTGTATTTGTTTAAATATTTTGTATGTGTGTGTAAATATCCAATTTTAACTAATAATATGCAGGGCCCCAATGGAAATCAGTTTTAAACTGTTTGGGCACACCCTGGGTAAAGAAATGTAATAAATAAATAAATAAATAACCATGGGACTGCCTTGACCATGGAATCAACATAGGCCATGGGACTGCCTTGACCATGGAATCACCATAGACCATGGGACTGCCTTGACCATGGAATCAACATAGACCATGGGACTGCCTTGACCATGGAATCAACATAGACCATGGGACTGCCTTGACTATGGAATCACCATAGACCATGGGACTGCCTTGACTATGGAATCAACATAGACCATGGGACTGCCTTGACCATGGAAATGTCCAAATGAAAAAGGTCTTGGTACCAGTCCATGGGCTACGGTTACCGGTTAATGACTATACACCTATAGTGTATCACAGACCACTTCAAAACACAATTGCATTAAAAAAAAAAACTCAAAACATAATCCCCTGTCATGGTAATAGACTAAAACAATGTCTGAGAGTAGCTTCTATACAATCCATCCTATTTCTACAGTCTACTGATGAGTATCCTTGAGTTGCTGCTATTCATGCACCTACGATTTGAATCAAATTTTACTAAAAAAAATATTTGTAATAATCCTTATTAATCATCAATTTAATTCATTCATTCTCAAAGCCTAACATTGTGAGGCTAATGTCTACTGAGCTCACAACCTTGGTCATGGTGGAAGTTGCATCATCATAAATGGTGCACATGTAAAGTAAAATTTATTGTCTTTATATGAATTTGTTTTTCATTGTCACAAAAGTTTTTAACTTTGGACAGGTAAAATATTTTTTTGAAGAGTTAGATTGTCTCCGTTTTTGCTAAAATATAACCCGTTACAAATACTGAGCACTCAATTCAGTACCTCGTGCTGATCGTTGTGTCGACGTCGATGTTACAAATGTACATGTACATTTGTATGTCTAGCATATGTATGTACAGGGCCATAGCATTATACGCAATCCTGATTGGCCATTGAGTGCTCTACCTCAAGTAAAATAAAAGTCCACCAACCAATAGCAACTTAGCTTCAAAAAGTTATCTGTGACAATTGCCTTATTTTGGTCTGCACAATTGTCTGTATTTGTCATATACAACTGTATCTCGTTTGCAAATTGCTTGCAAGGGTTGTTCATTCTGCACTTGCTGAGCTGTCATGGCTGAGCTGTCATGGCTGTGGCTTTGAGGCGCGGCGCGCAAGTGCAAAACCATGCAAGTTGTTACAGAAGGTTTTATTTAGGGTCCAGTCATCACAAGGTTGAGTTGTCAAATGAGTGAAGTTTTCTTAACCCGTAAGGATTATCCTACAGTAAGGTGTGTACTTCAAAAGGACAAGTTTTAAAGTCATATTTTTACCAACAATTTTTTCTTGTCCACATTTTTTGCCTTTTATTACATCACCTACGGAAATCACCATAGACCATGGGACTGCCTTGACTATGGAATCACCATGGACCATGGGACTGCCTTGACTATGGAAACACCAAAGACCATGGGACTGCCTTGACCATGGAATCACCATAGACCATGGGACTGCCTTGACCATGAAATCACCATAGACCATGGGACTGCCTTGACCATGGAATCACCATAGACAATGGCAGGGAACGATTTCGTTCAAAAATTTTGCATAGCAAAACTGCGATGCAAAAAATTAATTTGCATACCAAAATAATTTTTTTGTATAGCAATTTGTAAATTTTGTATAGCAAATTTAAAAATGCTTAAAATTACAGTATGAAGTGTGCATGGGTAAAAGTGTTGTTTTTTAAGGCTTTACTGTCGTTTGGTTCATAGTATGAATGTCCAAATTTTACCAGAAATAATCATTTTTAGTGTCCGGAAATTGAGCCACAGGTGGTAAAAAAAAACTCACGTGTAACTATTTTCGCCAAATTGCAGTCATTCATGAAAGTTAGTCCTCCGTCCATTTTCTTTTTTGTTTACATTATTATATCGATCGCTAAAACAGAGGCAATATCACGAAAACAAATTACTGACTGCGACATGTTCGGGTGCTTTTCAAAGTGAATTTTGCCGACTTTGTGGTATGATCAAGCGTGATTTTGATTATTAAAACTTCGTCAGGAAAATGAGTGGTTGAAAGCGCGATCATATTGTGTGCCGAAATGATTCTAAATCTCACCACTACATATAAATGAATGCTCATTTTGTTTCTTTTTCAAAAACTTTTATTATAAAACGAAGTTAGTAACGTTTCTAGAGTTCCTTCGTTGAATACGGCCGAAGTGATCGTATGAATGCGCACATGTGAACTGAACACGTTACTATTGTGTATAGGGGGTGGCTCAATTGCTTGATGTTCCAACCCCCAAACTCAGGAGAAGAAAAATAAACACGCAAAGCTAAAAAATGGGCGGTTGTTGCGTTTTCCATTTCAGGAATTTCGCCCGTTGAAAAATATTCAGCAGAAAAATATTGCATGCACATAAAATTTTAGGCATTGCGGATAAAACCTTTACGGATTGCTG
Organism: Zoroaster sp. YZ-2022; assembly: GCA_029582265.1. Lineage (NCBI taxonomy): Eukaryota > Metazoa > Echinodermata > Asteroidea > Forcipulatida > Zoroasteridae > Zoroaster > Zoroaster sp. YZ-2022. The sequence goes on from CM055827.1 coordinate 23,679,914, forward strand.
GGAAATAAAGTTGCGTACGGATTCACATAGGTAAAACAAGTGCACATGTTCACTGTTACATCAACACCGTCACGTCATGAAATCATCGTTGACCACGTACGTCCGCAAGGACGTACCTCCCGGCGTGGTCTGGGCACACGGAAACAAACCCAGTCGGGACGGATCCCTTGATTTTTTTGGTCGGAAATATACATGTAAACATTATTTCATGAAAGGTTTGTGAATATGATTTCAAAAAGGTTTTAAAAAATGTCGAAATTTGTATCGCAAAATCTGCGATGCATTGTTTGAAATTCCATCACAGATTGTCCAAATTACGTCGCATTTTGCGATGCGATACAGGGACAATCGTTCACTGAATGGGACTGCCTTGACCATGAAATCACCATAGACCATGGGACTGCCTTGACTATGGAATCAACATAGGCCATGGGACTGCCTTGACCATGGAATCAACATACATGTAGGCCATGGGACTGCCTTGACCATGGAATCAACATAGGTCATGGGACTGCCTTGACCATGGAATCACCATAGACCATGGGACTGCCTTGACTATGAAATCACCATAGACCATGGGACTGCCTTGACCATGAAATCACCATAGACCATGGGACTGCCTTGACTATGGAATCACCATAGACCATGGGACTGCCTTGACTATGGAATCACCATAGACCATGGGACTGCCTTGACCATGGAATCAACATAGCCCATGGAACTGCCTTGACTATGGAATCACCATAGACCATGGGACTGCCTTGACTATGAAATCACCATAGACCATGGGACTGCCTTGACCATGAAATCACCATAGACCATGGGACTGCCTTGACTATGGAATCAACATAGACCATGGAACTGCCTTGACTATGGAATCACCATAGACCATGGGACTGCCTTGACCATGGAATCAACATAGACCATGGGACTGCCTTGACCATGGAATCAACATTTATACCATGGGACTGCCTTGACCATGGAATCACCATAGACCATGGGACTGCCTTGATCATGAAATCACCATAGACCATGGGACTGCCTTGACCATGGAATCAACATAGACCATGGGACTGCTTTGACCATGGAATCAACATAGGCTATCCTTGTTTTCAAAAGACTTAACAAGATGACTCCTTTGTTCATGACAAATCTTTTCACACCACTTACAGTGACTCGTGAAACACGACAAACGACCCAAATGGCACTAAAAGTTCATTTTGCCAAAAAAGAATGCTACGCGACGAGTTTCGCTGTGAGTGGTGCCAGTAAATGGAATAATCTGCCTGAACAATTAAGAACCATGAACTCCTTAGGTACATTTAAATCGGAGCTACGTACGTAAAGTCATCCATCAATAATATTTCTGCCATTTACGCTGATCTGCAGAGTTATAAACTTGGTTGCCACAATACTTTGGAGCCGGATGTGAATTTCCCCAAAAGGGTTTTTTCGCAGGTTTTTCGCCCATCCCGTAAATCAGCATCTGTACTGGAGAGTTGGAAATGAAAGTTAACCGTAAATAGATCTATTTGTGTAAATATTCTTGTATTTGTTTAAATATTTTGTATGTGTGTGTAAATATCCAATTTTAACTAATAATATGCAGGGCCCCAATGGAAATCAGTTTTAAACTGTTTGGGCACACCCTGGGTAAAGAAATGTAATAAATAAATAAATAAATAACCATGGGACTGCCTTGACCATGGAATCAACATAGGCCATGGGACTGCCTTGACCATGGAATCACCATAGACCATGGGACTGCCTTGACCATGGAATCAACATAGACCATGGGACTGCCTTGACCATGGAATCAACATAGACCATGGGACTGCCTTGACTATGGAATCACCATAGACCATGGGACTGCCTTGACTATGGAATCAACATAGACCATGGGACTGCCTTGACCATGGAAATGTCCAAATGAAAAAGGTCTTGGTACCAGTCCATGGGCTACGGTTACCGAAGTTAATGACTATACACCTATAGTGTATCACAGACCACTTCAAAACACAATTGCATTAAAAAAAAAAACTCAAAACATAATCCCCTGTCATGGTAATAGACTAAAACAATGTCTGAGAGTAGCTTCTATACAATCCATCCTATTTCTACAGTCTACTGATGAGTATCCTTGAGTTGCTGCTATTCATGCACCTACGATTTGAATCAAATTTTACTAAAAAAAATATTTGTAATAATCCTTATTAATCATCAATTTAATTCATTCATTCTCAAAGCCTAACATTGTGAGGCTAATGTCTACTGAGCTCACAACCTTGGTCATGGTGGAAGTTGCATCATCATAAATGGTGCACATGTAAAGTAAAATTTATTGTCTTTATATGAATTTGTTTTTCATTGTCACAAAAGTTTTTAACTTTGGACAGGTAAAATATTTTTTTGAAGAGTTAGATTGTCTCCGTTTTTGCTAAAATATAACCCGTTACAAATACTGAGCACTCAATTCAGTACCTCGTGCTGATCGTTGTGTCGACGTCGATGTTACAAATGTACATGTACATTTGTATGTCTAGCATATGTATGTACAGGGCCATAGCATTATACGCAATCCTGATTGGCCATTGAGTGCTCTACCTCAAGTAAAATAAAAGTCCACCAACCAATAGCAACTTAGCTTCAAAAAGTTATCTGTGACAATTGCCTTATTTTGGTCTGCACAATTGTCTGTATTTGTCATATACAACTGTATCTCGTTTGCAAATTGCTTGCAAGGGTTGTTCATTCTGCACTTGCTGAGCTGTCATGGCTGAGCTGTCATGGCTGTGGCTTCGAGGCGCGGCGCGCAAGTGCAAAACCGCAGTGCCGACCAACTTAAAACAATTTAAATAAACAAAATTTAAAATACATGAAGGCCTAAATGACGATGTACACAAAAATTAGGCTCGGGGTTAGCACCATGTTTTTATTTTTTATTAATTTTTTCAAATAAAAAGATATATATATATATATATATATATACTGGGTGAGGGAGCTATCTTCATGCAGAGTGCTCGATGCTATGCAGAGCGTAGTATAGGAATGAAGACTTGCTGGAACGGTAGTTGTAACTCCGAGTTTCACGCTTATGCGATCATCAGACAACTGAGTGCTATTCTGTGGTTGCACGAAATAAGATGTGGTGTTGCAGACGTGAGTGAAAGAATTCACTTGTCGTGATTGGTTAGGTAGAATTTGTTCTCGTGGCGGCACTTCGATACCAACTCAGGTCGCTTGTTGAGGAGTTTACGTTTGTCGGCGTTGATGATGGAAAGCTTCTCTGTTAGGCAAAGGTTGCATCTCTTGGATTTGTTGTCGTATGCTCATGCTTTGGTGACGATGGACCACGTGATCGTGAAGGGTTTCTTGTTCATCTTGAGCTGCCACACGTACTTGGAGAGTTCTGTGCTTTGTGTTTTTCGTTCTTGAATGACGTCTTGTGGTTGTTGAATCTTGTCTTGAAGGGGGGCTCTGTAAGGCCGATGTATAGTTTGGTGTTGTCTTCGGTGGTTGTTTTGACTTCGGCGCTGTAGATGATGTTGGATTCCAGGCAATTTCCTCGTAGAGGGCAGAGGTCCTTATTTCGGCAGTTGCATTTCTTCTTCCTTTGATGAGATCCGTTTGTTGTGCGATTTGACAATGCTATTTACATTTGGCATGCAGCTGTCACTGATCTTGGTGGTGTTCCTGTTGAAAATCTTGCTTAGTTTAGACCCTCTGGGGAAGTGTTTGTCGTGCAACCGCAGAATAGCACTCAGTTGTCTGATGATCGCATAAGCGTGAAACTCGGAGTTACAACTACCGTTCCAGCAAGTCTTCATTCCTATATATAATATATAATATATATATAATATATAAATATATATATAAATATATATAAATATATATATAAATATATATATAAATATATATATAAATATATATATAAATATATATATAAATATATATATAAATACATATAAATAAATATATATATAAATATATAAATATATATATATATATATATATTGTTTTGCCTTGGTCGGTTGTTATTGGTTTAAGTTTTAAGTGAAAATAATATGTTAATGGCTTTTTATATAAACAATTCCCATTGGAGGGATGGGGATGTACCACTACTTTTTGGGCCCATACCGGTACTTTTGAAATAAATTTATTTATTTATGCCAAATTAATATTAACCAAAGCATTTACCTGTGAGCTTCTCATGGTTAAAATTTTATTATGCAGTTAAGTAAAATACAAAATCACATTTTCAATGTTAATTAAGATGAATTATTTATTTATAATATAAACAAATATTTATAAGTAAAAGCTAGGCCAACATGTTATTTGTTTATGTACTATTTAGCTACAGAATTTATTTTTTTCCAGATCATGGCTGAAGAACCCGAAATAGAATATGAAGAATTCTTAAAGATGACAAAGAGTGAGTTGATGGACTACTTGGCAGTACGGAGATGCAGCACCACTGGTTCAAAGCATGCACTTGTAGCCAGGGCTTTTGTAGCGTGGGAAAATAAAGAACCGATACAACTCGACGCACAGGCTCTGAAAGACAAATTGCATCAACAGTACAAAGAAAGATTAGGATGTCTTCCAGACCCACTCCTGATCCCTGCTGACAGGTGCTCTAACGATGTCAGCAAGTGGCCTTTAATTAATCTGGGACATATATTCCAATATATTTTAGAAACTAAGGAGTTCAACATCGACTATGTCGGGAAGTACAAAACCCAGAAGGCATATTCTTACTTCACAAGTCAGTTTGTTGGCCCAGTAACATGGACATCAGTCCAAGATGAGCAATGCTTCATTCAGGGGAGTGTAACACCCTCACAAAGCGTCAGGGCAATTGCCCACAAGATATGGGTACTCGTCCAAAACGATGGTCACGTATTATTATCATGGTGTTCTTGTACCGCTGGCCATGGTAGAACCTGCAATCATGTAATTGCAGTCCTCTATAAAGTATAATTTGCAGTTGCAAATGCAATGAACAGCCCATCATGCACAGAGACCAGTTGCCAGTGGAACAACGGCACCCAAAAGGAAGTTGGGCCAAGCCGAATTGCAGATATGGATTTTCGCGTGGACATATGCAGTGGAAGAAAGAGGTCGAAAGAGGAGAGGGTTGCATCTTCCAAGGCCAAGCGGGCATTTGATCCCAGAAGAGATAATGAACAATCAGTTTCTTCCAAAGAAATTGGGAAATTTCTAGAAGATCTTCATGAGATTTCCCCAAACTCAGTTGTCTTTTCTGGCCTGTCTCATCAACTCGGAATGCATCCCCCGACCCTACTTCCACCCTCCCTTCCCGAAGTTGCTGATCGCATCGCCTGCCAGTACAAGAATGATGAACACTTAGCAACACAAGCATTTGGCGAAGCCATAATGTTATCATCTGAACAATGTCAAACCCTTGAAAACTACACCCGGCGACAATCCGAGTCTCATGAGTGGAATAAACAGCGACTTGGACGAATCACAGCATCAAAGTGTATGACTGTTAACAATAAAGTGGTAGAAATAATGAAGAACAGAAATGCCAGAACAACGTCCCTCGTAGAAAACTTGGCGACAGAAGGGCCATCTCTAGCACACATACATGTACCAGCCATCTGTTGGGGACGCACCCATGAGCAAGATGCTCTCACCTGTTTTCTTTCACAAGAGGCTCAAAACCATAACAACTTTTCATTGAAACCAGCGGGTCTATTTGTGAAAGGTTCACACCCTTATATAGCAGCGACGCCCGACTCAATAGCAAAGTGCCAGTGTCATGGCAGTGCACCCGTTGAATGCAAATGTCCATTCTCTATCAGAAATCAGTCAGTAAAAAAGAACTTCCACAAAACAGACTTCCTAGAGCAAATTCTTCCATCTGGTGACATCAGGTTAAAAAGAAGCCACGCATACTATTTCCAGGTACAAACTCAAATCGCCGTCTGCTGCGCTAAATTTGGTTATTTCTGTGTGTGGACAGGGAAAGGCCCAGCCTTAATCGAGGTAATCGAAGCGCAGCCGGAGTGGTGGCTGGAGGTGGAACAAAGACTGATGTTTTTTTTCAAAGGATATGTTTCCAAGTACCTCCTGGGATTCAAAGTATTTTCATACTGTCCAGCATGCTCTAAAGTATGTCTCGAAGAAAGTGAAATTAAAAAGAATGATGATTTTAGTGTATGTTGTGAAACATGTGACCTTTGGTTTCACTGGAAATGTGTATCTTATTCGGGTGGGGAACCATATCAGTGTGCCATGTGTAAAGATGCATGTGTAAAGAAATAGCGGCAGCGACGATACGGAGAAGTGCTCTGGGCTAAACAGAATTTTCCTAGTGCAGATAAATTTAAGGGAATGTAATGTTCTTGTCACATCCACAGGTTTTCCCAATACCCGATGTAAGTTACCCCAATCGACCACGCAAAATAAAATAGCAATGACAAATTCTCTTTATATTCCTGAAAAATATTGTCGATGTTTGAGTATTCTTTTCATTATGCTATTTAGAGATGGATAGATGAATGGATGGGTGGAGAACCATTTACTTATAACTGAATAGGTATTTGTTTCATTAATGTTTTTAGATGTATTTGTCTACATTTTGTATTAGATTTATTTTTTAATTTAATTTTATCGTTTTAATTCTTGTTATTCTCAGGGCCCCGTGGAAGACCACATTATTATGGTAAAAGATCAGAAATAAATAAATAAATAAACTGTTGGTTGGTACTTTTTGGAACTTGTACACTGTGCTTCAAGTACAGTATAGTGAAGTTTTGGGGGTCAAGGCTAAGTGATTATTTTACAAGACCATGACAAAATGGGCAGCCTCTACTTTCGACATTTTTACTTTCTAATTACTTAAAGGATCAAGTACAATGTAAATTACACAATGCACAACATGTGGTAACAATGTCATCACAAAGTGGCAGACATGGAATTTCCATTTCGGTGGACAGGATCCTAAACCACTTGACTCGTGCAACGGCTTTCTCCACATAAATTCGTACATTGGCAATCCTAGATGTTGCCTGCAAATCTTCTCCAGAAAGTTGCAGTGTACTCTTACAGCTTGGTGGAATGCTGAGTGTAGCCTGATAAGCAGCTAGATCATCCTTGATCTTAAAGCCCCGGTCAGCCATGACCTGATTATAAGGTTCGAGCATGTTGTAAAACCCGCTATCCTTCACAATGTACTTGTCGGATGCGCGGCCACCATAGCACTGGGAGGTAAACATTATTTGTCCATTTGGGGATATTGCTATGAGAATTTTAAATGTGCAGTGATGCTTATACTCACTCCAACACATAGCTTGTACGTCTAATGCTGATGGAGTTTCGATGAAGACCTCTGTACAGTCTATAATTGTACGGACCTTTGGGAACCACTTTTTGAAGCTGTCTGGCAGGCTTGCCCTTACATCTTGACGACTTGGCCATAAAATTAGCCATTTCAGTTCTTTTGCCATCAACTTAACCCTGCGCGCGAACAGCTATACTACACGGTGCAGTAGCACTCCTTTATTCGTGTAAGTATTTTTTAATTAAAGGGTGAAAAAATTCAATTCTTCGTAAGTTCCTTTGGATCACCATTAGACATAATGTGTTAGAATCTTAAAGTATTCGGGAAAGTCGTTCACCCCTTTAAGCCAGCCACAAGTGCCATGCCTGAGGGGTCCCTATGGGATTTGTGTACACACTGGCTTAGCGATGGGGTTACATGTAGGTCATAAACACAGGCTGATTACCATCAAATAACATGTCTGCGGCGATCTGGGAGACATCTCAAAGGCTTCTGTGATGGCCCTTTGACAGCTCTGTCAGGTATTTAGACCAATAAAAATGTCTATGTTGGGGGGGGGGTTGATATTGGGGGATGGCTGTTGGGGGGGGGGGTCGGATGGCAGTATCTGAGTGATCGATCGATAGCAGGTGGCTTTTTATGAATGGGCTATGGGTTTGTATATATTGTAGCATGTACATGTATATATAGTAGACTGGATTACTATTGAGTAAAAAAAGTACAGGTTTTGTGTTTAAAAATGAGGTTTTTTTTGAAAAATGAGTTTTTTTTAGTGTTAATCCATGTTGTAAAAACTTGGCTGATATGGCCGGTCGAGACTTGGAAACGAAAGGCCAAATCTTGAACGAGCAGGCCAAGACGAAGTCTCATCATGACCATTAAAAATTCTTGTTCCAAGGTTAGTTTTCTTGATGGACCGGATCGATGATAGTCACCTGGCATTGTGTAGGCATCTATGGGTGGTTTTTCTTTTTCTGTTTGCTTCATTCCTTTCCAGTACAGCATGTGCTCTGCCTTTCGATGCAAGTGTACGAACACAAATTTGAAAGTTGTGGTATTTTTAAAACCGGTAAAGAACCGAACATCTGTATCCTTGGTAATTTGTTCAAAATGAAGGGGAACTGGTACTGAACTCAGTGGCTGGTCTGACGAAGTGTCGGGGACAACAGCTGATTTTTTGGCAGATTTCGGGGTGGCTTGATTGAAAATTCGATTGAAAGGTGCCTTCCTCTTATGCGGCGAGTGTTGGTGTATGTGATTGCACTTGCTGTGAGAAACAGTGTCGGCTTTGGATATTGTTGAGTGGGTTTTCCGTCTACAAAGTAGTTGGAACAAACCACAACATTACTGCCCATTGTCCATTCCATTTCGCCATCCTTCGCCTGCCTTCCCTTCCGAAGTTGTTTCTGCCACTGCCGTCTCTTAGCCTCGTTGTTTGCCACTCCAAACCATTTTACTGTCTGCACATGAGATCTTTTAATAACTTTACTTAGTTGCCTTCTGTCGTTCTTGCAGCTGGCAACACCACACCTATCACCTCCTCCCATTTTGGCTGTAATAAAAAAAGAACCAAAGTCTATTGCTTGGAATATGCATTGTTTAAATTATTGTACATTATTAATTTAATCGATTTAATTAATGTAAACGTGTGGATAAAGTTGAAAATAATTTATGTAAACTAACTAGACGAATACAGTGCAGTGGAAGGAATGAAAGTATATTGTTTACAATAATTATTTGCAACTGATAATTGTAAATTATACTGAATTTAATATATTGGATATTAGATACCAAAAGGAATTCCTCATTATAAAAATCCCTTTATGTATTATTTTTTAATTTAACACCTAAAAAAAAATTAAAATACAAAAAAAAACAAAAAAACAAAAAAAACAACAACATTAACTTAAAACCTAAACCAATAACGACCGACAAAGGCAAAAAAAATAAAAATATATATATATATAAAATTGAAAGCATTTTTCATTAAATGAGTGATTAGAATCAAAATGGTTTGTCTTCTGTTTGAAAACTTGACAAGACCTATATATATGCGGGGTGGGGAAGGGATCTAACCCCATCCATATCACCACCCACGGGACCCTTTACTCCTCTCCCCATGCACCAGTATGTTGCATTTTAAATTATTATTATACCTAAGATGTTTCAGAAGAAAACCGAGTTAGGGACATACATGTACCAATGACTTTCCCATTTGTCACGATATTTCCCCATCTCACCCGGGTGTCTGTCCCCACCCACAGCTGTATACCCCCATCACCACCCGCCCACCTACTCACCCACCCACTCACCCAATATATTGATGAAAAATCAACAACTTTTATTGTATTTATAATATCTTGTCAAATTACTGCATAATATTTTTTTTTAAATATGCTTTATTACCCTTCCCTCACCGTTCCCTCAGCCTACAGCTTAAAACAATCAGAGCACAGGGATTACTCATTTTTCATTTCATTTAAGTTCGTGACTGACGACCTTTTTTACTCTGTTTTTGTGAACAAGCAAGGATGAAGGAAAACAAGTTTGTACCACAGCTACAATAAAACGTTCGTTCTCTTCCTTTTAATATATAAATACAAAACAATATTCCCTTTAAAGGTTAAAAGTTTGCATCACAAGTATGACCCGAGTAGTATGGTTACTTCCGTTTTGAACTACATACTAAGTGTACAAGTGTAAGTCAAACAACTAGGCCTACACTTTACTGAACTTACGTTAGACTGGTGTTAGACTGACGAGCAGGACAGTCACGGCGCTGATAGTGATGTCAAACAAATCAGGAAATTCTACCGAATATTGGGGATTTATTTTGGTAAAATATATTTGGACGCACCAATGAGAACCAGTTATTTAAGTGACTGATTTCAGACCGTCTACCTTGTAAAACTCAAAGCTTGAAGGTGAGCAAAATCGCAACAGCTATGCGTAAAAACTTTTAGGCGTACCGCGCGAAGGCGAGTTTTTGCCCCGTTAACAAGATGGCGCATATTACCGTGATAGGGTTTATTGTCCAGTACATGAAACACAAAATACATACTGTACATTAATAATTATGTTAGGCAGATTCACGCAAGCCGCCGCTGGCGGCGCACTTCAAAAGCTAACTTTAGACATCGCGATTGTGACCGACTCACTCACATCCGGGTTCTCGCGAAAACGTTCCCCCTGGCTAGCTGTCCGTAGCTCGCGTTGTCGCTGTGCGGATTAATCGTTAATCTGTAGACGCCATCTTAGATTCATTCATAAATTTTGCTTCGTTTCAATGCAAAATATCCGAACTCGGACGTTAGAAATATCGCCGTGTTTATGACCCGTTTTTCATCATTGTGCATGACGGAAATTCATCATCAATTTAGAGGTATTGGATGGTCTTCACGAAACTTGAAACCACGAAAAAAGGATACACCGTAATGTGGTGCCAACTGTAACGTTGGTGGAAAAACAGTGCAACTCGCGGAAAATGATCCGACAGCAAATTAAAAAAAAAATCACCTCTATCGGCGATTTGACTCGGTGAATCGGGGTGTCACGCACACTTAATCGGGGTGTCACGCACGGGTGGATTTTGGTATTCAATGAGATGTTTTTGTTATAAAAGGGGTACATGCTATATAGACACTTTGTTAGTACTACAACTGCAGGCAAATGCGGTCACAACTTTTCAAATGAAACTGGCCTCCAAAATGACCAAATATTTAAATCAACAAAAAATCGTAACTTTGCACAGGGTTAACCTATCATGACCATTGACCCCTCATTTTCTTTCTAATTTTTTGCTCTATCCAGTGATATGACATTTAAAAGAATTGAAGCAACTTCAAATTTTTATGAAACTGCCTAATTATGTACACTGTACTACACAAGTAAATCATTATTTAATGCATGTTTAATCACAAATTTGTTGTGGTTACAGGTAGGCCTAATATTGGCAGGTGCCATCGCATTTTGGTCACGATAAAAATTGTCATATCTCTGGTTTGCAAGGGCTCATCTATGGTTTAGATTGTATCAAATGATCTGCTCTTTATAAATAAATGTAACACTGATGAGCTAAAGCAGTTTGGAAATTTTATTCACCTGCCTAATTAAGGTGCGTCATTTAGGGTAAAAATTGAGGATAAGTAACTTCATGTAACAGTTAGCCTTAAGCCTACATATACTTCCCGGTTAGTTGTAGTTCTACGGGTTATTCATACCTTTCCTGATGACATTTTCTGCACTCTATCAGTTCAGCTCAGCTTAAAACATGGAAATAAACTTGAAATTAAAGCAGCACACAGGCGAGATTTAGCCAAGGCATGAGGGCAAGGCGTCGCTCATGACATTAGCAACAAGCACCAATCGCGATGCATTATGGAATGTACTTACAAAGCGCCCTCTCCGGCTAGGCCCTGCGACTGAGAGAGTGCGGCTATGGGCCACCGCTGCATGCAGAGAGCGACAAGAGGTTTGTGCGCATGCGCCTTTTTCTGCTCTGTATAGCGCCCTCTATTGGTGTTGTTTCACCAACTTTAAACAAGGTCGCGTCTTTTGAAATTTGGCAAATCGACTGGAGGTGTACGATCAAATGCCAAATGACCTCAATGAACAAAGATCACACATCAATCTACAGTCATGGCTTTACAAGATGACATGTTTCTGGGTGAATTCATCGAAACCCGCGAAGTGTAAAAAGCGTCTTCAATGTGCATCAAATATTGAGCATCCGTTAAATTTTACAGATCGAGAGAAGCTAATTATTGGTCCATTTTTGACGTTATTGTACGTCTTTCTTGAATTTTTTTCTTGAAAAATCAAGCATAGGAGGGTAGTTAAACTCACGAAGAACAGTTTCATGGTGATTATACCTGAGCAAACCCAAGTAACGGCCTCTGGGCAGCAATTCAAAAAAGGTGAAATATTGCTATTGATTACATCTTCGCTGTTTAAATAATGGATTTGGAGTGCATAGAAAGGGAAAAAATCCTTAAATTAATTTAAAATGGAAGAGTGAACAGAATATATGTATTAAATATTGGTTTATATTGGCTTATAAACTCAAATCATTCCCCGTTTTTTAAAAATATTCTAACGTTATTAAAAAATTATTTAACCCCCCTTACAATGAAAACGCCCACAATCTAATCCGTGTGTATGCACGCATACACAATGATGTCATCCCAAAAACTGTAACGGGTTCCCCATAAATCTTTTGTTTAACAACACTAAAGCCGCAGGGAAATCCCACCGTTTAAAAGTTAGCTACTAGGTTTGCTCAAATAAATAAGAGTTCTTTCACCTATCATACTTTTTATGTCTCAGGGAAAATTCATCTTCAGGAAGAAAATCCGCGTTGAAATATTACCTTTTTCAGCGTGCGCGCTCTTGTCAAGGGCCAGAGTTGTGCACAAAAAAACTTCAAGGAAATTCGCGCGTTTGCCCATATTGCTGTAATGTTAGTTCAATATTTGCAGACGACATATTCTTTCTAATCCTATTGGTTAAAAATTCTCTTTGAAATTAATTTTCAGTATGTAACAGGCGTTTTTATCAATGAACTCCGCGACGGAAAAAAAAGTAAAGGTCACGTTATGAATATGCATTTTTGTATGACCCTTCAAAATTCTCGCGCATGCGCCCAAACCACATGTCGCCTGCAGAGCATTTTGAACAGCGTGGGGCGCACGTACGTTCTGTGGCAAAGTTTAGCTTGTGCGCATGCGCGACTTCAAGGCTTATTAGCATACTAAGTAGGCGATGTAAACAAACGAGGTTTTTCGCGGTTTTTTTTGTCATCACTGTTAGCCGCATTATTCATGATTGTATCAGTGTATTGACCCTTATTATGTTAACAAGGACTCTTTCACGTCATGTTGAGCCTAATTTCCACAAAATCCAAACAGAAAATCCCTGCGAATTTGTTCGTGGATAAAATAGTCAACTCGGGGACATTTTTGTCATTGGATATTAAGGCACTTCTATTTGGGCTATAAAAACGATGTTAAAGTTTTTAGGGGAAAATAAAAAAATAGAAATGATTCATGAGGGTATGAAGTTCACGGATGTGCAAACATTGCGTTACTATCATTTTTCTTTTGGTAGTGACTAGACGTTTGCATATATTGAAAATTCTGTTGTTACCCCTCCCGAATGATGTAGTTTGTCTTTAGTACATGGGTGGCAATTCTCTCTATATCCTTTGTGATGGGAGCTGTCAGGGGCCTTTGTAAGATTTGTTCAATCTCTGTTGGTTGTAGCTCTATGATCCAAATGTCTCGTAGGGTCAGTTGCTGCTGGCCTTCCTCGCATTCTCTTGCATGACCTACCACCTATGCTTTGCTGTGAAAACTCCCGGCAAATTTCACAAGGATTTCCATGTTCAGGCCAGTGGAGACGGGATATCTCTGGGTATTTGCGGTTTTTGCTGATTTTTTACAGACAGCTTAAGCAGATATGAGAAGGGTGCTACTATACTGGGGGTTATCACATGTCAAATCTAGTGAGAAAGTGTCCTTGATCCTTGCATACAAACGCGGCTTATTATTATTATTATTATTATTATTATTATTATTATTATTATTATTATTATTATTATTATTATTATTATTATTATTATTATTATTATTATTATTATTATTATTATTATTATTATTATTATTATTATTATTATTATTATTATTATTATTATTATTATTATTATTATTATTATTATTATTATTATTATTATTATTATTATTATTATTATTATTATTATTATTATTATTATTATTATTATTCAGTATGTACTGAAAGAAGCAGTGAAGCGATAACAATTGTTTGAGATACATCGAAAAATGTAGAGCGATCGTGAAGGACCGATGTTGTGCAATGATTGATTCACCACATGCGTTATCATCTCGGCCGCCCACCGCTAGTTCATACCGGTGTGCACAGTGAGGAATTCATGCGCCGAGCTGTTTATCATAAAGTGTAAACCCAATTTTTTTTCTGAAAACAAAGATTTAAGGCCCATACATTTGATGGATTGTGTAAAAATGGCCAAATATCATAACCTGGGATCCTTGACTTTAGACAGTAAAAGGTTATATATCGATCAATATTATTTTTTTCTTTTGGTTTAAAAAACTGTGGGACTTCTAAGTATTTTTTAACGATTTTTAAATATTTTGTGTTTAGCACTGTTTACTATGGAAGTTTATTTAGTGGGGTGCACCCTACAGTGCATCGGTGTAGTGCATGCAGTCAATCGCACACGCAGTACGACTGCTTTCGCACAGGACGTTGGTCAATAAACAACGGATCGTTTCACACGAGGAGTGTACTATACCCTTGAGAAAAATTCTGCTAGCGTAAGATTTTGTCGTAGGTCGGGACCTCCGACAAAATATCTCAATGTTTGAGAAAATTTCGCAAGGAATGTAGGACATATCAAACATTGGTGTCCTTTCACACGAAGCTCATTTTGTAATATTTCTCAAACATTGAGAAATTTCTCAAGGAATGTTTTTTTTTTCGTCGTGTGAAAAGGGCTTATGTGTGTGAGATTTACATTGGTTTATATTCTCGGTATTGTTGGCGAGCTGCGTACCAGAATGTGAGCCTATAAATGTTGTGAAATGTTATGTAAGCCGTGAACCTACGTAATAAGAGTTACAACATTAAATAAAATACCAAAAGTCACAAATTCTGCTTAATCACAACAATGTCTTTTTATTTATTACAACACTTCAACAAGAATGTTTATTAAAAAAAGGATACGATCGTATCAGGCCTTATAATGTTAAGAGATCTCTTTTTATGTTTAAAGTGCACTTTGTGAAAACACTGGGGGCTACCGGTAGTTGGTGTTTCTCTCTTGAATTCGCAGGTTCCAGTCCCACTCCTGAACTGATGATGCCGATCACCTCAACTGAAGAAAATGTCTCTCGCTGACACAATCACCGATGTTCTCGGTCTCTCAAAGAGTCCTCAATAATCAGTCCAAATTCTTGGGTCCTCAAATAGGGCACACACCAGTTAATCTCCAGCTCACCTGAGAGTAACTGAGAGCCAACGATTACTTAAATGTGAAAAGCAATGTTCTGGAAGGGCTTATGTGATTTCTCCAAACAAAACACGATGTTAAAATAACTTCTTTTACAGGAAAATTTATCAGAACACTCTGAAAAACATGGCTGAATTAGGCAGGCGCATGACCCTAACTAAAATCAACCAACAGAGGGCGCTATATCCATTTTGGGCAGGGGCTACACATCCCCCTTCTAAACTGGTGGCATCGTCCCGATGCTATTTCTAGTTGGGAAGAAAATTGGCTTACAGAAATCTGGAACCCAATGTTCTAGCGCATTTACGCTGAGTTTACTATAGGTTGGCTGACCAAACATCTCGTAGGTGAATCGCTTAGGCGGTCGACGTGGTCTACC
This sequence comes from Zoroaster sp. YZ-2022, assembly GCA_029582265.1. Taxonomy (NCBI): domain Eukaryota; kingdom Metazoa; phylum Echinodermata; class Asteroidea; order Forcipulatida; family Zoroasteridae; genus Zoroaster; species Zoroaster sp. YZ-2022. The sequence continues at coordinate 23,695,649 of CM055827.1, forward strand.
TGACTTGGATCCATCTACCTCATCCGAACTCTCAACTCTAGTTTCAACTACCGAGTCTATCTCAACAGAATCGTTAGTGGGTGATGATTCTCAAGTTCTCTATTGCTGCATCTTGTGCGTCTCCGCTCTCCGAAGAAGGGTTCGCAGTGTCATCAATAACAACCTCTGCGCCAATCTCAAAGTCGTTACCTAGATCTGGTATGCACTCAACAATCTCATCACCAACAACACTAGACTTCTTCGAGACAGCATCAGGAATTTCTAATCTGGATTCCCCAGCCATTGGGAATATTTCGCCAGTCCCGTCGTCAACTGAATCATTATTCGTGTGAATCTCACACAAAAACTCAGCATCAGGAATCGGAATGCCTCCCAGGCTGTTATCCAGAGAACTAGTCAAGTATTTGTCACCCTCTCCATTGTCTGTATGTTGGTTGGTCATGGGTCTAGTCTCCTCTGGACTTTCACCAATGGAATCTACTTCCATCTGTGACAAACTTGAAGTCTGGCTGGTTGCGTCATCCAGAGGTAAGGTGTCATTTGGGATAAGTTCCCGGCAGGATGGAACAAAATAATGTTTCAGCATAAGTCGCTATGGGATTGAGGCAGGGGTTACAGTGGGTTTTCCAGTGCTTCTCTGTATTTGCTGACCCAACTCAATCTCCTTACCACGATTTTCCTTAGAACTGGAAATATATTCAGGAACCTGAGTATGGGGAATTGACACAGGAACATTCTTATATTGGGGCCAGATAGTAATGATATCTTCATCATCATCACCTTGATCCTCTGTAAAGCTTTCATTGCCTACAGATGTCGTTTGACTCGACAATACAGTATGTTGTTGCTTCGTCTGTCTTGTCACGGGTTTCTTCGGTGTATCAACAGTTTGTGGGGGTAGTCTCCCTGAGTAAGAACTCCAATTGGAAGAATCATGTTCCGATGCAACACCTTTGGTGGACCTTTCCCTGTCTCTGGTCTCACTTTGTAAACAGGAATCCCATCATTTGGATGGCTGACAACACAATACACTGTGTCATTCCATTTGTCAGCAAGTTTATGGGGCCTTTGAATCCAACATTTCGAATGAGTACCCTATTACCCTCGCTCAATTCACTCCCTCTCACTCTGAGGTCATATCTTCTCTTGTTGGATGCTGCCAACTTTGCAGAACCCTTAGAGGCTAGCTGGTATGCCCTTTCTAGACTTCGTCGGAGCTCAGACACATATTTAGAATGGTCTTTGTTTGTGACACCATCCGGGGTTGTGCCGAAACATAGATCAAGTGGTATCCGTGCCTCTCGCCCAAACATGATGTAATATGGTGAAAACCCTGTACTGTCATTCCTCGTGCAATTATATGCATGTACAAGTGGACCAACAAATTTGCTCCAGTTCTCCTTTTTGTCTTGAGGCAGAGTACCAAGCATGCTCAGCAAAGTACGATTAAAACGTTCAGGCTGAGGGTCATCCTGAGGATGGTACGGTGTGGTTCTTGATTTTCTCACCCCCAAAAGATGAGTGAACTCCTTGATCAGCTTGTTATCAAACTCACGACCCTAGTCAGAATGGACACGTTTTGGTAGGCCATAATACAGGAAATATTTATCCCAGAGTATACGAGCTACCGTACGTGATGACTTGTCACGTGTTGGGAAGGCCTGTGCATACCGCGAAAAATGGTCAGTAACGACTAGGATATACTGGGCACCACTGTGGTCTGGCTCCAACTTAAAAAAATCAATGCAAACCAATTCAAGAGGGAAAGTAGTGCTGATATTCACCAATGGAGCTGCCACTTTCTGAGTTGCCTTGTAAGACACACATCTAGCACAATTGGAAACCCACTCCTCTATCTGAGTTGCCATTTTCGGCCAGTAAAACCGACGTCGAGCCAAAGCAACTGCGCGCTCAGCCCCAAGATGGCCAAGCTCATTGTGAACTCCAACGATGGCTTTCTCTCTGAATGAACTGGGTAAAACCAACTGAAAGCATTCTGTTTCCTGGGTATCCACCACTCGACGATATAGCACTCCTTCCCTCAGGCATAGCTTACTGAACTGATTCAACATCAATCCAACCTCCTTTGGAAATGCTGAATATACCTGAGGCTTTCTACCTTCTGCAACAAAACCAACCACTGTCTTGATATTCTCATCTGCAGCTTGCTCAACTTTCCAGTCGATAACTGTGCCTTCAAGATCAGGAGATCGAACATGGCTCCCATAGTCTGGAGGCACTGCTTCTGCACTCAAGGCCAATGAGTGGATAAGTGAATAACTGGCAACTTCAACAGACTCTGCTGTAATGTCTTGACAAATAGAGTCTCTCTGGTGAGTTGCCGAGATGGCATCCATGAGTATTGGTGAGAACTCCTCCCTTTCACCTTCGAGTCTGGCTTGAAGAATATGAATTTTCTCCGTCTGATCTTTCCCAGCAGCTTCGCTAAGGGTTCGTTCATGAGGACGCCTTGAGAGCGCGTCTGCATGATTGCAACGACCAGGCTTATAGTGTATTGAGAAATCATATGATGTGAGGGCTGCCAGCCATCGATGTCCTGTAGCATCTAATTTAGCTGAGGACACATATGTGAGCGGATTATTGTCAGTGAAAACCTTGGTACCTCGAGCTGAATATAGATAGTCTTTGAATTTGTCTGTGACTGACCACTTCAGAGCTAGAAATTCCAGCTTATGTGCTGGATAATTCCTCTCCGATGGGGTCAATCCTCGACTGGCGTAGGCAACTGGCCGTAACTTTCCTTGTGACTCCTGGCACAACACTGCACCTAGCCCATCACGAGATGCATCAACATGCATCACAAATGGCTGCGTCACATCAGCAAATGCCAAAACGGGTGCTGAACATAACTTGCACTTGAGAGCCTGGAATGCTTCCTCGCATCGAGTTGTCCAGCGGGATGCAAAAGTCGCTTTGGTGTCTCTACAGTTGCCTCTGCCATCTCCTTCAGTAGTTCTCTGGGAATGAGGTCTTTTTCTTGTCACCTGCAGTTAATTCATGAAGAGGTTTTGATAACTTGGCAAAACCATCAATAAACCGCCGATAATATCCGGCTAATCCCAGAAATGATCGTACCTGTCTTACATCTGTAGGGGTAGGCCATGACCTAATGGCCTGTACTTTATCTGGATCGGTCTGTACACCTTCCATTGACACCACATGTCCAAGGTACTTAACCGATGAACAACATAGCTGGCACTTTTCTGCAGCAACTTTCAGTCCATAATCTGACAGACGACCCAAAACTTTGGCCAACCGTTCTTCCATTAGTTCTAAGGTGGGAGCAAAAATGATGATATCATCCATGTACACCAGTACTTCACGTAGATTTAACCCGGACATACACTGCTCCATTAACCGTTGAAAGGTAGCAGGTGCTCCCTTTACACCCTGTGGCATGCGTTCAAACTGGAAGAATCCAGCCGGGCAGATGAAAGCCGTTTTCTCCTTATCATCTGGTCTCATAGGGCTTTGATAGTAACCAGATTTTAGGTCTATTACTGAAAACCAGTTGCATCCATGTAGGCAATCTAAGGCTTCCTGCACTAATGGCACTGCATATTGATCGGGTACTGTGCGGGAGTTCAAGGTGCGATAGTCAATGCATAGTCTCATCTTTCCATTTTTCTTCCTCACGATGACTATTGGGGAAGCATAGCGGCTCTTTGATTCAGTTATGACCCCAATGTCCAACAAATGCTGCAAATGATCCCTGAGATCACTGAGGTCAGCGGGTGAGATACGTCGCGATCTCTCTCTAAAAGGCTGTTCATCTGTGAGCCTAATCTCATGTTGAACTCCTTGTGTCAACCCAAGGTCCCATTCATGTTGAGAGAATACCTCCACATAGCTGTATGCAAGTTTCAAAATGCGGTCTCGATCTCCACTCAGCATCTATTGGACACCAAACGAATGGAAGATCTTTGAACTCCTCCTTGGTTATCATAGGACTTTCGTTCGGAGGGACTGCTGATCCATGGGTTGCATTTGTAGCACAACATCGAGCAGATTCTGCAACTGGAGAAAATGATGTTTTGCTCTCATCCGACCTAGCACTACTCACGGAGGCAGGTAAAAACACTCCAGCAAGGACACATTTACTTGGTATTTGAATGTCATTATCTGTTTGGTTCTGTAAGCAAACCTTGACTCTTCTGAACCCAGTTCCGATCTTTACCAGCGAGCAAATGGTATCTACACCACTGGGCAATCGGTGAGGAATCACTTCATCAATCAAGGCCGTTACAGGTTTTCCTGACCTATTCCGGACGGTGCCCAAGACCAACTTCTGTGATCTAGCAGGTATGACAAGGTTATTCCGACCTTGACCCTTACGGGTAACCAGGCCAATTCTTCCTTCTGGTCCAGCCTTCTGAGCAATTTCAAAGTCATGGTACATTTGTCTAAAGGCTGCACTAATGTGGAGGTCGTTCTGGGCTTTGTTCTCCCTTCGACTTCCAAAAAGAGACTCATAGCAGTTCCGAATAGCTCCAGAATTAGTCCCTATAACCAGCTAATGATGTGTAGAGTCACGCCCATCAGGTACAACCAATGCCAAAACAGCAGATGATTGACTTGTACCACAAAAGTCAGCGTCAAACTCAATGTCCACCTCCGCCATGCCACAGCACACGATCTTCTAAAGGATGTAGTGTCCTTCCCAGTCTCTGGAAAAAACTGTCACATATCAAAGTTACTTGAGAACCACTGTCGAGCACGCATCTTGCCTTAATCCCGTCCACATAGCAGTTCTCCACTACATTGTTACCAACTAAACCAATGGGTATGTCTGTACCTGTCTGGAAATGAATGGGTTTGTGTTAATCTGGCCCTAATTGTTTGGGTTGGGCTTCTGATTGGACCCCATCAGATGCCCCTTGTTGTCGTTTCCCTGTAGGAATTTGATAAGTCTGTCATTGACTTTCTCAAGGTTGGGCTTATTGGTACACTTGGATTTGTAGTGGCCTTCTTCTCCACAGCCATAGCAGAAATTGGGTCGGCCCTGAACTCGTCTGTCACTGATCTTCTTAGTCTCAGTGGAATGGCTGAGGGACTTGGCATGTTTAGGTGTCACGGTCGTCATAGGGGTTTCAGCAAACTTCTCCCCTCGTTGCTGCAATTTCTCCTCCTCCTCCGCCTCCTCTCTTCGTATCATCTGCAGTAACTTCAGATATGGAGGTGGCTTGTCACGAATGTCTTTCAGTCGCAAGTTAACAAGAAGAATGTCGTTATAGAGGATCCCTTTAATAAACTGATCCAGAAGTAGAGAGTTTATCCTCTCCCTCAGCACACCACCTCTTCGAACTAACTTCCGAAGTACAGTCTGGAGACGTGCTAGAAACTCAGATGGAGCCTCTTCTCGTTTCTGATGCATAGACTGAAATTTGAAACACAGCTCCTCTGGTGATTCAGTGCTGCCAAAAGCCAACTCAAGTGCAGCCAAATATACATCCGCGCTGGCCTGGGGCTGTTCACTTCGCAAGTCAGTGATGGTGTTGGCTGCTGGGGGACGAAGAGCCTCTCTCAACCTCCTCCGCCGTTCAGTATCGTCCGTTTCTTCCTCCAGCTGCCCTGTAACCACTTCAATCCAAGTGTCAAACGGGTCTTCATCCTTTGATGGTACTCGTGCACCAGAGAAAGGCCGGAGTTTTCTACCCCCTGAGATACTGCAAGCTGATAAAACTTGACTAAGTGTCTTACCCGAACCCTGCGTAGGAGTAACCTTTGTCACTTCATTTACGCTTAGATCGGTCTCTAAATCTTTCACCATCACTCGTGTCTTGAATTAGGCTGCTGATCTGTTAATTTGTATATCTGAAAAAAGAATATCTGTACTCTCTGTCACACATACCTTGAGAGTCTCCGAGGGGGGCAAAACTACTTGAGCCACCTCTTGGTCAAACTCGCAAAGTAAGTATGTGGTGCCTTGGTGTTCCTGTCTTGAAACTCCTACAAAGTGTCTTATAGTCTTCGAAAGTGCTCGGGTCAGCACCTCTGTTGTTTCATGAAGTCCTTTCTCACCAACAAGGAGGATTGCACTACTGATTGGGATGTCATCTTTCTTACACCAGTCCCTTGCTAGCTTCATCAATCGTGAGTCTGCCATGCTTGACAAAAACTACAATTTCTTTTACTTACAAAAAAAAATATGAATGGGAAAATTAAAAAAAAAATACACCAGCAATATATTTATTTCAAGGTTACATTTATTGTCACACTACAAAACAGAATGCAAAATGACAAATGTTGAGGTACAATACTGATTATAAACTAAGGCAGAAAGTGGAGTGCCTTAGGAATTGAAAACACAAGAACCGGATAATTAATTATTAACTTATTTGCGCAAAAAAAATAGTAACCGTTGGCTCTCTGGTCTGTAGTTAAACAAGAAATTTTTGTGACTTATTCAAAAGTAACTCTCAGAGAAGAATTATATATATATATATATATATTTTTTTCTCCTCTGCGAAAATTGGAATTGGTGATAGGTCCTGGCAAGGTCGCCAAAAATGTAAGCCGTGAACCTACGTAATAAGAGTTACAACATTAAATAATTTTTCAGTAGGTGTGAAGGGGCGCTATAACTTCTGTTGCGTTGGACACTACCAACTGCCAATGGTTTTAACAGATGCCTAGAGGTCCTCTAGACCCTAGACAACCATTTGAAGCACACAAAAAATGTAAGGGCCCTTTAGGTTGATGTTTATTTTAGTTCTGATAACGCTTTTTCCCCTACCCCAAATCGACATAAAATATACCCTATTATGTGTACCCATAGCAGTTATAGGAATAAACATCTCTCATACTCTGGCTGATGGCTCCAGCTTGTCTGGATTCATGTTCTGGCACACCATAGTGGGTAACTGATAGCTTTTGATAAGCCGCCTAGGAGCTGAAGTCAATGGCCTTGTGTTGACAGATGGGATTAGGATTTGTACACGGTCCTATGGGACCATGCTTTTTGCAGGATTTTTTGGGTCAAGGGTTCAAAGCAGGCTAATGGGAATTAACCATGCTATTTGGGTATACTTCAACAGTGAACTTACGGAATTTTAGAAATTTGGGGTAAGCATAAACGGAGTAATTACATTTTGTTTACAAACCTACTTACAAAACAAGCGCCATGGCACGTCCCAGGGTTTTAATCACAACAATGTCTTTTTATTTATTACAACACTTCAACAAGAATGTTTATTAAAGGATATGATCGTATCAGGCCTTATAATGTTAAGAGATCTCTTTTTATGTTTAAAGTGCACTTTGTGAAAACACTGGGGGCTACCGGTAGTTGGTGTTTCTCTCTTGAATTCGCAGGTTCCAGTCCCACTCCTGATGAACTGATGATGCCGAACACCTCAACTGAAGAAAATGTCTCTCGCTGACACAATCACCGATGTTCTCGGTCTCTGAAAGAGTCATCAATAATCAGTCCAAATTGTTGGGTCCTCAAATAGGGCACACACCAGTTAATCTCCAGCTCACCTGAGAGTAACTGAGAGCCAACGATTACTTAATATGTGAAAAGCAATGTTCTGGAAGGGCTTATGTGATTTCTCCAAACAAAACACGATGTTAAAGTGGATAAAATAACTTCTTTTACAGGAAAATTTATCAGAACACTCTGAAAAACATGGCTGAAGGCAGGCGGATGGCCCTAACTAAAATCAACCAACAGAGGGCGCTATATCCATTTTGGGTAGGGGCTACAGTTATATGAAATTTGTAATCACAAAATGAGTTCTTGTGACCATATTTTGAGGTTCCTAACCAGTTTTGTTTTTGGAACTATGTTTAATGTTTTTTATTGTTAAGAAATGTTAAAGTTGTAAAAAAAACAAAAACGATACTATATCCTTAATAATAATAATAATAATGATGATGATGATGATGATGATGATGATGATGATAATAAAGATTTGTAGCGCGCACATATCCACCCTTGAGATACAATTCACTCATAGCCAAATCGGAGTCAGGCTTACTCTTCAAATGGAGTCCAGCAACTATGTCAAAAATGACTCCATTTTAGTAGTCAAAGTACTCCGTTAAAGCCTCTCCATTTACTCCTTTTCCAGAGTCATAATGACTCTCTTAACTTTATTGAAGAGTCATTGCTTTTCAGTGGGGACCCAGGGGTTTGGGTTTTTTCCCTTTTCTTTTTCTTTTGTTTTTTAGGGCACTATGAGGATTTTTGGTGGGGGGCTTCGCCGCTGAAATGTTGTGATCAGTAGCAGACAGTAGGCCTAATACCTCTTCACCCCAACATTGAAATCTGCCAAGTTCCTCCGGCCCTGATAAGCGCTTAAATTCTCTTGTGATCTGTTGAGAAAATGGAATCAATAAAAAATGAGGTTGGACAACCTTAACAGTTAATTTGCGAGTTAAAAAGTAATGCCTAAAACCACATACACTGGCATACTCCGATTACTCGTGATTTGTAATGATTATTTTGAAACCTAACTTACAAATGACTTCAGAACTTGACTCCACCGTGTACCCACCGATTTAGAAAGCATGCATGAACGAGACAAGACATGCAAGATGGCCACCAGCATAGCTACATAGACTGGAGACCAGCAGCTGCATCGATCTCGTTGTTGTAGAGTCAGTGACCAGACTACGGTAGCAACGCGCTTTACGGGAGGGGAGTCAAGTTGACTCTACCTCAGAGTCCACTTACTCTTTATAAGAGTAAGGCGCTGTTTACCCTGTTTGAAGAGTCATTTGACTCCGATTTGGCTCATGAGTGAATGCAATTAAAATATATATCATCGTTGAAGAATTGTGACATGAGATGAGTTTTAATATTAAATTAACCAGGCAAAAATAACTCACTACTCATCTCTTGTGGAAGATAGCTCTGGTGATCAGAAAAACTCTTTAACATTATTGAAAAGCTGCTTCATAAACCCAAAGCTCCAGTGCTTCCATCTACACACTCCGATCAGGACCTCGCAAATGCTTTTTCAAACTTTTTTCACAAAAATTCAGAATATCCGTCGTTCTTTTCCCTCAGTACCTGCCATTCTATCACAAACACCATCACGCAAGGATACACAATGTAGACTGTCCATGTTTGAGCCTACTAGTGTTACGGGGATCAAGAAACTCATCATGAAATCGCCATCAAAATCATGTGAACTTGATCCAGTGCCAACTTCGCTAATAAAACAAAATATTTATGTGTTTGCTAAGTATATCACAATTATATTGTAAACAGATCTCTTTCTTCCGGTTGTTTCCCTAATAGCCAGAAGGTTGCTCATGTTAAACCACTCCTAAAGAAACCCAATTTGGGCAAGGAAGTTTTCAAAAATTACCGACCATTAGTGAATTTAAAGTACAATGTACCTCGGAAAAACAATCAAGCGAGTTGTTTCATCACGGATCTCTGACCATGTTCGTGCTAATAACCTGTCGGACACATTTCAGTCAGCCTACAAACCATTTCATAGAACGGAAACTGCTCTTCTTCGCGTCAACAATGACATTTTATCTGCCATGGATGATGGAAAAATCACTGCATTAGTTTTGTTAGGACTTAAGCGCCGCTTTTGACACGGTCGATGATAAAATCCTTCTCTCCCGCCTTCAATATCATCTTGGAATACATGACACAGCCCTGGATTGGTGTAAGTCCTACCTTTTAAATAGGCCTCAGCATGTTTGTATTGGTAACGCTATCGAGTCCGAGCCTGTTATTCTTGACTATTCTGTACCCCAAGGCTCTGTGCTCGGCCCACAGTGGTTTACTGTTTATACCTTTCCAGTTCGTGATATGATTTTGAAGTAGGCCTATAATTTAAATTACCATGCATGTTTACGCTGGGTACAGCTTACATTACTTTTAAATCTTCTGAACCTGCCGATTCCTGCATTAAAACACTGGAGAAATGTATTCAAGAGATTCGAAGTTGAATGAGACAAAACTTCCTGAAATTGAACGATGAAAAAACAGAATTTGTTCTATTTGGATCACGTCAGCAATTGTCTAAAGTTTCTCTTCCGTTTATTACAATTTGTGACTGGCAGATAACCCCCTCATTACAAGCACGTAATTTGGGTGTTATATTTGACTCGACAATGACTTTAAAACCACATATCTCCAACATTGTTCGCATATCATCATTTCATATCAGAAATATAAGCCGAATTAGGAAATACTTGAATAAAAGTGCTGCTGAACAAATTATACATGCGTTTGTCACATCACGGCTCGATAACGGGAATGCTCTCCTTTACGGTCTCCCGCAGAATCAAATATCTCGTCTTCAGTACATACAAAACACAGCAGCTCGTGTTGTGACTTTGTCCAGAAAGTCATGCTATATCACGCCAATCTTAATTGAAAGAACTGCACTGGCTTCCTGTTTCACAGATAATTGTTTTTAAACTTATGCTAATTGTTCACAAATCTTTTAATATCATTGCTCCAATTTATATTTCTGAACTGCTTAAAGTCTACACTCCATCACGCAATTTGCGCTCCAGCAACAATTGGTCACTCCTAAAGGAACCAACTTCAAAACGGAACTGTGGTGATAGGTCGTTTTCTGTCGCAGCTCAGAGACTCTGGAATCATCTTCCAACTAAACTCAAATCTTGTCATAGTATAACCAGATTTAAGTCGATGATTAAAACTCATCTTATGTCACAACTCTTCAAAGATGATGTATATTTGTAAATGCAATGTAGGTACATGTATCTCGGTACATAAATTTGTTCCCCTATGCTATCATTGTATATTGTTTGTATTCAAGTTTTTCTTTGTTTCCGCGCCTTGAGCGCGCGCCCAGCAGGGTGGATATGTGCTCGCTAAAAATCTTTATTATTATTATTATTATTAAATATACGGCGCGGCTCCGTAAAGCAACGCACCGTCGTATGAATTCACGTTAATTAAACTTCAAGTCCTAAAAACTAACTCGCCAGCGCGTGTATTATAGGCCTACGGGGGAAATGATTGATTTTGTGCTAGAATTTGAGGCACTAGAATGAGCCGAGTGATCAATCTTTTTTCGAAGGAATACGATGATCCACTTGTAACAACGATAAATTGTGTCGAAAATTAAGACTAATTGCGGTGACACCATGTGAAATTCTCAATTGAGTAGTAATTAGTTGTAACTCGACGTTTCGATCAGTTGTCACATGAGGTCGAGTTGTCACAAGGGTCGAGTTATCTCGTGGGTCGAGTTGTCATAAGGGCGAGTTGTCTCGTGGGTCGAGTTGTCCGTGTCGAGTTGTCTTAACCCCCACATGATCAACCGTAACTAAGCTACAGTAGTCATGTACATTATTAGTATGTAAATAACGTTAACGTTAGGGGAGTACAAACAATACAACAAGGCAATTAGCAAATATGTCACAAAGTTACTAGTATTAATGAATATTTTTGTACAGCAGCCAGTGATGGTAGGTTTGAACAATTTTTCTCAAATTTTATGATGTAATTTGTGGTTTCTGATCTAACTACTGGCTACAACTGGGGAAATCATGTGTAACAAGTCATGGCTGGCACCTCCAACGTAATGATGCATTGTTACCGAGATGCGCATCATGCATCATTGTCCAAACAAGGTAACTATTTGTATTAGTCAGCAAATTGAGCAAGGCGTGGAAAGAATGTCGTATCCGACTGCCACTTTTATGATGGTTTTCGGACTTTATTTCCCTTCTAAAAAAATCCTCCCCTTCAGAAAATAGAAGGATCCTATTATTTATAGTTGCCACTGCACTGTGCATGATATGTATAATGACTGTGTTGGTCACTAATTGGGGAGTTTACAAGATCAGACTGACATGACTGAGGAAGTCATTGTACATGTATACCAAAAATGCCTGATTTTTCATGAAATAAATATCCTAGAATAATTTGAAGTATATGTCCATCATCATCCATATGTTCTCCACCTTACTAATACTAGGTAGGTAAGATTACATTTATTGGTTATATTGAATGAGAAAAAGTGGCGGTCGGATACGACATTCTACCCCAAGATGTCCCTATTTTATTTTTGGACGCCCTGTAAAAATGTAGGACGCCTTTGAAGACATATATGAAAAATATTATTAATGGTGGCTAACGGCTACAGGTGGCAACAAGTTATAAGTGCGTGAGTGCAGTGGCCATTAAAAAGGGAAAAAAGAGAGCGAATTTCTTATAAATTTATGCATGCAATCTGACTTAAAAATACACAACTGCTTTTCCAAGGTCCAATTCAGAAAAAGGGAAAAAACAGACCATATTTCTTATAATTGTATGCACATTTACTTACAAAATACACAACGTGCGATTCCTAAATCTTCCCATAAAGGACATTAGTGTTTGTGGAGGATTATTTTAACAAGGAAAATACAGTCCAAAAACCAGTTTATTCTAACATCTTACCACTAAAATACATTAGTGCGTGTGGAAGGTTATTTTAAAGACGATAATATAGTACAAAAACCAACTAATTCAAACATCTTCCCATAAAGGACATTACTGTAGTGCTCGTGGAGGATTTTTTTAAGAGGAAAATATAGTACAAAAACCAACCAATTCAAACACCTTCCCATAAAGGACATTAAAAGTGCTTGTGGAGGATTTAAAAAAAAAGGTAAATATACTAGAAAACCAACTAATTCAAACATCTTTCCATAGAGGACATTAGTGCGTGTGGAGGATTATTTTAAAGAGGAAAATATAGTACGAAAACTATCTATTGGGGTAAAGACTTTGGACTCAGACTTTTTTCCCAGACCTTCCCTATCTTTTTCCACTGGGCCCTTCAATCATACACTCTTCCAACAGATTGGTTAAAATAACCAATATAATGTTTAATTTTAACCATTGTTGTTTGTGTCCAACCAAAATCTTGGTGAAATTAATCAATCTAGATTTATTTACCTCTGAACCGAAAAAGTTTTGTTAAAATTTGAACCAATATAGAGGTGGTCATTTTAATCAATATTATGGTTGTGACCAAGATATAACCAATCACAATATTTATTGTTTGAAATATAAAAAATTTACTTTGGTAGATCCTTCTGCATTTATACAACTGTTGTACCTTTGCACAACTGTAAATGCAAAACCCTAACGTCCTAGGCATTCATTTGGGGTCCAGTACACTGTACTACAAAATACTACTCAATTCTCATAGACCAGTGTACAGTAAAAGTACTCCATACTGCAGTTTACTCAAGTAGTATTTTGTAGTATTCAGTGAGGTTAGGGTTAATGTTGTTAACATGTAATGGCATCAACGAATTAAATAAATACACAATATACACACAACCTTGTCCACTAAAGTACTGTCGCCTGTAGCTTGACTCCTGTATACTTATGTACAATAGATACTGTAGTTCATGTTCCATTTATCAAGCCAATGCGCTCATTGAACTCTCATCTTTTTCATCTTGCCTAATCTAGCAACCATCAATAGCATATACTTAATCCTTTTCATTACATGCATGTTTTTGAAGACGTAAGCTCCCCTCGCACCACAAACCTTAATTTTAGGTTGCTTACTATAGTAACAAATGTCACTTTTCAAATGATCATTTACTGTGAAGACAAATGTCTAAATAATGGGGAAAAGAGACCATATTTAAATACATGTTCACGCAATTTTTCTTAAAACTTACACAACCTGCAGTTCCTAGGTCAAATTCAGAAAAAAGACAGCGTGTTTCTTATAATTTACCAAACTGACTAAAAGGTACACAACTGTGCTAGCTACGTGTACGTAAAATTCAGAAAAAGGGGGGAAAAAACGTATTTCTTATAAATTTGTGCAAACTGACTATGAAATACACAACCTATGTTTCCAAGGTCTAATTCAGAAAAAGGGGGGAAAAAGGGCGTATTTCTTATAAATTTACCAAACTGACTTCAAAGTACACAACCTGTGTTTCCTACATGTAGGTCCAATTCAGAACAAGTGAAAAAAGATGGTGTATTTATTCTAAAATTACCAAACTGACTTCAAAGTACACAACCTGTGTTTCCTAGGTCCAGTTCAGAACAAGTGAAAAAAAAGAGGCCGTATTTATTATAAAATTACCAAACTGACTAAAAATTACACAACTGCGGTTCCTAGGTCAAATTTAGAAAAATGGAAAAAAGACAGCATGTTTCTTATAATTTACCAAACTGACTAAAAGGTACACAACTGTGCTAGCTACGTGTACGTCAAATTCAGAAAAGGGGGGGGGGGGGGGGAAACGTATTTCTTATAAATTTGTGCAAACTGACTGTGAAATACACAACCTACATGTATGTTTCCTACAGGTCCAATTCAGAAAAAGGGGGAAAAAAGAGTGTATTTATTATAAAATTACCAAACTGACTTAAAATTACACAACTGCAGATTTTCCTAGGTTACATTTTAATAGAAAAAGGGAAAAAGGAGAGCGTACTTTTTATAACTTTACGTAATCTTACTTAAAAATGCACAACTGCGGTTCCTAGGTAAAATTCAGAAAAAGGGAAAACAGCTTATAAATTTCTTATAAATTTACGCAAATTTGCTTACAAATACACAACTGCAGTTCCTAGTTCAAATTTAGAAAAAGGGAAAAAAGAGCGTATTTCTTATAATTTACCAAAACTGACTTAAAAGTAATCAACTGTGCTTCCTAGGTCAAATTCAGAAAAAGGGGAAAAAAGACTATTTCTTATAAATTTGCGCAAACTGACTATAAAAAATACAACCTGTGTTTCAGAAAAAGGGACAAAAAGAAAAGATGTATTTGTCACTTGTTCACCAATCTCTAGGTTAAAATAATAAAAATAGTGTTAACCATTTAAATTGGTATTTTTTTATAACCAATCTGTTTTAAGAGTGTACCATTATACACACATAATGGGCACCATGTTCTTGTAGCCACCTGTAGCCGGTAGCCACCATCGGTGTAAACACTTTGGACTTGTATTTTTTTCTCAGATTCCCTATCATTTAACACTGGACCCTTCAATCATACCATTCTACATGTATAATGGGCACCCGCCACGTTCTAACTTGTAGCCACCTGTAGCCGGTAGCCACCATCGGGGTAAAGACTTTGGACTTGAATTTTTTTTTGAGAGTTCCTATCATTTAACACTGTCCTCTTCAATCATACCATTCTTAATGTATAATATTCACCCACCATTATAGGGCTGTGCCGGGTATCCGGGTATACATCCGGATACCCGACCGAAACGGTCATTACCCAGTTCCATTTTTTGGTTCCAATTACCCGAAAACGACTTTTTAAATTTCAGACTTAACATTTGAGTGGTGCGAACAGATATCAGTGACTCTTGAACAATGTAATGTTTACACTTTTACAGACAATTATCTTTAAATTCAAGTGATTGCACTCCAATAAAGAAAAGATCGATTTAAGTATGGTATCCTCTGTGTTATACATGCAAAAGTCAATTTGTTACCATTTACAGTATATTTGTACACCACCGGAGGCATGTTTTCAATAAAAATTAAAACAGGTATCCGGGTATCCGAAGTTTCCTGATTTCGGGTATCCGGTTCCAAAAATATCTGAAAATGCACAGCCATAACCGCCACGTTCTAACCTGTAGCCACCTGTAGCCGGTAGCCACCATCGGGGTACAGACTTTGGACCTGTATTTTTGTATTATGCTGGCATAATGAGTAATGACTCACCCCCAAACTGTAAAAGTTTATGGGGGCATAGGGTGTCCAAATTTGCTGGAAATTTCAAAACAAGGTGTCCAAATTGTTCACTTACATAACAATACTTGGAAAGAATGTCATATCCGACTGCCACTTTTTAAGAGTTTTTTGGAATTTTTTTGCAACCACTAACCAGTTAAAAAATGATTCCTTCGATTTTTGGGGGTACAGAAAGCGAAAACTATCTTTAAAATCAACTTTTATGATGGTTTTCGGACTTTATTTCCCTTCTAAAAAATCCTCCCCTTCAGAAAATAGAAGGATCCTATTATAGTTGCCACTGCGCATGTACAATGACCGTGTTGGTCACTAATGGGGGAGTTGAAAAGATCAGACTGACATGACTGAGAAAGTCATCGTATACCAAAAATGCTTGATTTTTTTCATGAAATAAATATCCTGGAATCATTTGAAGTATACATGTATGTCCATCATATGTTCTCCACCTTACTAGGTAGGTAAGATTACATTATTGGTTATATTTAATTAGAAAAAGTGGCGGTCGGATACGACATTCTACCCCAAAACTTTTACATGTAAATGACAGATGAAATAGGGTGCCAAAATTGAAACTTGTTGTCCAGAAGACACTGACTAATACTATGCATGCTTCATCTTATTCCAGATGGTTGTAAAATTGTTTTTAATCTTGAAAATAACAATATTTGTTTACATTTTTTAAATAAAATGGTATTTAAATTTGGAGAAGCTCGCAAAACTTAATAAATATTCTTGAAAGAGCTATAATAAAAAGGTGGTTATGATTTTCACAAAAAATACTTTGGAACTTTGAATGTGTAAAATGTTAACATTTTGACAAATGATAGAATTCTTTTCATAATCACAATAACACCTCGCTGACAGCATTAGAACAATAAAATCACAGATGTTCATGAAAATTTTTTAGGTCATGTACATTGAAACTAGGTGTTTGTATCTCATAAAATCAGTGGTTAAACTTGTAACTTTTTCCCATTTTCAAAACGGAACGAATTCATTTGAAAATTTTGCACAGCAAAACTGCCAGATTTTTAATTTGTTTTTATTTATGTTCTTGTTTCATTGTTATAAACAAGAGTGACAAGATGTCAACAAGAAGTGTTCCAGAGGCCGTGGCTGTACCGGACAAAACAAAATCTGAAGACTTTACAAAGAAGAACTTATCTGAAACAGACCTTATATCAAAAAGTAAAAGCTGCAATGATAGTAGTGAGATCCCATGCAAAACGGGTGGAGAGAAAGCACGATGGGGCAGCATTTCTGGTTGCGAGGATACAAAAATAGACTCGCCTGTAGTACAGAGACTGTTGCTCCTTTCAAACAAGATAAAAAACCACAACATTGTAGCCAACTCTCTTCTTTCAAATGTCAAATTAGTGCAGTACAAATATGAGAGTGGCTCATTTGAGGCTATTTTCAATCAAATAACACTTGCATTAAATGGAATAAAAGTGAAAAGCATAGGTTGTATCCTCCATACCAAACCAGGCAGTATATTGCTGTACACCAACGGAGAAGACAAAGAGGTAAGTAAAAGAGGCTCTAAATTCAAAGCTCAGTAAAGTATACTAATATGTCTTATGTAAACACTACTCATCTCAGTAAGTACATCCTGTGTAAGCACTGCATAATTCATTAAAAGCAATTCGCAATCTTTGGTCTGAAATATAAACGATACCTCATTTTGGGTATTATAAATATTTCGGGAAAGGTTTGTGAGTATTCACAAGATGATCATACATTCAAAAATGTTTATTATTAAATCACAGTGGTCAAAAAATATGTTGCAATTTGTATCGCAAATTTATTTATTACTCCGCCAGTCCCTGACTAGATTATCATCAGCTACCAGCTGAATATTAATTACATGTACTCCGCCAGTCCCGGATAGATGTATATGAGTTACACCACCTGCCCCTGGATAGAATTAGATGTATGAGTTAATTTGCCTGACCCCGGATAGATGTATGGGTCATTCCATGCCAAATCACCTAGGGCTTGTCAGTGACCGACTCTGATTTGGTTGATTTTTTAAAAAACATAGGCCTACCTCTGTGGGAGTAATGAACACACAACAAATTTTTGCTCCCAACTCCAAGTCGTTTCTGAGATATGGGCCCCTGAAAAATATAGCCACGCCCCTTTTTCTCCCTCCAAGTTGCGTTGGTGATTTTTTGCCAGATTTTTGAGGGACGGGGCCAGTGAACTGAAAAAACCTATCCTGTCCAATACTGTCCCTGATGATTTAAAAATTGCCAGGGTGAGTCAGCCGTTGTTTAAAAGACAGTAGAACCGATGTTAGCAACTACAGACCAATAAGCATCCTCTGTGTAATTTCCAAATTACTTGAAAAAGCTGTCCATATTCAGGTTGAGGAGTATTTCACAAAAAAAAATATTTTGTTTAATTTTAGAGAAACTGACACATTTAACTGATCATATTCGCCGTTTCCATTTGGGTAATTACACAGGAATGGTTATGATCGATCTCCAAAAAGCATTTGATACTGTTGATCATGTTATTTTATGTAAGAAACTGCAGGCCATGGGCATTGGTTTTGTAGAATGGTTCAAATTGTATCTTCATAACAGACAACAATTTGTCAATGTTAACAAAGCCCAATCTAAATGTTTGAATCTGACATGCGGTGTCCCCCAAGGGAGCATACTGGGGCGTTTATTATTTTTGTGTTACATAAACGATATGCCCAGCAGTGATCAGTGCAAATTATTTCTTTACGCTGATGATAGTGCCCTCTTGGTCTCTGACAAAGATCATGCAGCTGTAGCTACATGTAACATGCTTAGCACAGAATTGGAATCGTGTAGACAATGGCTCATTGACAATAAATTGTCATTACACTTAGGCAAAACCTTTTCAATTCTTTTTGGTTCTAAAAGAAAAACCTAAAAGAAGAATATGTGAGGGTAAACAAATTAAATCAGCTACTTCTGTGAAATAGCTAGTGGTTACACTTGACCAACATTTATCAGGTGAATTTATTGCCAATTCAGTCATTAAGAAAACAGGGGATAGGTTGAAATTTCTTTATAGACAGGCTCTTTTTCTTAAAGGTCCTATGAAATAGGTGTTTTTTTCATTGTATACAATGAAGTATGCCTACTGGAACATACATTATATTTGTCATTTGTAAATTTTTCCCCTGACGGTAAATACAATACAAATATTAATTTTAAAATTTAGGGGGTGCTTTTCGACACACCCATACCCCCTCATTAACATACAATTCGTGACGTACACTGAGGCAATTCCCTTTCCGCGATCCACAGCACTTGCCCAAGTATGCGTCGTATACAGCGCACCACTGCATGCAGAGTGTTGCTAGAGAAAAGGTTTCCTAAAGTTTTCTGTCAGATTTGAAGCTTGTTCGAGTGCAGCGACACCACCATGTACATGTACCAAAGACGGTTAGTCTACACCGATTTCCGTCTGATCCAAAATACAGACGTATTTGAACGACTAAAGTGAAGCTGACCAGAGCGAAGTGGTCGGGACCGACAGAACACTCATTCTTATGTAGTGCACACTTAGAGCAGACATGCTTTGAATGGGGCCTAGCTTCACAGCCAGTTCGGTACGGCTTATATATAAGGCCATGCTGCTACCAGATGCAATTCCAACGATATTCCCGCTAAGTAAGAAGGCTGCGAAGGCTCGAACGAAGAAGAGAGGTGTCTTTTTAAAGTGAGAAAGACTCGGGGTAAGTGGCCATTTAGTAATACTCCAATGCATAACCCAGTCCACTTCCGTGCAAAACGACATGTTCACACCATGCTCACCGTTTCAGTGTTCACGGCATGAAAACATGCTGTGATTTGCCACATTAATAAAAACATCGTGTCTGATTTTATATCCTGGCAAGACACATAAAAACATTAATCCTTTCTCATTATGCCTGCGCTTGTTTTGAGTTGTTTTTAAATGATCAGAACTTTAACTCAACTGTTTCTGTTATTTCATAAAATAAGACCGTAATGTTAGCATTGCCTTCGGTGTGTGTTCCGACTGCATGATGGGGGCTTGCGCTGCGTTTCACGGATAACTCTCCTCTTTCGGACATGTTTTTCACGTCTTACTGCTAGCTTTTCGTAGAGTAATTCTCCTGTGCTTCTGGCCTAAAATGCGTCTGTGTGTGCATGACAACGCTAACCGTGCATTGTACCGTGACGAGGACAACTCGACCCTCTATAATTGTTAGACTGTTATCCGATCAAAGTCTGGCACCAAAATTCTCTTCCTTTGTGTACGTCACGAACGTTTCGTTAAAACTTCAAAAATTTGGGGGTCAATTTTTGATTATTAGATAAACAATTAATCCACTCGACACAAAAAATTTAACATTTAAAATTGTTTTTTAATTCATACCAATCAATATAACAGCACCAAAAAATAAAGTTTGGTAAATATACTCTTCACAGGACCTTTAATACAAAATCCCGTAAAACTTTATGTTCAGCTTTGATTCAATGTCACTTTGACTATTCATGCTCCTCCTGGTTTTCTCCACTTTCTGCTCATTTCAAAAACAAAACTTAAAATTAAGCAAAACAAAATGGTTAGGTTAATTTTGGACAAACGCCCTAGGGCACACATCGGGCAAAAAGAACTTTTAATGTTAGGCACAGGGTCACTCTTAACTGAAATTAAACCATGTGTTTAGAATAACTTGCAATGTAACTCCTGATTATATCCGTGACAAATTTATTAAAGTCTTTTATTGTCACCATCATAATACAAGGAACAGTAATCTAAATTTTAAGGTTCCAGTTTCATCTAGTTTAGCAAACAATACATTTTATGTTACAGCTATCAAAGAATGGAATACTTTACCTACTAATGTAAAGAGTTCCACCAATCTGTCTACTTTTAAACGACTTGTTAAATATCATCTCTCAACATACATGTAAGATAAATTTAGGGAAACATAATTCGTTCTTTCTTTGGGGAGTGGTGGTATCTTGATTTGTCTTTGTCTTTGTCTTTCTAATTTGCTAATTGTATTTGTATTTTTTGATGTTTCGATGTAAGGACCCCAATGGAAATAAGCCTATAATACATGTATGTTATTGGCTTTTTAGGTTATCCTTGGATAAATTATTTGGTGTTTTTCTTGCATCTTTGTAATGTGTTTTGTATTTTTATCATCTTTTTATCGGAATAAATTCAATCAATAATACACAATTTTTATGAAGCGCATCCTATACTTCCCTTGCTCATCAGGCACATAAATCATTCCTGAAACCATCTCAGCTCCATGGGAGTATATACAGAGATGCCAACCCTCGCCATTTCGCCGTAATCCTCCCGATTTTTACTAGCAACTTACAGCATTACGGCAAGACAATAAAAACTTACGGTAGTGCGGCTTTTCGCCAATAATGGTGTTAACACATACATTAATTAATTAATAGTTAATTAATGTCGCACGCTGTTGCATGGTGCAGCTACATGAAGTATTGTATATCGTCCCCAGAAGATGGCATACGGATCTTAATCAGGAGGATGCAAAATACGTTTATTATGACACAGTATTGCAGTGCGGTAGCGATTACCATTGGTACGAGGTTGTAATGTCGCCCACGCAGGTATTCTTAACTACAATGCACATGTACGGTGGCAGCAGCAGCAGCAGCATCAACATCAACATCAACATCAACATCTTCTTCTTCTTCTTCTTCTCCTCCTCCTCCTCCTCCTCCTCCTCCTCCTCCTCCTCCTCCTCCTCCTCCTCCTCCTCCTCGGATTGTCTCTTTGGATAAGACATAATTGATGTTTTCCAAAAGGTTGTAATTAAACCTACATTAACTCCCTAGACAACAAAGCCAGTTGGAGGATTATGAAGGATTTTTATTGTTTTAATACAATGCCTAGGGAGTTAGGGTTAATGTATCCGTTTTGTATGAGTTCATTCGTTCGTTGTGTTTATGTGATTTATTCCACTGATAAAGAGAGCAGAACATTATCTGGTTCTTCAAAAAGCCAGATGTGACTGGCTCTGGCAAAACACTAAACTTGTACCCAATTTTCAAAAGTGAACTCCCAAATTTATTGTGAAAATTAAAAATATTCCCAACAACATTTCCGGATTTTTCTTTTTCCATCAAAATCTATTTTTTTCCTTCTCCTTCTCGTTGAGACTTATAAAACAACAAAAAACATAGTTCCAAAGTTCACAGATCCTTCAAACTTGACACATACTTAGACCATAACATACATGTATATGATTTCAGGTAAAGTTGTGACGTCATGGTGACGTCATCTGATAGTGAAATACACTAAAATCAAATTTTGATATTTCCAAAAATCATATCTCATGAACCACAAAAGATATTTACACGATCTTTTGCATCATCTTACAGATCTTGAATTATGTGACATTTTGTACACAGACATGACCCCAATCAGACCTCTCTTTCCGGTCAAAACTGGGTATAGTATATGCCTTCAGTGGACGAAATTACTATTGACATGTGACCTTTTTAAAAATGTGACTGATGACCTGTCACAGTGCCCTCTTGTGGCAGGCTTAGAAAAATAATCTAAAAAATCATAGGAAATTTGAATATGACTTCTGCGAATAAATTAATACTAGTGACATCTTATATTCTCAAAAAATATGTTTGATGACATCATCAAAGTTCAGAGCGCCCCCTTGTGGCATTTATAAAAAGGGATTATCTCAGAAATTGAACCAAAGCAAGTGCTAACGTTATTTTTTCATGATCATGAGGAAGTTTCGTTGTGTCATATATATATGACCTTCAAATCACCTGTTCTGACCTTTACTTCCGGTCCAAACAGGAAGTCCAAAGTCAACACATTCTAATGCAAAATTGATATATTTTTGAATATGAAATTGATATTGTTATAATAAAAGATGATACACCTTTGCAAAATATGATATTGACATCATCGTTGATAATTTGATTGAACTGGAAGTTGATACGAACACCGTGTTTGTTCTAACAAACACTTAAGCTCTAGTTATTATTATTATTATTATTATTATTATTATTATTTCGCGTTAGCACAGCATGAAAAGAAAGATCTTGTTTTCCTTTCTGCCGGTTACACCTCGAGTCAAGCTACATCCCGTAGCCTTAGATCTCGAGTGTCTTTCGCAGAATCCTTGCTGTCCCTAAAAGTGCCGCCTTTTGTAGTAATTCTACACTAACAGATGTTCCTATCTCCTTGAGATGTTTCTCCAACGCCTTCGGGATTGTACCCAGTGCTCCCACTACCACAGGAATAACCTTCACCTTCACTTGCCACAGCTTGCGGAGTTCTCTCGCTAAATCCTGATAGTTCTGTACCTTCTCCTTCTCCTTCGAAGCTACTCTACTATCACCCGGCACAGCTATATCAATAAGATGACACATCTTCTCATGCTTATCCAAGACAACAACATCCGGCCATCTATGTTCTATAACATGATCTGTCTGGATGTTGAAAGCCCAGAGAATCTTGACATTGTCCGTTTCTTCAACCTTTTCTGGCACATGGTCGTACCACTTCGATTGCACCTTGACACCGTACTTCTTACACAGATCCCAATGGATCACCTTGGCCAACTTGTCGTGTCTGCCTTTGTACTCTGTCTGAGCATGCACTCTGCATTTGCTGACAATGTGAAATACAGTCTCTTCCGCCGCATTGCACATTCTGCACATAGAAGAGACATCTGACTTCTCGATCCTTGCCTTCATCACATTCGTCGGCAGAGACTGGTCTTGCGCTGCAGTAATCAGTCCCTCAGTTTCTTTCTTTAGTTCTCCTCTCCTCAACCATTTCCAAGTCTTGCTACTTGCCACTTCTTCAGTACATCTCAGGGATCGGCCGTGAAGTGGTTTTCCTGCCAATCTCGTGTTCTTTCTTCTCTTCTTTGATTCTTATACTCCTTTGATTCTTATACTCCTTTGATTCTTATACTCCTTTGGACCTAATTCGTCTGCCTTCATGTATTTCTGTGCAACCTTCAACAACTTTTCCCGAGTACTACTTACATGACACTGCAAGCTCCTTCTCTCGATGTTAATGCTGTCTGATACACTAAGTAATCCTCTTCCTCCCTCTGACCTCGGTAGATACATGTACATGTAGAGTCTGCTGACATTCGACCGTGGATTTAACATACCGTACATCGTCATCACTTTCCTTGTTTTCCTGTCCGCAACATCTAGATCTGCCTTAGTCTACTCGACAATTCCTGCACTGTACCTCATCAGCGACACAGCCCAAGTGTTGATCGCCTTTATCATATTCCCTCCATTCAGCTTGGACTTCTTCACTCATCCTATATACTCTTTCTTAAGCCTCTCTTTTGATTCCTCGTGCAGTGTGTGATCTGCTTCAAGCACTCCAAGATACTTATAACTTTCTTCTTCACCCAACGCCCTCAATTGTGTGCCATCTGGGAAAGTAATTCCATCCGAATGTACCCTTTTACCCCTCTTCATGGTCATCGCAGCACATTTCTCCAGACCAAACGTCATCCCGATGTCATCGCTGAAGATCTGTACAGTCTGCACCAAGGAATCAATCTCTTTCTCGTTCTTCGCAAACAACTTCAGGTCGTCCATGAAGAGCAGATGATTAATCATGCATCCATCATTCGTCATCTCGTATCCCGCACTAACCTTCCGCAAAATCATCATCAAAGGGAACAGCGCCAAAACAAACAACAGTGGAGACAGAGAATCGCCCTGGAAAATACCTCGTCTGATGTTTACCTTACCAAGACATTCATCATTGACCATCAGATTTGTTCTCCATGTCTTCAGGCTCTCACCCAGAAGACATTTCACCGCCTCGGCTGCCCCTATCATATCCAAACATTCCATAATCCACAAGTGTGATACCATGTCGTACAATGTATGTTTTCTTGTAATCTATCCATGCCATGGCCAGATTAGTTTTCCTGTTCCTACAGTCCTTTAGCACTGTCTTATCAATGATGAGTTGGTCTTTCGTTCCTCTTGACTGCTTCTTGCAACCTTTCTGTTCATCTGGAAATAACTGCTGATCTTCTATGTGACTATATAGATCTTCTGCGATGATACCGGTCAGAAGTTTATACATCATGGGTAGACATGTAATACAGTAGGTCGATAGTTACTTGCAACGTTACCCTTCTTAGTGTCCTTCATGATGAGTACCGTTCTTGCTTCAGTCATCCACATCGGAACGTTGCCACACGCTAAGCATTCTTTTAGCTGCTGGGCTATTCTTTCGTGAAGACAACTGAAGTTCTTTAGCCAGTATCCGTGCACTTGGTCTGGTCCCGGGGCTTTCCAGTTCGGCACTCTTCTCAACTGTTGCTTCACCTTGCTCACATCAATCTGAAATCCCTCTTGTTGTTGTACACCCTGTAACTCGTTTTTCACGTCGGCTAACCATTCTGCTTGTCTGTTATGATCACTAGGCTTATCCCAAAGGCCATCCCAGAAATTCCTTGCCTCTGCTGGCTCTGGGCCCACTTGTGAGTTGTCACATTTCCTGTCCAATTCTTTGAATAATTGACTTTGGTTTGTATTGAATAGACGATTTTGATGAAACTGCCTGACCCTGTCGTCATACCTTTTTACTTTCGCAGCCTTCGCCTTAAACCTTTGCTTTATTTCCTCCTTAACTACACTCATCCCCTTTCCTTTTACTTGATACTTCTTTATTAATCTATTCTCATATCTGAATCTTTCATTGCACCTCTATCCATTTGCTCTATTCTACTGAGATCTTTGCGTAACTCGTTAATTTGGCCCTCAAGGTTTATTATCTTTATGTTGTGATTGTGAATGTGAAGATTTAACCCCTAATTTGTCCGCTGCTACAACTGCACCTTAATTTCAGTAAGGTTAGTAGTACTTAACGTCCCAAGGATTCTACTTACGGTAGCCGACACATTTGTCAGCTTTTTCCTTGAGACCTGACGCAGTGCAGGAATACTCCACTTACCTGTCCCTTTTACTGATACCATTACCTCTTCAATCCTTTTCCTAATATCTAGCTCTTCCTCTGTCAAGTCTGTACTTGCATCTTATGTTCCCTCCTCTACTCCTCCACTGACCTCCTCCGCACTCTGGGAACTTGCCAGCTCTGCAGCGGCCATGTTGATCAGTTCCTCCTCCTGCACTTCTTCAGCATCATCACCAGCCTCTGTCCATGATATTATTCTATTCATCTCTTCCACCTCAACTTTCGTTAGCCACTGGTTATGTTTGATTTGTTTTACCTGCATGGTCGGCAAGACGCTGTTCACTTATTTCAAACATGCCTTTATCCTGCCATATGCTAATCATTCTCCTGTACCCACTGTTCTCTGGCTTTCTCTGTATAAAACATTCCATTGTAATTCTGTTAGTACGGCAAGGATGTGTTCTCTCTCCGTGTCTTTTTAGCCACAACATGTGTGTGGAAAGAATTTTCAGGGAGACACAGGATTTGAAGGGTTTAAATGTTGGAGGTATCAACATTAATAATCTCAGATACGCCGATGACACGGTTCTATTTGCTGAGTCTGAGGAAGATCTACAACATCTAATAAAGGCAGTAAACAGAGAAGGAGAGAAATATGGAATGATAGTAAACTCCACTAAGACGAAGGTAATGGTAATCAGTGCAGGGCAGCCAGAGAAGATTCAGATTGTGTTGAACGACATGCAGCTTGAGCAAGTGGAAAGTTTCGTGTATTTGGGTCACCTTATAAATGGAGATGGAAAATGTGAGAAGGAGATAAGGATAGAAATAGTTGATTGATTGATTGAATTTATTCGGATAAAAAGATGATAAAAAGTACAAGACATATTACAAAAATACAAGAAAAACGCACCATATTTATCCAAGGATAACCCAAAAAGCCAATAACATAGGCTTATTTCCATTGGGGTCCATTTGAGAGTTTAGAAAAATTATTCACATCCAGAAAACTGAGTTTGGTTACCAGGAGACGTCTAGATCACAATGCTATGTGTGGTTGACTCTCTTACATGTACATGTATATGGATCAGAAGCATGGACAATCAGTGACAAAATGACAAAAAAGCTGGCAGCATTTGAAATGTGGACCTACAGAAGGATGCTAAAAATCACATGGAAAGACAAGGTGAAGAATGCTGAAGTGCTGAGAAGGGCAGGAGCAGAGAGGAATTTGGTGAATGTTGTTAAAAGAAGGAAGATGTAATTTTTTGGTCACCTTGTGAGGAAAGATGGGTTTCAACGGCTGCTCCTTGATGGTTGATTGGATAGTAAAAGGGGAGTTGGAAGGCCAAGAAACTCGTGGTCTGGAGATATTAGAGAGTGGTGCAGAACGTCGTATGGTGGATGTGTCCGGATGGCACAACACAGAGGGAGGTGGAGATCCATGACAGCCAATCTGCTAGGAGCAGAGGACACCCATAGATAGATAGATAGATCGTCCTTACTCCACTTTCTCCTGTTTACAGCACGAATTCTGTTATTGTTCTGAGCAGTGTATACGATCTGGCGGTACCTGCTCAAGCATACTGACCAGAACTGTTGTATTGTTTCAGGGGAAATTACATCACCACCACCACCACCACCACCACCAGCACCACCACCACCACCACCACCAGCACCAGCACCACCAGCACCACCACCACCACCACCACCACCACCACCAGCACCACCACCACCACCACCACCACCAGCACCACCACCACCACCACCACCACCACCACCACCACCACCACCACCACCACCACCACCACCACCACCACCACCACCACCACCACCACCACCACCACCACCACCATTTATAATGGGCCGGTATCAGTAAAAAAGGATACTCAGCTACCAAAATAAACCATACTTAATTGTTATAACTATCAGTATTCTGGAACAAGCAGGTCTTCAAAACACATTGAAAGTCAGATGGGAGTTATTATAAGGGAGTTTGTTCCAAAAGGATGGTTTACATGTAGCATAAGAAAATGATCACTCCTCACCAAGATTTGTGGGTGGGAGGAACAAAAGAACAACATTTTGCCACATCTACATGTAAGGCACCTAGAAGGATTGTACTGAACAAGTAAACTACTGTTATAATGAAGAGTGGAACCATATACATGTACAGCATAAATAAACAAGCAGGAATCCAGTCAAGAATAGGGAGCCAGTGAAGTGATTGTAAAACTGATGTGATGGGCTCAATGAGGAGACAGAGTAACAATACGTGCAACAGCATTTTGAAGTCTGTGGGAACGACCAATTTGGGTTGCCTTGTAATTGATACAGAATTAATTTATACAGAAAACATGCAGGGCATGTTTAGTACATGCGGATTAAACCCATGCTATGTAATTGATGTAACGGATTTACAGGTTTTGGAGTCATGGTGAAACATTGACAGTAATTTCTGTAAGTATGTGAAGTACAAATGTACAAGTAGAAGAACCAACAACTGAATTGTCTATGTTGATCTGTGTACTTATCTTGACTTGATACAAAGAGGCGTAAAGTTAGTTAATATGTCAATTAAATAATTAGGAACTGACTTAGTTCAATCATTGCAAAATCTCTTACTTGTAGTGTCACACACTTGTGCAATACTTGATCTTCTTGATTCTGAGTCACTGACTCGAGTCACCAACTCTTCCATCATGCACAAAGCATGCTCATCCCACTGGCAGCATTATTATTATTATTTTTTTTACCTGGGCTATTGTTTGCCTGGCCAGCTATAGTCTGGTACAAAAAAAAAAAATTATTGAAAATTTTTCTTACAAATGTTAATGTTTGGTTTGTGTTTTCAGACCCTCACACCAAGTAACATTGGAGAGCAGAATTCAGTAGTGAACTTTTTGAAGTCTCTTCTCAAAACATTTTGTGAGAGAGATTGTGAATGCACAAGGTTTGATCTCCTTGCTTGTAGCGCTCTTAGACCATCTGATATTGGGCATTTGACACCATCTTTAGAAAAGTTAATGGAGGTAAGTGTTAATACTTAGAGAATGCTTACTAAGTGTCCCTTAGGTTAGGGCACAAAAGCATTTTTGCTTCACCCAAACCTAAATGTTGTCCTTTGTTGTAATAATTTGATATATATTTAATATACCTGTAATACTGTATTTCAACCTATTACAGGCAATGTATATTTCTATTTCCAAGGACAGCATTCAAATAAATGTATTATCAATAAATAAAGTGTAACCCTCATGATGATATACAGATAAATCAACCCTAGAATTAATGGTGTCTGAGGTGCTGTCATTTATAAGAAAAGTTAAATACATGTAATGTCTAGTTTGAATTAAGGAAAGAGTACAATGTACTTTTCCCTAAATTCCACATTGAATGAATACACAAAATCCAAATGCATTTTGACTATTTTCTTGTTCATGACACAACATAATAAGCTGAATCTATCACTCGTTGGTTGTTCAGTGTATCTTAATTCAAAAAGAGTAACCATATCCCCATACTTGTAGAAGCAGTTTCACAAACATTACATGTATTAATGCTGTACCTTAGGCCAAAAAAAAAAAGATGTTGAGTTGCCCTCCACCGACCGACCCAAAAGTGCTGAAATCTCGGGTCGGGTTTTTTTTAAATTTTTTATTTTTTTTTAACCCCCGTCATTCATAGGCCTATTTATTAATGAAACTTACCAATTTTCTTTGTATAAAACATAATACGTTTGATTTGTGAAATTTTCCACTTTTTTTACCGGTAAATTTACCGGTACCCAAAACTCAATCTACATGTTTTCAAATCGAATGGCCCCGGCCCTCACATGGTGCACTGCCTTCGTGCACACTGTGTGCCAACGATTGCGACTCAAATCTACACGTTTTCCAATCGAATTTTTATATATTTTTTTTAATGCAATTCGCCCCACACAAGGCCAATGGCCACTCCAAGGTGGGGGCTACTCAGTCATTGAGTTGTTACAACGACTCCACACTGAAGAAACCAGCCCCTCGCACCGAAACAAGACAAGTTAATAACCAGCCTCTTCACGGTGCGAATAGGACTGGGAGGGGTAACTAGTCCAGAACAAGGCAGTTGTTAAACTGCCTCTGCCCCTATAAGCAATTATGGTTAAGTGTCTTGCTCAAGGACACAAGTGTCACGGCCGGGGTTCGAACCCACATTCTGCTGCTAAACACCAGAACTTGAGTCCGGCAAGCTAGACCGCTCGGCCACGACACTCCACATGTTTTCCACTGGCTTCGTGTATGACAATGATTGCGACTCAATCTACACGTTTTCAAATCAAATGGCCCTTACACGTTGTGCACTGGCTCCCCGCACTGTACGTGTGTCAACGATTGCGACTCGATCTACACGTTTTCAAATCGAATGGCCACTCACATGTTGCATGTTGAGCATTGCACGCAATATGGATGAATTTTCTGTCAATCGATCACAGCGAAAAGTACAACAAAAATGCTTGGGATACTTTTATTCTGAAGCAAAATTCCTTGCTGATAGGTATACAAATGAAAAACATGGTATGTGGTTTCAGTTCCAATGCATTTCAATCTTAAAATGACAGTCAAGGAGAAAAAAAAAAAAAAAAAAAAAAAAAAAAATCCCGACCGACCGACCCCTTCAAATATTTTCACTGGAGGGCAACTCAACAATTTTTTTTGGGGCCTTATTTTAAGAAAATAAATAATTAATACATAATACATGGCCCTGGTATTTATTCATTTATATTATTCAACATCATTACCTTAATACTGTATTGTACACCATCATTTAAATATTTTTTTTTATTAAAAATGTATTACTGTTGAAATGATAATAACACATGAGAAATTTCATTTTGTGAAATTTAAAAGTTATCCCACTTCTTCTGGAATAGCACCGCGATACTTGAGCAACATTCATACAGTACCGGTACGAAACACAAAACATTAGAAATGTCATTATATGTATCATGCGCACAGGCTTTTCACGTATTTTGGCATGTATGAGGCAATAGCCTCAAGTCAAGTACTACTCGGAACTGAATTCTACATAGTTGTATAGCCTTTTGTCAAGTCACACGTGGCACCCCAGATGTTAGTTGTGTTATAAAACCTTTCTGAAAAGAAAACCATAGTTGCAGAGTTCATAATAATGGGGAAACTGGGTGCGTAGCCATAACTAAGGCATGTGGAGGGCCCTCACTCCTTGGGCCCAATTTTTTATTTATTTTTGTTCCCTTTTTAAAATAACAATAATAACAATAATAACAATAATAACAATAATAACAATAATAACAATAATAACAATAATAAAAAACAATAATAATACAAAACAAATAAAACTTGTCCCACAGTAGTTGACCCCATTTTTACTCTTTACAAAGGGTGAGGGATTGTTCAAACAACAGGGGGAAAAATAACACTTGTCCCACAGCAAAGTATTTGAACCAATTTTAGGTGGAGGGGAAAAGTTCTGTGACCTAATAGATCAAAATATTGTCAGGGCCAAAGTTTTCCAAGGCCTACTTCTCAAAAATGTTTTCAGTGCTCCTCCCTTTAGACATTTCTGACTAACCTGCCTGGGGAAATGTTGATTTCAGTAGGGTTTATTCCTACGGGACAAAACGATCTCTACATTAGACTAGCACAGTATATCTTTCCCCATAACTACGGAATAAGATTGTGTTGGTATGCAACATTTTGTTGTTGTTTTGCAATATAGAATTGTCACTGAACACTCACCTGTTCTATAGCCTATTCAAAGTTATTTAATTAATTAATTACACAAGTACTTTTTCATCAGCTAATGGCAATTATTATACTGCAAAAAAAATAGTACAAGCTATAATTGTGTACATAACTGTAATACTCATTACTGTACACAGAGATGCCAATATACACGATTAGGGCGTAGCAAATACGATTTTGAGCCGTGAATACGACTCTACGATAATTAATACTTCATTGAAATACGCTAAACAAGCCGCCACAGTATAATTGTATATAGTTACAATACAAGCAAACAATGAATGAACTATTAAGTGGAAATAAAAATGATGAAAAATAATTTAAAAAATGAAAAAACAACAACAACCTTTTAAATTTTATAAACCGCACTGGTGGTAAAAAGTGACGATAGCGGGATTAGAATAAACAAGCGCGAGCGCGCTGGATTCGACTGCCTGCCTACCACATGTACCCTGCCTGTACATCTGTACATTATTTGCAAGATCGTACCCATTGATCTCTGTTACATAATGGGAAATAATGAGCATACCCGTGGGGAATGAGGTTGTCTGTGAGGTAACTTGTGTGTACACGTGTACATGTATGGAACGCTACAGCTGCCTTCGGTGCCCATATCGCTTCATTCGGCCGATTCACCATTTCATTCGGCCGATTCACCATTTCATTCTGCTATATCACCATTTCATTCGGCTACTCATCATTTCATTTGCCCAATCATCATTTCATTCGGCTAGTCTTCATTTCGTTCGCTTTTTCGTCATTTCATTCGGCTAGTCGTCATTTCATTCGGCTATTCACCATTTCATTTGCCCAATCATCATTTCATTCGGCTAGTCTTCATTTCGTTCGGCTTTTCATCATTTCATTCGGCTAGTCATCATTTCATTCGGCTATTCACCATTTCATTTGCCACCAAGATCGTGGTTTGGAATAAAACGTGTAAAAAATGATTGAGTTTATATTGTGGTTACATGTGTATATTGCGTTTTGCTAAAAACTGAGTTCGAACTTGTGTTTGCGTACCTGAGAACGATGTCTGAGAAGGCAAACAAGCTGGCAGCCAAAGTGACGAAAGCCGCAGCGTCCTCGGCAACATCATAGAGAGAGAACAAATTTTCACCTTATTATTCAGCGGTGACAAGGAAGTTTCGTGGCGGCCGCTCCTTTCAAGGGAGATCCGTTCACAACAAATCCAAGTGTGGGACCTTCAAATCTTCAACGTCAAGTCATGGGAGATCTCGATCAGACCGGGGATCGGATGATTCCAAGTCAAAACAGTAGAGATTGCAGAAATTCTGTCACAGACAAGTCGTCTTCAATATTTTGTTCCCAGTTTGGAGGTCCCTCACACAGGACAGTTGGATACTTTAGTCGGTGGTTGGTCATCAAATAGAGTTTATAAGAATTCCGTTCCAGTTACAGCACAGGGTGCTGGTAACACACATGAATTCCCAATCTCAAGTAGAGATTGTTCAAAAAGAGGTTCAAAAGTTATTGAACAAAGGGGCAGTCACTGTGGAGAATCTGGTGGACGGCCAGTTTAGTTCGTCTCTGTTCTTAATCCCCAAAAAGTCCCCAAAAAGTACATGTATCAACACTTCAAGATGGAAGGCTAGTAACTCCAGGAGATTATCTGGGAGCCATCGACCTCGAGGACACTTATTCAGGGTTCGACCTTAGCGGTCGCCCGCTCGCCAAATGCGAGTGAAAACGGCGGCGGGCGAGTCAAAACCCTTCCTTCAGTAGCCCGCTGGGCGAGTCAAAATATTGTCACCGATAGGCCTATATCAGCCCTGAAATTACACGACGGCAATTGCCGTAGTAGTATGTTAGATGGGGGTCCTGGCGCACCTACTTAAAAAATGATATTTTAGGGGGAATTCCCCCTTAGTGGTAGCGAAAAACCGTGACGTCATGAAAGTATTGATGACGTCACAAAAATAGATTTAGATGTTACCGCCGGTTTTACGCGGCGTTACCGCTGGTTTTAAAAACCTAGTTAAAAAAGTGACAAATTAAAAAATTGAAAAAAGTAAAAAATATTATCTAGTTTAATAATAAAGATGAACAAAAACAGAATATAATTTAAAAAGCAAAGCAGAGCTAAAAGAGATTGTAATAAATGAAAATATTAAAATTGAGGTAGGTAGTGGTAAATATGGAAAACTGACTAGACTTGATTATTTAACGGCGGTATTAAAATATAAAGATGTATTATTTCCTAAAGCAATTATTCCTTGCGAATGGCTTTTAGTTGGTAAAACAGACAAGTGTTGTATCGATAGTGTGTGTGGGGGAAGATATTGTGGATTACATCGGAGTCGTACAGGGAGTGACAAGCGTATCCCCGTTGCTTGTTTAAAATGTAAAAAAGGCACAAAGACTTTAACTAGCTTTTGCACGAGATGTGCGAATAAAGTATTAGTAAATCGTTATAATCGTTTAAAAGTTGAAAAAGGAAAAGCTAGACGTTCGTTTAATAGCGTGATGAAAGAATTGTTGGAAAGAAATTTCTTTATGGATTATAAATCATAATTATACGGGGGAGGTCTATCGAACGTTTTTACACGCTCCGCTACTCGCGAAGGATTATAATAATGTTTATTTACGCTCACTTTAAACTCAAAAGTTTTTCTATAAGAATTTTTTTTTCTGCAGTTGCATCTACGGGTTTAACCGTTTAACCGTTGTTGAAATAAGTACATTACGGATTTTTTCTTTCATTTTATAATATTGATCTCGCTCTTCGCATACGAGCACAAATTCTTCTTGACTGATGTAACCGTCTTCGATGGCTTTACTAACGTGGTTTTCGATCGTGTTGGGTTTACTCAATGCTAAAATTCGTATTTCATCGTGTTTTTTAGCTTTTTTATACAATTTATTTTTCACATATCTGAGAGCGAAAGCTGCACCACCCAGCCCCAAAGCTAAACCTTCTAAAGCGTATCCCACGGGCGACGCTATGATTGTGGCGA
Source organism: Zoroaster sp. YZ-2022 (assembly GCA_029582265.1). Lineage (NCBI taxonomy): Eukaryota > Metazoa > Echinodermata > Asteroidea > Forcipulatida > Zoroasteridae > Zoroaster > Zoroaster sp. YZ-2022. The sequence goes on from CM055827.1 coordinate 23,730,032, forward strand.
TACTAGCTATTCCGATAGCACCTGCCCCCATACAGCCCATTTCTGCGAGAGTTTCTACGATACTACAAGCGTTGATAATTTTATTAAATTTTTTATATACGGCCTCACGTTCGTTAATTTCGATTCGTAATTCTTTTTGAATATCATCGAATATATAATTGATCGTGAACGTTATCCAAGACTCGTTTTTTGATATGACATCTATAATTTCGTAAATATTGTAAAGCCCCGGGTCGACAAATTTTATAACGTCGTTCGACCCCGATGTGCGATAAATTATTCTTTCTTTTTTACGTACGTTGTAATATCCTATCCAAATGTTTACGCTTTTTAATAGCATGTGTAAATCACCCTCGCGATTATCGATAGCGTAATCTAATACAACTCGTCCACCCTCTTTTTCAATTTCAATTTCGATGGTATGAAACATTTTATTATTTAGAATTTATAATAATTCTAAATAATAATAAAATGACGTTTCCATTAGCATTTGAAAGTAATCTATCGAAACGATATCCAACATCCGGAAATTTTTATGTTCCTGAAAATTTTAACGCTAACGATTTAACGAGTATAAATATTTACGTTAACAAGAATGAGTTTTTTAACGTACAATTTGATAATGTTTTTAACAACTACAAATTACCTAAAGTGGCTAGTCAAAAAGTAGTCGATGATTGGCATCATCAACCGTTAATTTTTTATCAAAATCAAATAAATTTTACGACGTATTGCGCTTCAACGGGTTGCGGCGTAGGTTATCAACATTTAAATAATTCAAATATGATGATTCGTAGTTTTTTTAGATTTCACGTTTATTATCAGATAAGACGATTACTCAAAGAAATGAGTTGTCCTGCGTCTTTTTAAAATTATTTTAGCTCGTTCAATAACAATATAGATAGTAGCGCGTATAAAAAACTATGTAAAGACTTTCATACATCAACCTCTACCAATTGGAAACAACGCGTTGATATGCACAGCGATGGATTAGGTACCGCTTATTTTTGGAGAAATATTGGTAAAAGATACGATCCAGTACCCGGGCACAACTATGACCATTCTATTTTAAATCCCAACACTAGCCCCATTCCTCTCAACAATCTCGGCTCAAACTTTGAAGCGAGTGAAAAAAGAATGGCTTTTGACGACGGTGTGCATAATCGTAAAGAACATACGATTAGAGTAGGTTACATTTTACAATCCGATAGCGTACTTTTAGCGAATACAAAATTTATATTGTCTTTAAAATTAGCGCAAGGTTTTACGAGTGTTGGTACGGAACGAATTAACGATTCAATAAGAACGTACGTTTACGCGATTTTAGGAGCTCAATCGCAAGCGAAAACTTCTTTTTTAGCGGGTGGTACCGGTTTAGACGCGCAGCGTGAATTTATAAATATAGTCAATGCGGAAATTGATTCTCCGGTTGATTTACAATCTTCTATTCAACGTTATCAAGATGTTTTGCAATACGCTCGTTCGCAATTAAATTTTGCTATAGGAGAAAATTTATACATGATGCCTAGCGATATGAATTTACGAATAGGGTCGTACGCGGGATACAATAATAATTTATTAATCGCGACGCGTGATTTATCTTTAGGTTCAAATTTAGATTTAAATTCAGAACCCGCCCCTCCTGCTCCCCCTATTTTAGATTATTCACCACCACTAATCACAAAACACGTAGAAGAAGATAGCGGCAGTTCTTCCACACTTGATGCCAACGAACCACCACGAGAACCAAACGTCTCTAACGAACCAAACATCTCTAACGAAATAAAAGAAGACTCTACACCACCGCAAGAACCAGACAGCGCTAACGAAATAAAAGAAGACCTTTTAGAATCAGACGGTTCTCATAGTGAAGAAAAAAATTCTTTAATAATCGGTATTGCTATTTTAACCGGACTAGGTATTATGATTTACGAATCGTTATTTTAGAGTTTTACGCATGTATGTTAAAATTAAAACACCAACCGCGGTCAAGGTTAACCATAAATATTGCGCCGCGAGCGCGACGACGCTAGAAGCTGTTTTAAATAACCAACTTACTATCGATCCTATAATGGCTGGTAAAGCGGCTAAAGCTTTCGCTCCCAGTTTAGCTAATACATTCGCAAAGTTTTTAAACGTTTTTTGTATCCACTCGCTTATACCTCCGCTAGGTGTGGGTGGTGTGGGTGTGGGTGGTGTAGGTGGTGTGGGTGTGGGTGGTGTGGGTGGTGTTGGTGTAGGTTTGGGTGGTTTTGGCTTTGGTAAAACTGAACTCGCGGCATTAACGATCGTGTCGGCGATAGCGGTAATAGCTATACCAAACGCCGCAAGTATAATAACGATCGTGAAGCCTTTTTTTTAAAATAAGCTTTTAATTTTTTCACCCAATGTGCGTTTTCTTCCATTTATTACGACTAACGTTTCTTCATTTTTATCAAAAAGTTTAGAAATTTCACTACTTAAATTACTCATAGCCTCTTTCATCGCTGCGAGTTCATCTTTTATTTGTGACTTTTCTACATAAAGTTGTTTCATCGCATCTTCGTCTCCTATCTCGTTCTCAAATAAACTTTTGTTAATTTTGTTTAATTTTTCTTTACCCTCTACATATCTTGCTCGTAATTCTAATATCGCGCCTCGTCTCGTATTCATAAGTTCACTGAGACCCACTATTGTTCTCATATCGTAACTATCCTTTAGATACGGGTCTTTTGAAAGAACTTTAATTGTATTTTCGTTAGCTTTTATCATTTCGTCTAAAACCGTTGTTTGCGTTTGCGGTAACTGATGAGATCCTTCTTCGCGATGAGTCGTTTTATCAACGATAATGATTGGTTCTCTTTGCGCTTCTTCCGTCGCATAAAAATACTCATCTATTGCTTCTTGTGCTTCTGGCGATTTTTTTGGTTTTGGTAGACCAAAAAGTTCGTAAAAAAGATCTTTACCATGTTTTTTTAAAGTAGATTCTGCTAAAAATTTTCCTGCTTCCTTTTGGTTACTTAACCGTATTTGTTCGCCGTCTTCCTTAACAAACCAAAATACTGAGTAACTATATCTAAATCTACTATAGTTTTTTACAACGTTTGGTTTATTCCATTGTTTGTAAAATGCATCAACGGCATCTTTTTCATTTATATAATGGCCCGAGCTATCAACGCGACTGGGCTGGCCAAAAGACGTTTCATCAACTTGCTCTCCTTCATCATCTTCGTCATCGGTAAACAGCATCTATTTCATCATCTTTTAAATCTTCCATCGGAATATCACCTCCTTCCGCCATTTTATAATTACTTTTTATATTTTTTAGAGTTTTCGTCTCACATAAGTTAAAATTAAAACACCAACCGCCACTAAGGTTAACCATAAATGTTGAGCCGCGTACGCGACTACGCTAGAAGCCGTTTTAAATAACCAACTTACTATCGATCCGATTATAGCGGGTAAAGCGGCTAAAGCTTTCGCTCCTAGTTTAGCTAACATATTCGCAAAGTTTTTTAACGTTTTTTGTATCCACTCGCTTACTCTGTTGCTAGGTGGTGGTGTGGGTGGTGTTGGTTTTGGCTTTGGTAAAACTGAACTCGCGGCATTAACGGCGGCTTCAACGATAAAATTGATAACCATACCGATGGCTATTAATACACTAACGATCGTTACGCCTTGTTCTCTAAATAAAGTTTTAATTTTATCACCCAACGTATCGTCTCTCGTTAACATTTTTTGAAACGTTTCTCTAATTCTATTGATTTGTCTACGAAGAATGTTTTCATTCGCGCTCACGGCTTCTAATCTCGCTAGTCTTTCATTTTTTTTTCAAGCAGTTGTTTACGTAGTTTTACCGTTTTATCTACATCTTCGTCGTCTCGATCTCGAGCGCTTACGTATTCTTTTTCAAGATTAGATGTTTCTTCGTCGAGTTGGCTTAATTTAGCTAAATTTAATTCAAGATGACCTCGAGTCGTTTGTAAAGCTCTATCGAGCCCCAAGATTTCTCGGCGTGGAAACTCAAAATCTGTTTCAGTTTCTGCAACCGCAACCGCCACTTTGATAACTTCTTCTAGTTTTTTAGATTTTTCTACAAATAGTAACGGTGGAGTTGGTAATTTTCTACCACTGCTTGTTTTCTCTTCAATCGGTTTTTCCGCTTCGGTTATTACACCTGTTAAAGCTTCTCCAATTTCATTAAACGGTAACAAATCATCTAAAGTTAAACCTTTTATACTGCTTACCTTTAAAAAGGCACTCTTTTTTCCTTTTCCTACATTCGTTAAACGTATTTCTTTACCACCTTTTATAAAATAAAGTATACTTCTATTTTTTCCATCTAATTTTTCTTTAAAATCGGTATAGTTTTTTAAAGCACTTTTTTGGCCTATACTTTCATAAAAATCATCGACCGTTGCTCTAAGCTGACGGTTTGTTTGAGATAAAAGCGGTGTACTAAAAGACGTTTCTTGTGCAGTTGTAAAATCACCCAAGTTGTAACCACTCACTTCATCGTCTAGTTGTTCATCGCCTTCATCACGACCCTTCACTAGCAAGTCTTCCGTAAGATCTCGTCCTCCTTCAGCCATTTTATAATTACTTTCTATATTTTTTCAACAATTTATAACTTACGTAACCTACGGCGCTCATCGCTAGTACGATGAATAAAATTTCTCGCGTTTTTTGATCTTCGCTAGGAGCGTAAAAATCTTCTAGTTGAGGTTCGACGTATAAATCTTTCGGTAAATTAATTAGTTCACCCGTAACTCGTGAATATTCATTCATTGCATCGTCAATGTTATTAAACGTTCTTTCGGCGTTTGATTCTTTTTGTATTTTTTCGTTTAAATAATCAAGATATTTTAATCGCTTTTTACTAAATTCATCTCTAGCTTTCGAAAGATGTTCCAACGCTAAATCGTGTCTTTTGTGTTCTTGCGACGCGTCGCTGCTACGCAAATTACTAAATAGAGCATTACTTCCTGTAAATGCTAACGTGTTAATTACCGCACCTCCAACCATCATCGCTATAGATACCATTTTACAATTACTTTTTTATAAAAATATTTTATATTTGTTACTATAAACTATGACTAATAATATGTACGGAGATACGCTCGATCCATACAGGAGAATAAGAGAACCGAGAGGTGTGAAAGGTTTGCGTCAAAAAGTCGTCATCACAAATAATCCGAGCACCATTACCGAAAATCAATTGTTGACGGTTCGTTTTCCAAATTTAGGAATGAACGACGTCATCGTTCCGAATACTTCGCGATTAGCTTTCAATATAGAACTCGTTTCGACGGATGATGAAAATAGAACGTTGGTACAAAATATAGGTAGAGCCATCGTAAAACATATAATTATTAAAATGGAAGGAAATGAAATATTTTCATTAGACGACGCGGATGTGTTCAATTGTTTTAAAGACGAATGGCTGACCAAAGATCGACGCGAAAATTTAGTGTACCAAGGAATCGAAGATGCTAACGTGACTAAAATGAGAATAGACGCTAACGATAAGGTCCCCGCGGGTAACGGAGGAAAAGATAAAGCCATCGCGGATACGTATAAAAATAGATATTACATTCCGCTTGATTTTGAATTGTTGACCGATCATCAACCCTACTACCAATCGGGCATCGGAGATCGATTGACTTACGAACTCGTGTTTAATAAATTCAGTAGCGTAATTAAAAGCACCGACGATGACGCGGGATTTCTTTAGAATTTGAGGTCGTTCACATGCCGGAACTCGCTCGAACGATTAAAAATCAATACAGCAATAGAATGAGCATATTGTTCGATCGCGTACTGAGGCAGAGCGTGACTACGTTAAACAAACGCGATACGGCGTGGAATATAAATTTAAATACCCCAGCAAAAAGTATGAAAGGAATATTGTTTTTATTCAGAGAACCCAACACGAAAGAAAGCAATAAATTTTATAATCCGAAAATCGATAAAGTTTCAATCACCATCGAAGGCGTTCCCAATCAACTCTACGCGCACGGAATGAGAAGGTATCAACATTGGGAAGAGATTTCAAAATATTTCGGTGATTCGAAACAACAACACGCTATACAAGTCGTTAAAGCGTTAAATTTATCTAACGTTAAACCGGCAAATTATTTACTAAATCGATACGGTTTATTTTTAGATTTGAGAACGAGCGTTGATAATAAAATACACGGAAGCGGAAGACGAGTACAAAACTTGTCCGAAGGAATTACTATTCAAATTGAAAAAGAATCGGAAGCCGCTGGCGAACTAAACATGTACACTTTTATTATCATGGACGCGCAACTAAATATAAGAAACTCACGTTTTGAATCCGTCGATTATTAAACATCTTGACTGATATTTAAAAAAACGCCTAATATTAAAAGAAAATGTTACCTAAATATCCACACGCCGCGTTAATTTGCGGACAAACGGGATGCGGAAAAACTGAATTTGTTTTAAATTTATTAGAAAAAGAATATTTAAAATATTTTAAAAATATTGTTATACTATGCCCCACCATCTTCGACAACGATACGTACAAAAATAGAAAATGGGTTCTAAACGACGATAACGTACACGTTAACGATTTAAACGACATCTTGCTGAATAGGGCTATACAAATTTATAGCGACGCTTTCAAATCTGAGGAAACGTTGTTTATTATGGACGATTGCAGCGCTAATAAACAGTTGCATTATAAAAAATACGACGAGAATAATAAATGTATGATTACACAATTAGCTTTTAGCGGAAGACACGTTAAACACAGCTGTTGGATTCTTTCGCAAAAATATAATAGCGTATTGAAAGATTTTAGAGAACAACTCAAATGGGTGTGTTTATTTTATTGTAAAGATAGAGACTCGTACGAGAATTGTCTTAGAGAAAATGATGTTATTCCAACGGCTGAGCTACGAGAGCGAGCGCGCGAGCAACTTAAACGAGTTTTACATCGCAAGTTGATTTTAAAAACGGATCAGCCTACCGATTATGAAATACGTGACTAAGGGTCGTTTAGTAATTACCCATAGGTTGTTAGTTAGTTACCCATAGGTCGTGAGTAATTACTCATAGGTCGTTAGCAAGTTGTTAGTAAGTTACCCATAGGTCGTGAGTAATTACCACTAGGTTACACATATGTTAAGAGCAATTACCACTAGGTTAAGAGCAATTACTCATAAGGTTGTTTAGTAGTTACCCATAAGTTACTCATAGGTTAAGAGCAATTGCTCATAGGGTTGTCTCATATTTTAATAAATATTATAAAATCTATTTATAAATATGAATGCTGACATGAACGAGTGCAAGTTATATTTACGAATATATCTGCCGAACGAGTAAATGATTTTATACATGATCTTAACCAACTTCTCAATACTGAAGAAGAAAGAAAAAAACTAGTACAAGTTTTAAACGAGAATACTGAAAAAGTAAAAGGTTTATTTACTAGTATAGATAATGAACTAGTAAAAGATCTAATGTTTAATCTTAACAAACTTTTAAACGATGATGGGTTATCTAAAACTAATTATTGGTTTCTATATTTTTTTATAAATTTAACTGATTATTCTATAAATACGTATAATAAATGGAAGAAGTACATAAACTATTAAACGAAAATCCACAGACAACACTCGCGGACGACGCAAGCGATAACAACGATGATACGTCGTTGAAACAAAAAATACGTCTTTTATCGGTTGTAGTGGGGGGAGATTCGAAAAAGTTTTTCGGAAAAGAACTAAGCGTTAGCGATATTGAAGCTTTGTCTACCAAAGAGCGAGACGCGCTACACACGCAATACGAAACTAAATTAGGTCGCGATATTACTCAGTCTTTAGGTAGCGCCATTATAACGCTATACGCTAAACTATTAGGATTAAGTTTAAATCGTATAGATTTGTATGGTCATAAATTTCAAATTGATGACGAAGGTAAATTAATTTCAGATTTAGAAAAAGATCCGTTTATTTCGAGCATGCTCTCTACCGTAGCGTGTGAAATATACTACAAGTATGGTATGTTGATCGCGCCTCTCAGCGCTTCGCTAATTACAGCAAAACATTTTAAAATAAAAGAAGAATCTTGTGTAAATAATAAAAGCGATGGAAACCAACGAGCAGATTGTGCAACCGGAACCGATGCAACCGCAAACTTCAACGACGAAGACCGTAACCCAACCAGCGACTAAACCAAAAAACCCAAACAGAGTTGCGGCTGGAAAAAGACTAGCCGAAATTAACAAAAAGAAAAAACTACAACTCGCTAAACCCGCGAAAAGCGTTAAAACGTCTCGCGATAGCGAAGAAGCGCCGAGTTGTAAAGAAAACAACTCGTCGAGCTACTACTACTACTATATAGCTATTGGTTTAGCTATTGGGGGTATCGCTTATTTTTTGTTTAGTAAACCTAGCGAAGCGGAACCAACATTTAAAAACGAACCCGATTCGGTTAAACTCGCTAGAGAACCGCCCACCTCGCAGACGACGAGAGAACTCATTGTTTTTGAAATGGAATAAAAGTTTTTTTTTAAATATTATATTTAACGACTATAAAATATGTCTTCAATGCCGATAGATACGAAAACAATCGCAGATTCAGTTTATCACAGCCTCGTTTTTGGTGTTTTAATAGTTTTATACAGCATGCTCGGTAAAAAAGTATTAAGCGTAGAACCGGCCAATTTAAATAAACTTAACGTAAAAGACGGGTTAAAACTCACCGTGACGGTCGCGGTAGCCGGTGCGACTCAAACGGCGTTAATTAAACAAGGAATTTTACCAGCTTCGCTCATGCCTAAAAATCCTAATGAATAAAAAATATGTTGTACAATATTAAAATGAATGAGCTAAAACTTTCAAACGCTTATTATAGTCCGAGAGGATATTACAAAGGTCTCGACGCTATTAATAAATTAGCTAAAGAAACTAAAGTAAATGTAAAAACAGTTCGACAGTGGATAAAAAAGCAAGCGCTGTGGCAAATTTATTTGCCCTATCCTAAATATATTCCAAGACCAACTTCATCAAATAGTACGTTTGGAAAACCGAATGAGGTTCATCAAGCGGATTTACTGTTTCTTCCGCACGATGTAGTTGGTAGAATTACGTACAAATACTCGTTAACCGTCGTAGATGAAGCCAGTAGATTTAAAGAAGCACAACCGTTAACCGATAAAACAGCTACGCAAGTTGGCAACGCGTTTGAGAAAATTTATAAACGTTCTTCGTTAACTTGGCCTAAAATTATAAAAGTCGATCCTGGAAAAGAATTCATGAGTAGCGTCAACGTATTGATGAGTAAACATAATGTTGTAATACAAAGAAGTGAAGCTGATAATCATAGAGCTCAGGGTATGGTGGAGCGATTTAATAGAACTTTGAGTGAAAGATTATTTTCACATCAATACGCGCAAGAAATAGCGACCGATACGAGAAACAGAGAATGGGTTAAAAATTACCTCTAGTCGTAAAAGCGTTAAACAACGAGACGACGCGACTAATTAATTTGAAACCTAAAGACGCGATTAAATTACGTAGTGTCGAGCAAAATCCGGCCTCACCAGCTGTTGTAAAGAATGAAAAAAGAATCCCAAACAACAGTTTGGTTCGGTATTTATACGCACCCGGTGAAGCTGAAAAAGATACGAGACGCCGCGCGACCGACCCTATATGGAGTATAAAAACTTATAGAATATCTAAAACTATTAAAGGTGCGAATCAACCCATCTTGTATTATTTAGAAGCGGGTCCCGCTCGTAGTTTTGTAAAAGAAGAATTACAAATTATTCCTCGAGATACAGAAAATCCTCCAATCATGCGTAAGAGATCGTAATCGCAATTGTTGTGAGAGAGATCGTAATCGCAATCGTGCATAAGAGATCGTAATCTCACCCAAAAGATCGTAATTGCAATTGTTGTGTGAGAGATCGTAATTGTAATTGTTGTTAAACGCTAACGCCGTAATGACCATAAGCGCGAGTATCTATTCCGTTTTCTAAAATATATCTCTTTGTGTCTAAAGGCGATATAGCGATATTTTATTTATTCGCGTTGTATATAGTCGATGTTTTTCATGCCTGATAAAATTCATAGGGTGATGCAGAGTATTTTTCAATGATAAAACTTGTTTATAGTTTACGTGTTTAATATCTTGTATTAAAACTTGTTTTTTAACGCCTTTAGCTTTTTTTATATTTTCTCCTCGAGATAAAAACAACGAGTACATTTTTGGTCTTAAACAAACAATTTCAGAGATTACAGTCCCCGCATTCTCGTCTTTCTTTTTACCAATCACTTTTTTATTTTCTTCAGAAAATAGAAAATGATCTCGTTTATAATTACTAAAATCGTATAAATGTTTGTCTTTTTTCATATCTTCATAAACATCTCGAGTTTTAATTTCCAACAACAAGCTATCTGTATCCGTGTATACCAACTCGCACTCGTCGTTGTATTTTACCTTTAAACGATTGTAATAAAAATCATACATTAAATGTTTGGATAAATCCAGTATGCTCATTCCTATGTAGACCGGGCGGTTGAGAACGAGTTTTGTTTTGTGCATGTGAATCGCTACTAGATCGTTATCGAAAATCCTCGCCTCGGCAAAATTTGGTTTCGCGATGAGCGTGCGAATTTGATTTTGTGCTTTTTCGTCGTTTAACCGCTTCAAATTCACGTTGACGCGTTTTCGTACGTTTTCCATCGTTTTTCCAAAAACTGAATTGTTCATGAGTTTAAACAAGTCTTTTTCAAAATCGCTCGTTGCTTCTTTTCTGAGCAGAGTGTTTTTATCAATGTACGATTTCATCCAACACGATTCGTCAAATTCTAAAACGCGATGAATTTTAGTCAGTTTCATACCTAGTTGTAAATACAATCGTAAATTACGATAATGAAGCACGTAGTTGCGTTTATCGTATAAATTTGGTACTAATTTTACGACGTTTGGGGCCGGTTTGTCGTTTAATAAATTCTTTTGATAGTTGCTCATCCATTCTTTCGGCACTATCAACGACTCTGGCGCGAGTGGAAACGCGTTGTGCGAATCGTGTAATTCTTTGGGATATTGTAAATCGACTTCTAAAATACATCCTTTGTTTCACTTTAATCCCTCGCTCTTGAGTTTGTCTATTTGTTTATTGGTCATCCATTTAAAATTACCCGTTGGTAAAGGTTGACTCATCGCGTAGCCGTATAAATTATTCGCGTCCAAATACGTAATGTAACTCGACGGTTTCGATTCATCGTAGTCGTCCAAGTAAACATTATTTGCTTTAGCGTATCGTTTACTCACCATACACGTTCCTCCGCGCGTACCTCTCTCAATAAATAAATGCATGTCGACGTCCGTGAGCAATTCTAAAGTTTGTTTCGAATGTTTTAATAAAGCGTCCCAACTCAGGCCGGGACTAGTATAATAATTAGCCGGATCTAAATCGTATTGTTTCATGCAAGTATTACGGAAATTTTCAAATACGTCCGCCAATAAGCAAGTATCGGTACGCACGTATAAATCATGATAGTCTCCTAAATTTTTACAATCAAAAATACGAAATACATTCTTTGCGTGCTCGTATTGTTCTTTGGTAATGTGTTGGCTGTTTAAACTACTGTAAAAAGATTCTTGTAAAGGAAGTTGTTTCTCTTTAAATTTTTCAGAACTATCCATGTACTCGTAAGGATAAATACCCTTGCTTTTAATGAGATTAAATTTTTCGGAAGAGGGTTCGAGTTTAGTTGTGATCGGAAAAGAATTATTTGATTTTACGAGTTTATCCAACGACGCTAGTAAAAATTGAGCGCTGTCGATAAATCGTAGTTGCCCGATTGTAAAAGAAATATATTTTTCAATATTGTTTGGAATACACGTTAAATTTCCCGTCGTTTGACTAGCGGCCTGCATAATGAGATGAGAATCGTATCCTCGCAAATTATGAAATACGACCGGAATAAAAGTTCTGTTTGGTTTTAAACTTAGTTTTAAATTACAATAATTATGCGCCGCGCCTCTATACTTTCCGGTAATGTGGCAATGATCGCGTACCTTGTCGTTATAGTCTTTAAAAAACTTCTTTTCGCATATCCAACACTCTCTAGCAGAGTTGTAATATTCTACATCTTCTTTAGTCATGCGTAAATTTTTAGGGTTTTTAAATATTTCGTTGATGTTTTCTTCTTTTTCTAATTCATTTAAAAAATGTTCAGCCGCATCTTCTCCTCGGTAAACGATAGGAGAACTACTTTCACCGCCGCAACGAACGACTACGTACGAATAACCGCAAACGACGTGTTCTTGTAGTTTTTTTAGTATTAGTAGAGTTAACATCGTCAACCTTTTTAATAATACTTTCAAAGTCGGCGTATATTACGAAAGGAACTTTCATCTTTTTATGAAAATTTATAAATTTAACCGTATCGTTTTTACCCATTTCCGGCATCACGATCTTCGTCGGTCTGTCGTTAATTCCCTTACACATTTTTATGTGATTTTCGAGATACACTTCTGTTGAGAAACCCTGTAAACATCTCAAACAAAAATGTTTACGTTCTTTGTGACTCGTTTGATCGTAAAGTAATTTATTCACATCTTTTATCCAAACGTAGTGAGATTTAGCTTCTTTATGAATTAATAATAAATTAATGCGATCCAGTCTCGCGGGTTGATCACTAAGTTTGTAAACTAGAATCGTTTTTGATTCACAACCAAAAACATTTATCGCTATATTGTTTTGTTTCTCTACTTTTTTTATTTGGTTGATTGGCGTAGGAGCATCGATATTATTAAAATTTAAACCGTCTTCAATCGGGTATTTACTCGTTCTATCACCATCCCTTTTCACGGGAAAAAGAGCGCTGCGAAGCGCCCACCGCAAACAATCGTCATCTTTGTTTTGTACGTTAATGCACGCTTTTTTATTTTTTATGTAGTCGCATAGCTCGATATAAGAACCGCCTCTCAAAGGTTGATATCTTGCGATTGAGATATTCATTTCTACGATACGATCTACCTCCCATCCGCTGCCCTTTTGAGTCCATTTTTCTAAAGCCTCTTGAATTTGTGAAGAAACAGTATTGAGTATATTTTCGATGCCATCTAAATTCAGTAAAACAATTTGCTTATTATTATGAAAATTTGGTTCGGCAAAATCGACCGTACCGCTTAAGTTTTCTTTACGTAATTTAACGCGTATAAATATCATAAACTTGTACGCGGTAAATTCTCGCAAGTCCATACCCAACTTGGTGATTATCTTTGGTTTTACCGCTCGCCAAAATATATTTAAATCTTTTGATGAGTTAAATCTCAACTCTGTTTCTCGTCCGTGGAACCTTTTAATAGCGTTGATGTAGTCTTTTTTTTATCAACTGCGCTCTCGATCCCGCGCCGCGTGGTGGCAGCTCAATATTTTCAACCGCTATAAGCTCTCTCAATTCAGCTAAATTTAATTTATATAATGGCTTTTGTTTTTGTCGTTTTAAATATTTTTTCACCGCGTTGTAATAACTGCGTTTATCTACTTTATTCTTGTTGTTTTGCACAAGAATTATTCGGTTAATGTGTTCTCGCGCAAACTCTTTCAATTCTGGCAATGTGTATTTCGATAAATATTTTGTTGTCATCTTTATTATTAAACAAGATAATATTTTTTACTTTTTTCAATTTTTTAATTTGTCACTTTTTTAACTAGGTTTTTAAAACCAGCGGTAACGCCGCGTAAAACCGGCGGTAACATCTAAATCTATTTTTGTGACGTCATCAATACTTTCATGACGTCACGGTTTTTCGCTACCACTACGGGGAATTCCCCCTAAAAATATCATTTTTTAAGTAGGTGCGCCAGGACCCCCATCTAACATACTACTGCCGTCAATGCCCTCACCCTCTGCCGTGATGCCCTTTAAAAATGCCACTTTTCACGGCAACGAGTTGCTGTGCTTTTCCCTGCATTGCCGTTGTGCCCACTTGTTTACACATAGTATTTACTACGTACATGTACATGTACATGTACAGTGCATTCTCACGGAAAAAAATATATCGCTGCCACGCTCGATTGCGCGACCGGTGGCTGCGTTGCATGCTAAGACCAAGTTCACGCAACGACCATTTGGGAACAAAATAGTCAAAATTACCTGGTACTCATGACCAAAATGATATAGCGGTTACCAGGCAATATCGGCCGATTGGTCGTTGTACGAACTTGGCCCTTGTTAATACTTTGGTTGGTGTCAACAGTACCCACAACATAAACACTACGCCAGGCATTCGCGGGTACCAGCTAAAAATAGCATGACGCGGCGTTGGGGCGCATGCAACGTAAATAATACATGCCGAGTCTGTACCTAGACATGCATGCAGCGTGTGCGGTGCATCGGATATAGCATCGACGCATCGACGCATCGATCATCGTGTCGCGCGCTGCATGCAATGTACCGTATGTATGTACATTACGCGGCCAGGGCTTTTGGTGGTCGTCAACATGCTGTCAAAGGGTCGCTAGCAAATAAAAAAAAGAGTGAACTGAATACTGCCACATCCAAATGCATAAAACTTGATGTTTTTTTGGGGTTAACATTGTGCTTTTTATTTATTTTTAATTGGTGACATAAACTGTAAGTGTTGCAATACTGTTTTCATGTAGGCCTAGAATTAGAAAGGAAACTTTAGTCTTATTGGCATGGCATGTGCTGAATTTTTATTGGAGTGGTTTAAAAAAAAAAAAAAATTTAAACATTGCCTTGGTGCCCTTTACGTTTTTTTTTTATCATTGCCGTGATGCCCTTTGAAAATCAAAAAAATTGCCTTGGTGCCCTGATTTTTTTAATGTTTTCATTATTGTTGTGTTCAGTTGGTTAGAAATAGAATATGAAAAGAGCCTTCTTCATTTCAGAATTAAAGCAAAAGCATTACTGTACACTAATGTGCCTGATCTTTTCCTCTGTTATTAGAATAGAATCCGTTATTAATTAAAGAAACAGAAACAAATATGCACATAATAATAAGGTAACTGACAACTGTTGTTTATAATGCACGTTCTGATTCAAAATGCCTAAATTACTAAAAACAGTGATTTGATTAAAATTATTTAAAAAAAACATACAGGCGAGTGAAAAGGCTTGCGGGCGAGTGAAAAGTTTGGTTTACTAGCCCGGCCGGCGAGTGAAAAAAAAAGTTAAGGTCGAACCCTGCTTATTTTATGATTTCAATTCATCACAATCATCGAAAATATCTTTGTTTCATATGGCAGAACAATTTGCTTGCCCCCCGAACATTTACAAAAATTCTCAAGCCAGTGGCGGCAAATCTTTGAGAGAAGGGAATTCGTTGTGATTTCTATCTAGATGATATCCTAATTCTGGGCAGATCTCTGGAGTCGGGAGGAGTGCACGGAAAACATCCAGTTTACGACAGGGTTTTTAAAAACACTAGGCTTCATCATCAGTTAAGAGAAGTCACAGCTCTGCTCTGCTCAGTGTTTAACTTACCTGGGATTTGCATCAATTCAAGAACAATGACTATCTCTTCCAGCAGAGAAGGTCAACCGTATTGTCAGTCACTACCAAGAAGTTTTGCAAGCACCTACTTTAACAGTTCGGGAGTTAGCTCAACTCATCGGTTGACTTTCATCGAGCATACAAGCGGTGTTTCCAGCTCCTCTGTATTACCGGAACCTGCAGCAGGACAAGATAGCCGCACTTCACATGAACAACTCGTACAAGTCACAAGTAGTCCTATCTCAGTCTTCCAGAGAAGAACTGAAAAGTTGAATCAGCTGTGTAAAGAACAGTCAGACTCTCCTCAATCCAACACTAGATATCACAATTCAGACAGATGCATCACTTCAAGGGTGGGGTGCCTGCAGGCTGGACGTACAGACGGGGGGCAGGTGATCCCTGACGGAGAAATCACCTAGATCTACTGTCAGTGTATTATGCTCCCCAAGCATTAGTGGGCCATCTACGCAACTTAAACATATGTTTACAAGTATGACAGTTATGTCATACATCAGCCACAAAGGGGGGACACATTCTCAAGAACTGTCAAGCCTAGCAGTCAGGATTTGGACATGGTGTCTGCACAGAGGGATAACACTATCAGTAGAATTTCTCCCAGGGGTCAAGAATGTCGTAGCAGACGAAATGTCAAGAAATTTCAATGACTGCACAGAGTGGCATCTGCTCACTGAAATTTTCGAGGAAATTGTGCAAGAACTGGACTTCCAACCTGTTCGCGTCGCGGCTGAACAAACAACTCCCCACATTCGTATTGTGGCATCCAGACCCACAAGCATGGCAGGTGGATGCATTCACCATCAGTTGGAACAACTTGGTGGGCTATCTGTTTCCTCCATTCGCTCTGTTCTCATGGTGCCGTCAGAAGGTTCGAGTGGAAAAAGCCACAGTTCTGCTAATAGCACCAGTGTGGAGGACACAACCTTGGTACCCACTGATCCTACAATTGGCAATACAACACCGTTACTGCTACCACAGCATCCAGATCTTCTTCAGCTATGCCACAACTATCAACATCATCCCATGCGGGATAATAATAATAATAATAATAAAGATTTTTAGCGCGCACATATCCACCCTGCTGGGCGCTCAAGGCTTAGCTGCCTGAGTGCTATCAGAAAATCATTGGCAATAAGAGACCTTTCGCAGAAAGTGTCCTCAGTTATCTTGTCATGGAGAAAAGGTACAAATGCTCAGTTCAACTCTGCCTGGAATCACTGGAGTCACTGGTGTCTTCAACGAAATCTTGATCCAGTTTCGGCACCTTTAGCGGAAGTTTTGGAATTTCTCCATGAGCTATTGGATGAGGGTCTCCAGTATAGGACTATCAATGTCTACAGGTCAGCCATTTCTTCAGCGCATGCACATGTGGATGATGTCCCAATTGGGCAACATAATTTAATGACAAGATTTTTTAAGGGCATCTTCAACATCTGCCCCCCTAAGCCTAGGTATTCAGTCACTTGGGATGTTGGAAAAGTTCTGCGCTACCTCAGCTCTCTTCCGTCTAACAGAGAACTAAACTTACGACTCGAGTAACAGCAGGACGCTGTTCATCATTAGTCGCTTTAGATTTACAACATATGAAGAGGTCAAAGGCAGCATGTGAATTTGCTCCAGTGATTCAAGCCCAATGTTCTACAGCATACAGACTTGTGTTAAGTATAGTATTGGCACGATTCCCTCCGAATCCCCAGCACTGAAGGAATATACATGTACATGTATGCACAGAACCAGACCTTTACACACCAGAACAATCAGAAAATTTCCAGGCTATTTTTGTCTTTCGGAAAACCTCATCATGCTGTGGTCTCATCCACTATTGCAAGATGGCTTAAAACAACCATGGCAACAGCGGGAATAGACATTTCCCACTTCAAAGCACACTGCACACGTGCAGCATCTACTTCAGCAGCGGCAAGATTAGGCGTATCTACAGCTCAAATTTTACTGACAGCAGATTGGTCATCAGCCAGCACTTTCAGTAAAATCTACAAACGAGATGTCCAAGGTACTCAAGAATTTGGCAGAGCAGTCCTGTCTTTTTGCCAATTTTCAAATGGACATGCCATATAATTGCTCATTGCTCAGAAACTGTTAGAGTGCCTATCACCAAATTTACAGGGAAGCTTGTTTACATCATAAGGTACCTCTTACATGAATTAGAGGGAAAATAAAAGATACATATTTTTTTTACTCATCTTTGAACTTTATAATCTGTGATAACTTTTTTCTGGTTGATTTTAGGAGATAGGTTTTAAATTTATAGGGCTTGTAAAAAGCTTCAAAATGACACCAGAACCAGCTCTCTAGGCATTTTGTTGTTGTATCGTTAATTAGCTTAAACTTCATTAGGGCAATTCCACGCGAAAGTTGACATGACCCAAAAAATTTCAAATAGAACTTTTTGAACTTTTTTCACTTTTGCAGGTGAGATTGATACCTAAACCTTATGAAAATGCATTGATATCACCAACGTTTGTTCATTTTCAATTTTTCCCGCACATTTGAATATATACATGTACGCATAATAAAACGTCAACTTTTCAAAGAAATTGTAAAAATAGGAATATTTTTTTATTCTCATTATTTTTCAAAGCCAACATTTAATTTTTTTTTATTATATGCAAAATAGTACTTAGGATACCTTCTCTAAGAAATTGGAAAAATTATTGTGATTTCTATTTGCATATGTACGCTGCACATGACTGTATTTTACGTTTTTTTTTTCCACGGCACCATGTAACGTCCGTGACATTTTGGTCATCTTTTTCCTCTAAAATAAAATCCAGTGAAGATTTTTTTGTTACTCTAGGCTACATATTTAAAGCTAATGTAGTTTTTGATGGGTAACTTTATCCAGTATGAAACTTGAAAATCCAATAATTAGAACTAGGCTAACGAGTGTTACGGACGTTACAGAATTTTGTTACGGACGTTACGTTACGGACGTTACACATTTTACAATGCACAAGTACATGGTAATAAATATACACACCCCTATTTTAAAAGTGAAAAGATCCTGATGCACATAGAACTAGGTCATTATTTTGAGTATAAATTGTATCAATTTTATGCCTTTTGGTGGGAATGTTAAAGACTCGTGTTAGCACATACACATGTACATGTAAAAGATAAATGAATTTGATACATTGTGTAGTTTTCATAAATATATTGTCTTGAAACATTTTGCCATTTTTAGTATGCTATAACAAAATCAACTATGTATTTTTTACTACATTTTCCAACTAGGCCTAACACTAGTAACAGTTTATAAAAATCCTGATTATTCATTTGCAGTTAAAAGGGATGTTCTTGTCTACATACATACATTACTGTATGCATCCTATGTTAGTAATTAACTGAGTGCATTAGGCCTGTACTGAAACTAATTAAAACCTCCGTGTACATTTACATATGTACATAGTCTTAAAAATTCAATTCTACAATGTATTTCTTCATTGCTTTTTCAGTTCTTCAAAAAAGATTCCCCAACAATTAAAAGATGGAATGCATGTTCATACATCATGTAGCATGAGATCATAAAAATCTGAAAATGTAATAATTATTCTACATTATCAATATTATTTCAGAATGACCAAAACAGTTAAAGCGCGTGTCAGGGAGTTTAGACAGAGGCTGAAGCAAAATCCTGAAAAGTATGAGGCACATAAAAAGAAAGATGCTGATAGAAAAAAGAGAGAAAGACAGAAAAAAACTCACAAAGGAAAAGTGTGACAGGAGAGCAAAGGTTCTCCTCAGAGTTATTGTTATTATTAAGTCCATTAATGCAGGCATGATATTCTTCCTATTTGAATGTGATTCCCAATTTTTTGCCTAAGAAAATCTGTAAGATTTTTATTAAATAGCCTCAAAAAGCCTTTCAAAGCATAAACCATATAGGCTAATGGCCCTTGTACTGAGGTCAGTAAGATTACCCTATGCTTTTTTTTCCAAGGGTCAAATATCATTTCTGATTAATGTTCACATGTTTGTAAGGCTGGTCTTATAGTAACTCTTACATATTAAAAAGATGAAAAAGAAATTTAGAGCTGAGAAAATCATGATTCTTAACTTTCTGCCCACGTTATTTCACATCCGTAACATCCATAACGGTGAAATGTAACGTCTGTAACGCTAAAATGTAACGTCCGTAACGGCAAAAACTTCATGTTTCTCCATTATCAGAATGACTTTTTCTAAATTGTCAATTATGTTTGTATAGAGGGAAGTTATATCTACTACTACATAGTTATTTCAAAGAGCTCTAACCAAAAACTTCACAGAGTTTTACCAATATGTCACCGAGGTTGAAAAGCCTTGTCAGAACATATAACGTCCGTAACGCTCGTTTGCAGTGGTTATATCTAATAAATAAACCAAGCTAAATATAATTTCACCATGTCATGTTATACACTAGAGTCTAAAGTAATAATGTGCAGAATAATTAAAATCTGCTTTGACTGCAAGTATGTTACTTTGTTTTCTAAAAATTGCTAGTCATCTCTGTATGTAACGTCCGTAACGGTGGAATTGCCCATTAGCATGTATCTCACTAATTAAGAGGCCTAGAGCAAAAGTTTTTCCATTTCTGGCCGTTTCTCATGGGTTCCAATCATTCCCTGAAATTTGAAAACAATCTGAGAGGTCAAAGGAACTTCTTGGTTGATTTGACATGGAATGACCCTAAAGTAAGCAATTGATGACGTACGTCATAATCGTAATTTTGTGACAATGTCTGACATCTTTTATCTTGACAAATTCAACACAGAATGTGTTGAATTTGAACTTTCTGTTTGGACCGGAAGTGAAGGTCATATATTATGACACAATAATTCTTCCTCATGATCATGAAAAATAATGTTAGTACATGCTTTGGTTCAATTTCTGAGATACATGTAGGAACATTTTCCCTTTTAAAAACTGCCGCTATGGGGCACTCTGATCTATGATGATGTCATGAAACATATTTTTTTTAAACGATAAGATGTCACTAGTCACTTGATTCACAGAAGTCGTATTCAAATTCCCTATCACATACATGTAGTGCTGCAGAATATTTTTCTGTTTAACTTCTGGTTTCAACTGGAAGAAAAGGTCAAAAAGGGGTCATGTACGAAAGGTTTGTAAGATGATGCCAAAATTGTAAATTTATCTGTTGTGGTTCATGAAATTTGAATTTTTGAAATATTAAGCTTTGATTTAGTGTAATTCTATATCTGATGAAGTCATTATGAAGTCATTAAATATATTAAATATATCTTAAAGTTAAGATGTAAGTATTTGTGACGTTAAAAATTATTATGAATTTTGCAACTACATGTATGGTTTTCTTTTCAGAGAGGTTTTATGACACAACTAACATCTGGGTTGCTACGTGTGACTTGACAAAAGGCTATACAACTCGGTGAACGATTTCCCCTGTATCGCATCGCAAAATGCGACGTAATTTGGACAATCTGCGATGGAATTTCAAACAATACATCGCAGATTTTGTGATACAAATTGTGACAGATTTTTTCACTACTGTGGTTTAATAATAAACATTTTTGAATTCATATTCACAAACGTTTCCCGAAATAACGTTTACATGTATATTTCCGACCAAAAAATATCAAGGGATCCGTCCCGACTGGGTTTGCTTCCGTGTGTCCGGGGTACATGTACATGTACAGTACAGTACATGTACATGTACGTCCATACGACATACGTGGTCAACGATGACTTCACGACGTGACGGTGTTGATGCAACAGTGACCACGTGCACTTGTTTTACCTATGTGTATCCGTACATGTATGCAACTTTATTTCCCAGCAATCTGTAAGGATTTTATCCGCAATGCCTAAAATTCTATGTGCATGCATTATTTTTCTGCTGATGAATTAACTACGGGCGAAATTCCCGAAATGGAAAACACGCAACAACCGCCCATTTAAAAAAAAGCTTTGCACGTGTTTATTTTTTCTTCTCCTGAGTTTGGGGGTTGGAACATTGAGCAATTGAGCCACCTTCTATACACAATAGTACCATGTTCAGTAATTCATACAATCACTACGGCTGTATTGAAAGGAACTCTAGAAACGTTACAACTTCGTTTTATAGTAATTTTTTTTGAACATTTAACAAAATGAGCAATCATTTATATATATGTAGTGGTGAGATTTAGAATCATTTCAGCACATAATGATTGCACTTTCAACCACGGTGAGCCACTCATTTTCCTAACGAATTTTTAATAATCAAATTCAAGCTTAGTTGATCATACCACAAAGTAACGTAACACTCGGCGAAATTCACTTTAAAAAGCACCCGAACATGTAGCAGTCTGTAATTTGT
This sequence comes from Zoroaster sp. YZ-2022, assembly GCA_029582265.1. Lineage (NCBI taxonomy): Eukaryota > Metazoa > Echinodermata > Asteroidea > Forcipulatida > Zoroasteridae > Zoroaster > Zoroaster sp. YZ-2022. The sequence goes on from CM055827.1 coordinate 23,751,875, forward strand.
TTTTGTGATATTGCCTGTTTTAGCAATTGATATAACAATGTAAACAAAAAAGAAAATGGGACGGAGGACTAACTTCATGAATGACTGCAATTTGGCAAAAATAATTAAGAAATTGGCCAAGAAGAAAGAATTAGAAACACGTGAATTTTTTTAACACATGTGGCTCAATTTCCGGACACTAAAGATGATTTCTGGTAAAATTTGGACATTCGTATTATCAACCAAACGACAGTAGGGCCTAAAGCCTTGGAAAACAACACCTTTACCTATGCACACTACATGTACATACTGTAATTTTAAGCATTTTAAATTTGCTATACAAAAATTCAAAGATTGCTAAACCAAAAATTATTTTGCTGTGCAAATTCATTTTTTGTATCGCAGTTTTGCAATGCAAATTTTTTTAACGAAATCGTTCCCTGCAAGTATGTAGAATTCATTTCCGAGTGGTACTTGACTTGAGGCTATATTGCCTCGTGCTCTTGATCTGTGTGCTGAAATATGTGAAAAGGTTGTGCGTGCAAAATGGGCTATATACACATAATACACATAATGACATTTCCAATGGTTTCGTACATGTATGCTTCGTACTGTATGAACGTTGTTTAAGTATCGCCAGGCTATTCCAGAAGAAGTGGGCCTAACTTCTAATATATTAAATTTCACAAAATGAAATTTCTCATGTGTAATTATCATTTAAACAGTAATACATTTTAATACAAGTGTTTTTAATAAAAACTGATGGTGTACAACGTACAACACAGTATTATTGCCACTTGAAAATGATCTAAATTTACATTCTTTTGACCATAACTTCCGTTTCAGTTCCATGCATTCAAACTTCACAAATGTATTACTACTCAAAGTTTGGTGAAATTCTGTCATGGTTTGGAGGTTATTATTATGAGAAAATTATTATTTTTCTAAACCTTCCGCCAGAGGGCACTGTGAAAGGTGATGACATCATCAGTCATATTTTTGAAAAGGTCAGATGTCTGTAGTAATTTCGTCCACTGAAGACATATTATACCCTATCATATTGGCTGCAGACCCTAAATAGGAGAGGTCAGATCTTTAAGATGATACAAAGCTTACAAGAAAATATACTTTTGTGGTTAGAGATATGATTCTTTTGAAATACATTAAACTTTGATTTAGTGTAATTTGATATCTGATGTCGTCACCAAAAAAACTTCCTCGTGATCATGAAAAAATAATGTTATTGTTAGTACCTGCTTTGGTTCAGGTGATACATGTACATATATGGTTTTTCATAATATATTTAGAATTACATATATGTGCTAAGCTGAACACCATAACTTCAGCCACGTTTCTGAATTTATACTTCACAAAAGTAATACACTGGATGTATTTTATCATCGTGCTAAATTTTGTGAAGTTCTGTTTGATAATTTCTGAGATGGGAATGTGTTCCCCTTTTAAAACTGCTGCAAGGTGGTGCTCTGATCTGTGATGACGTCATCAAACATTTTTTTTTGAAAATGATAAGATGTCACTTGTCAATTTATTCTCATAAGTCATATTCAAATTCCCTGTTACATTGCTGCATACCCTATAAATATTGCTTGTTTGATGAACTTCCAGTTTCAACGGAAGAAAAGGTCAAATTGGGGTCATGTCTGAGTACAACATGTCACATAATTCAAGGTCTGTTATATGATGCAGAGATTATGAATACATCTACTGAAGGTGTACATGTACATGTACATGTACATGTATATACTGATAATTATTGGGACACTGAGTTCTTCAAACGATTCAAACATACGAAAACAAAGAACATCGTATTGTAGAATCAATCCATGTGTACAAACCCTGTAGCTTGCGCTATGTACAAACACTACATCCTCACGTAATCATACCAACGTGTACAGTCCCTATGGAAAATTCCCTTTCTGCAAAACCACCACCGACAAAAGTTGAATGACAACAGAACATGCACTATTTTTATTGATATTGTGATAGAGTGAGAAAGGATGGTACCACATTCTTCCCATAGTTGGTAAATTCGAGCAATAAAATTTTGAAGTTTATATTGACTACATCATAATCTTCACAGATTAGACTAAAATGTTAATGAAATATTATTTACTTACGTAATGATGACGTAATTGTTTTAGAAACTACATGTAATGCTAAGTATGACAACTCGTGGGTCGAGTTTTGTTTAGGTCGAGTTTTCACAAGGGTCGAGATGTCTTAACCCCCGCAGGGTCACATTATATTGTTTAGGTCGACTTGTCCGTTCTCGCTAATCTATACGTCCTGCAGATTAGACTAAAATGTTAATAAAACAATATTTACTGATGTAATGATGAGGTAATTGGTAACTACAAACTGAGTCACATTACAAGCTTTCATGCTGCATGTTTTGTATTTATGTGAAAATGCGAAGTATGACAACTCGTGGGTCGAATTTTGCGTAGGTCGAGTTGTCACAAGGCTCGAATGCTGGCGTGGATCCTAGTTAATTGATAAGACTGTGCTAAAGGACTGTAGGAACAGGAATACTAATCTGGCCATGGCATGGATAGACTACAAGAAGGCATACCAGGGGTCGAAATTAAATGGATTTTCATGGTAGCCAGCAGGGCTAGTAACACAATTTTTTTAGTAATAATAATAATAATAATAATAATAATGTCTTCTGGGCGAGAGCATGAAGACATGGAGAACAAATCTGACGGCTAGTGATGAATGTCTTGGTAAGGTAAACATCAGACGAGGAATTTTCCAGGGTGATTCTCTGTCTCCACTGTTGTTTGTTTTGGCGCTGTTCCCTTTGACGATGATTTTGCGGAAGGTTAGTGCGGGATACGAGATGACGAAGGATGGATGCAAGATTAATCATCTTCTCTTCATGGACGACCTGAAGTTGTTTGCGAAGAACGAGAAAGAGATTGATTCCTTGGTGCAGACTGTACGGATCTTCAGCGATGACATCGGCATGAAGTTTGGTCTGGAGAAATGTGCTGCGATGACCATGAAGAGGGGTAAAAGGGTACATTCGGATGGAATTGCTTTACCAGATGGCACACAATTGCAGGGCGTTGGGTGAAGAAGAAAGTTATAAGTATCTTGGAGTGCTTGAAGCAGATCATGTACTGCACGAGGAATCGAAAGAGAGACTTAAGAAAGAGTATATAAGACGAGTGAAGAAGTGTTTGAAGTCCAAGCTGAATGGAGGGAATATGATAAAGGCGATCAACACTTGGGCTGTGTCACTAATGAAATACAGTGCGGGAATTGTCGAGTGGACTATGGCAGATCTAGATGTTGCTGACAGGAAAACGAGGAAAGTAATGACAATGTACGGTATGTTACATCCACGGTCGAATGTCAGCAGACTCTATCTACCAAGGTCAGAGGGCGGAAGAGGGTTACTTAGTGTATCAGACAGCGTTAACATCGAGAGAAGGAGCTTGCAGTGTCATGTAAGAAGTACTCGGGAAAAGTTGTTGAAGGTTGCGCAGAAATACATGAAGGCAGACGAATTAGGTCCAAAGGAGTATAAGAATCAAAGAAGAGAAGAAAGAACACGAGATTGGCAGGAAAAACCACTTCACGGCCGATTCCTGAGATGTACAGAAGAAGTGGCAAGTAGCAAGACTTGGGAATGGTTGAGGAGAGGAGAACTAAAGAAAGAAACTGAGGGTCTGATTACTGCAGCGCAAGACCAGTCTCTGCCGACGAATGTGATGAAGGCAAGGATCGAGAAGTCAGATGTCTCTTCTATGTGCAGAATGTGCAATGCGGCGGAGGAGACTGTATTTTACATTGTCAGCGAATGCAGAGTGCATGCTCAGACAGAGTACAAAGGCAGACACGACAAGTTGGCCAAGGTGATCCATTGGGATCTGTGTAAGAAGTACGGTGTCAAGGTGCAATCAGTGAGTACGACCATGTGCCGGAAAAGGTTGAAGAAACGGATCATGTCAAGATTCTCTGGGACTTCAACATCCAGACAGATCATGTTATAGAACATAGACGGCGGATGTTGTTGTCTTGGATAAGCATGCAAAGATGTGTCATCTTATTGATATAGCTGTGCCGGGTGATAGTAGAGTAGCTTCAAGGAGAAGGAGAAGGTACAGAAATATCAGGATTTAGCGAGAGAACCCAAGCTGTGGCAAGTCAAGGTGAAGGTTATTCCTGTGGTAGTGGGAGCACTGGGTACAATCCCGGCGTTGGAGAAACATCTCAAGGAGATAGGAACATCTGTTAGAGTAGAATTACTACAGAAGGCGGCGCTCTTAGGGACAGCAAGGATTCTCTGAAAGACACTGAGATCTAAGGCTACGGGACGTAGCTTGACTCGAGGTGTAACCGCAGAAAGGAAAACAAGATCTTTCTTTTCATGTTGTGCTAACGAAATAATAATAATAATAATAATAATAATAATAATAATAATAATAATAATAATAATAATAATAATAATAATAATAATAATAATAATAATAATAATAATAATAATAATAATAATAATAATAATAATAATAATAATAATAATAATAATAATAATAATAATAATAATAATAATAATAATAATAATAATAATAATAATAATAATAATAATAATAATAATAATAATAATAATAATAATAATAATAATAATAATAATAATAATAATAATAATAATAATAATAATAATAATAATAATAATAATAATAATAATAATAATAATAATAATAATAATAATAATAATAATAATAATAATAATAATAATAATAATAATAATAATAATAATAATAATAATAATAATAATAATAATAATAATAATAATAATAATAATAATAATAATAATAATAATAATAATAATAATAATAATAATAATAATAATAATAATAATAATAATAATAATAATAATAATGATTTTTAGCGCGCACATATCCACCCTGCTGGGCGCTGGGCGCTCAAGGCGCGGAAACAAAGAAAAAACATGAATACAAACAATATACAATGATAGCATAGGGAAAAAAATTAAAAAATTATGTACCGAGATACATGTACCTACAATGCAATTACAAATATACATCATCTTTGAAGAGTTGTGACATAAGATGAGTTTTAAGCATCGACTTAAATCTGGTTATACTATGACAAGATTTGAGTTTAGTTGGAAGATGATTCCAGAGTCTCGGTGCTGCGACAGAAAACGACCTATCACCCTAGTTCCGTTTTGAAGTTGGTTCCTTTAGGAGTGACATGTTGCTGGAGCGCAAATTGCGTGATGGAGTGTAGACTTTAAGCAGTTCAGAAATATAAATTGGAGCAATGTTATTAAAAGATTTGTGAACAATTAGCATAAGTTTAAAAATAATTCTCTGTGAAACAGGAAGCCAGTGCAGTTCTTTCAAGATTGGCGTGATATGGCATGACTTTCTGGACAAAGTCACAACACGAGCTGCTGTGTTTTGTATGTGCTGAAGACGAGATATTTGATTCTGGAGACCGTAAAGGAGAGCATTCCGTTATCGAGCCGTGATGTGACAAACGCATGTATAATTTGTTCAGCAGCACTTTTATTCAAGTATTTCCTAATTCGGTTTATATTTCTGATATGAAATGATGATATGCGAACAATGTTGGAGATATGTGGTTTTAAAGTCATTGTCGAGTTAAATATAACACCCAAATTACGTGCATGTAATGAGGGGGTTATCTGCGAGTCACCAATTGTAATAAATGGAAGAGAAACTTTAGACGTGATCCAAATAGAACAAATTCTGTTTTTTCATCGTTCAATTTCAGGAAGTTTTGTCTCATCCAACTTCGAATCTCTTGAATACATTTCTCCAGTGTTTTAATGCAGGAATCGGCAGGTTCTTGAGAAGATTTAAAAGTAATGTAAAGCTGCGTGTCATCAGCGTAAACATGGTAATTTAAATTATACTTCGAAATGACATCACGAACTGGAAAGGTATAAACAGTAAACCACTGTGGGCCGAGCACAGAGCCTTGGGGGTACAGAATAGTCAAGAATAACAGGCTCGGAGATAGCGTTACCAATACAAACATGCTGAGGCCTATTTAAAAGGTAGGACTTACACCAATCCAGGGCTGTGTCATGTATTCCAAGATGATATTGAAGGCGGAAGAGAAGGATTTTATGATCGACCGTGTCAAAAGCGGCGCTTAAGTCTAACAAAACTAATGCAGTGATTTTCCCCTCATCCATGGCAGATAAAATGTCATTGTTGACGCGAAGATTAGATTTCAGTAGCCCAAAAAAAGAGCTTTAAATCTGTAATTCTTTATTCTTTGATTAGGCCTGTACATTGATTTCATGTATTGTAGGCCCTATCACCGTGAGAGTATTAAGTATAGATAAATGTACAAAAAATATGAAAAACTAAGGAAAAAACACCTCTGTTCTTATCCTCGGAATTATATGCAAATTTTACGCACCACTTGCAATACATCAGTCACATTGTTTTTATCATCGTAGTTCAACCACTTACGGTCATTCTGCCATGCCCTCTGGAATATCCGTGTTCTTTTTTGTTGTTCATAGGATCGACTTGTTTCCTTGTCATCCCCGGCCACTTTTTGTTTTTTCGCGGGAGGTTTCACTCCTTGCAAAAAGCACCACATGCATCTGTACAGTTGATATTAGTTAGCGAGCGAAACCGGCCGGCCCCAAACTTTCAATCAATCACTAATCAGGTAAACCGATTCAGTATAGTATAATTATAACGCGGCATGTTCTTTGTCAGCACTGTGCCTAGCCTTTAGTCAAGGCGCGCGTGGCACCGCGGATACTGGCGTACAGACGACACGAAAGACCATCACAGCGCTGTGGTTGTCTTTCGTGTCGTCTGTATCTGTGGTGCCACGCGCGCCTTTACTAAAGGCTACACTGTGCCTAGTTCTCACCACAGCAATCTGATTACCTGCTGAACGAGTGCGGGAACCAGTTCGGTATACGAAGCCGGGTGTACGTGTCATTAGATAGATAGACAACGTGAAATTGTGCACGTGCACAGGACCGAATATTCCGCTGCGCAAACTCTACAGTAGGGAAGCAAATTTTTAGGTGAGCAGTATTTTATGTGACACCGTCACAGTGCAGTGAATGCCGCGCCGTGCGGGACCGCTGTACGATCAAAGGAATCCATGGCCGATATAATGTATCTCTAGCATGTTTTGATGCAACGGCGAGTTGACAACAAATTTTTCACTACTGATTACAAAGTAAAGAGCCGAACCTTATTGTCAGACAGTTCGTTATTATTTGTGATGCTGCATTAGTAGCCCGGCTGTAAATCCACTATTCCCGGGCTAGCGGGCTACCGGCAATTTCGACCCCTGCATACAACATGGTATCACACTGGATATGAAATGTTTGGACATGATAGGGGCAGCTGATGCGGTGAAATGTCTTCTGGGTGAGAGCATGAAGACATGGAGAACAAATCTGACGGCCAATGATCAATGCCTTGGTAAGGTAAACATCAGACGAGGTATTTTCCAGGGCGATTCCCTGTCTCCACTGTTGTTTGTTTTAGCGCTGTTCACTTTGTTGATGATTCTGCGGAAAGTCAGTGCGGGATATGAGATGAAGAAGGATGGATGCAGAATTAACCATTTGCTCTTCATGGACGACCTGAAGTTTTTTGTGAAGAACGAGAAAGAGAATCGATTCCTTGGTGCAGACTGTACGGATCTTCAGCAATGACATCGGCATGACATTTAGTCTGGAGAAATGTGCTGTGATGACCATGAAGAGGGGTAAAAGGGTACATTCGGATGGAATTGCTTTACCAGATGGCATGCAATTGAGGGCGTTGGGTGAAGAAGAAAGTTATAAGTATCTTGGAGTGCTTGAAGCAGATCACGTACTGCATGAGGAATTGAAAGAGAGGCTTAAGAAAGAGTATATAAGACGTGTGAATGGAGGGAATATGGTAAAGGAGATCAACACTTGGGCTGTGTCACTAATGAGATACAGTGCGAGAATTGTCGAGTGGTCTAAGGCAGATCTAGATGTCATTGGCAGGAAAACGAGGAAATTGATGACGATGCACGGCATGTTACATCCACGGTCGAATGTCAGCAGACTCTATCTACCGAGGTCAGACGGCGGAAGGGGGTTACTTAGTGTATCAGACAGCATTAACATCGAGAGAAGGAGCTTGCAGTGTCGTGTTAGTAGGATTCAGGAAATGTTGTTGAAGGTTGCGCAGAAATACATGAAGGCAGACGAATTAGGTCCAAAGGAGCTAGTACAAGAATCAAAGAAGAGAAGAAAGAACACGAAATTGGCAGGAAAAACCACTTCACGGCCGATTCCTGAGATGTACCGAAGAAGTGGCAAGTACATGTACATGTAGCAAGACTTGGGAATGGTAGAGGAGAGGAGAACTAAAGAAAGAAACTGAGGGTCTGATTACTGCAGCGCAAGACCTGTCTCTGCCGACGAATGTGATGAAGGCAAGGATCGAGAAATCAGATGTCTCTCCTACATGTATGTGCAGAATGTGCAATACGGCGGAGGAGACTGTATTTCACATTGTCAGCGAATGCAGAGTGCATGCTCAGAGGTGATCCATTGGGATTTGTGTAAGAAGTGCGGTGTGAAGGTGCAATCAAAGTGGTACGACCATGTGCCGGAAAATGTAGACGAAACGACTGTATTTCACATTGTCAGCGAATGCAGAGTGCATGCTCAGAGGTGATCCATTGGGATTTGTGTAAGAAGTGCGGTGTGAAGGTGCAATCGAAGTGGTACGACCATGTGCCGGAAAATGAAGAAGAAACGGACCTTGTCAAGATTCTCTGGGACTTCAACATCCAGACAGATCATGTTATAGAACATAGATGGCCGGATGTTGTTGTCTTGGATAAGCATGAGAAGATGTGTCATCATATCGATATAGCTGTGCCAGGTGATAGTAGAGTAGCATCGAAGGAGAATGAGAAGGTACATAAATTTAGTGAGAGAACTCTGCAAGCTGTGGCAAGTCAAGGTGGGAGCACTGGGTACAATCCCGAAGGCGTTGGAGAAACATCTCAAGGAGATAGGAACATCTGTTAGAGTAGAATTACTACAGAAGGCGGCACTCTCAGGGACAGCAAGGATTCTGCGGAAGACACTCGAGATCTAAGGCTACGGGACGTAGCTTGACTTAAGGTGTACATGTACATGTAACCGGCAGAAAGGAAAACAAAATCTTTGTTTTCATGCTGTGCTAACGCGAAATAATAATAACTAGAGCTCAAGTGTTTGTTGGAACAAACACACGGTGTTCGTGTGAACTTCTGGTTCAATAAAATTATCATCGATGATGTCAATATCATATTGTGCAAGGGTTTATCATCTTTTATAATAACAATATCAATTTCGTATTCAAAAGACATCAATTTTGTGTTAGAATGTGTTGAATTTGAACTTCCTGTTTGGACAGGAAGTAAAGGTCAGATCAGGTGATTTGAAGGTCATATATGACCTCATGATTATGAAAAAATAACATTACCTGCTTTGGTTCAATTTCTGAGATTGGAAAAAATCCCTTTTTTAAACTGCCGCTGGGGGCGCTCTAAACTTTGCTGACGTTGGGTTCGATATTCTTTCCCTGATAAGGCTGAGGTGGAAAGAATGTCATATTCAACCGCCACTTTTTAAGGCTTTTTAAAGAATTTTTGTGCAACCACTTACCAGTTACCAGTTAAAAAATTATTCTATCGATTTTTGGGGTTACAGAAATTGAAAACTACCGTATCTTTAAAATTTGCTTTTATGATGGTTTTCGGACTTTATTTCCCTTCTAAAAAAATCCTCCCCTTCAGAAAATAGAAGAGTCCTAACTTATTACACATGTATATCCTCAATTTACCCTAAATGATGCACCTAAGGATATATCATCAACTGGACAGTAACTTACAAATGAAATTAGCAGTTTGTTGTTTCAGTTTGTTTCAGTGAAGGATTATTGTGTTCATCAAAAAATTTATGTTGTTATAATGACACACCCCCAAACTGTTAAAGTCGATGGGGCGCAGAAAATGTACCCAAGAAGACAAACAGTTGAATCTGTTTCATCTTATTCCAGATGGTTGTAAACTTGTTTTTAATCATGAAAATAAAAATATTTTCAAATAAAATTTGGAGAAGCTCTCAAAACTTTTAATCAATATTCTTGAAAGACCAATAAAATGGAAGATGGTTAAAATTTTTGCACAAAGTACTTTGAAATGTGTAAAAATGTTAACATTTTGTCAAATAAAAGATTTCTTTTTATAACCATGATATTAATGATTCATTTTCTCAATAATTTTCCACAACTGACGAAATAAACACCAAGATCAGACTGACATGACTGTAGCTAACATGACTGAGGAAGTCATCGTATACCACAAATGCCTGATTTTTCATGAAATAAATATATTGGAATAATTTGTATACATACCTGTATGTCCATCATCATCCATATGTTCTCAACCTTACTGAGCAGGTAAGATTACAATATTTAGCTATAACACCCAATGTTTATTTTTTCCCCAAATTTGTCAAGTTATACATCAAATTGAAGCTATGAGATATGACCTTTTAAAATTTGTAAAATTGTTACTTCGTGTGCCACTAATTTGACCATCAAAGCATTTATGGTAACTCATTTCACAAGAATTACAAGCTATTATTGTAAGGAATTCAATTGTGCTTTTTGTTTTCTAATAGGTCATTTAGTTCTTGAGATATTGGCTGTTGAACCTGGAAAAGTTGTGAGATTTAAGCAATAAATTAGAAATTAACAAGTGTGACTTGGAACACTATGTTTTTATGTTTTTTATTTTAAATTTGCTAACCGGCTAACCAAAACCAATATTTAAAAGTAAACACCTAACAATTTTTGAAAAACTTACCAACCATTTTGTTTTTCTAGACTTTTTTGCCACATTGTTTATTAAACAATCATTGTGGGAAATTTATTAATGCTTTTGGTTTAAAAATTGTACTCATTATTCCATTTGCAAAAGTAAATTCAATTAAGTTGATTTAGAACAAGTGTTAACAAATCCAAAACTGCGTACAAAAATAACAGCTTGAAATATGGGCCAACGATAGTGAAATTACCGTAAACTGTGTGGACACGAAGTTGCTGGTGACGACGAAACGTAATGTATTATATTCTAATTAGATACTGCATATATAGACTTAGTGTATACACTTGTATACACTGTACATGTATACACGTGTATAAACAAGGCCTCTTGTCTGTGTGTGGTGTGACAGACCTTCAAGGACGTTCACATGCGAAATGGGCTGCGCATACATGTAGTACTTCTGAATATTTGTTCATTTAAACTTCCATTTTCGACCTGAATGAGAGGTCAAATTGGCTCATGTGTGTGTACGAAATGTGACATAATTCAAGATCTTTAAGGTGATGCAAAGATTGTGAAAATATCTTTTGTGGTTCATGAGATATGATTTTATGAAATATTATTCCGGTTTCAACCGGAAGGAGAGGTCAGATTGGGGTCACGTCTGTGTACGAAAAAAATCACATAATTCAAGATCTTTAAGATGATGCAAAGATTGTGAAAATATCTTTTGTGGTTCATGAGATATAATTTTTAGAAATATTAAACTTTGATTTAGCGTAATTCGACACCTGATGATGTCACCATGACGTCACAGCAACGGTTTCGTCAGCTTGTTATGTTCTGTTCATGTGTTAAGTTTGAAGGCTGTATATGCTTAGCAAGGATGCCTTTGTTGCCGGACAATCGCCGCTGAGAAGAAGAAGTAAAAAAACAGTCCAAAAACAATAGGTTTTCGGGCTTCACCTGAACACCTAATAATAATAATGGGAATTTATAAAGCACACGTATGTATCCACACAAAGGCACTCAAGGCACTAATACATGACAAAACTAGAGAATTAACAAACCAATTAGTTAAATAACCATACAAGATAAACGAATACAGGTAAGCTTGTGTGATAACACGATAATATCGAATATTGCAATATCTTTTTTATTTGATTACGATATCGAGAACTTTTCAAGTAATCGCGATATCAGCAAATCCCGATTAAAAAAATATATCGTGATGAAAACAAATGTACATGTATCGCGATTAATACAAAAATCGCGATTGTGAGTCCAGTCAGAAATTCCATGAAAACAAAATTAAACCAGTCTTTTCAGCTTCCGGAAGTGAGAAACAAAAGTGAACTACTTCAGTGGAAAGCCGACTATAAATATTTACAGCTTTTTGTTTTGATGTGTAAACAAAATTGATTAAATCTTGACGAAGGTTTGTTGGCACTGATTCGTGGCATATCGCATGCAAGGTTTATTAATTGTACTGATGTCAGAGGTCACCTACATGTAAGTATAATGTGATATTATAGTTTTAAAACACATAGAACACAAGGAGGTCTGCAAATAAAGTAATGGTACTGTTGCGTATATGAACATTACATTCCTCCCACCTTTGAATAACAGCTAAGTAATTTCAACAATTACTAAAGTGTTCTTTTGTAGCTGAAATAAAACACACAGATCTTAATATTGAGTCAGAGTATTATTTGTTTGTTGTCCAAATGTTCATTTGTGAAAATGATGCTCACGGAAGTTGAAGATGACAGAGTTCAGTGTCTTTCATGGTTTTCTCATAAAACATTCAATAAGGTTAATAACAATCAAACACAATCATACTTAATCATCAAGTGTAGTCATCACATCGCAGTGAGTATTTAACAATATGAGGATTTGTATGTTTTGCCTTAAACTTAAAGTGCATTCCAGTTTGTTTCAGTTCCAATGAAAATAATTTGAAGATCATTGTACGTTACATAATCTGACTAACTACGTAGATAACTTGAGAGCAGAGGTTACTAGCACTAGCACTCTTAACTCGGATCTTTACCATCCGGTTCTTTAATCATTTACAATAAAATCCCTCAAATACGCGGGCATTTGGCGATTCCTTGGAGGATTTCGTCTTGCAGGTGTAAGTTGCATGTGCTGGTTTGCGATTGGTGGAGCTAGTAAATCTGTCTGAGTCGCTTGGATCGTAGTAGCTGGGTTTTGCAGTATTTTGATGAGAATAGTGATACTATCCATAGCATTTTGTTGCTGTGTGGTCCATTGCCATGGCGCAGAATCTTTGGTGAGAGTTCGAAGTGGTTCTGAAATTGTTGCTAGTCTGGGTATAAATCGGGCACAGTAGGTTGCTGAACTTAAAAAACTGCGATGATCCTCTTTGTTGGTGGAGGAGCGGCTTCTGCTAATGCCTTAACTCTTTTTGGATGGCGCGCCATTTTAGAAGCCCATATCCGCGTCGTAATCGGACGGCGCGCCCTTTTAGAAGCCCAACGCGCACATGACATTGGCCCGACGTCATCACCTGACAACATCGTTGTGTTTTGACTTGTTTTGACAACAGAATACGCAACTAACCAATAAGAATTCGAGGTCATGTACATTATGTACCTTCAATGCAAATTAGCTAATAAATATTGACTATTGATGACGTTTATGACTACGAGAACAGACGAAACACTCTGATCCGAGAGAAGTAGTATTTAAAATGAGGGTTCTGGACCACTACAAAAGAAATATCATTTTTTCAAAAAAACCGGGGATTTCCCCAAAACCACTTTTATCAAAAAAAGGAAGAAATAAAAAAAAGAAGAATAAACTAGAGATTCAGAGTTTGTCTCGACACAAACTCTAGGTGTTCGGGAGGATGTAAGGTCAAATTGGGGTAAACTTTGTTTTAATATTTTGTGACAATTAACGATTTGTACAATGGTGCAATTTTTTTTAATTTACCTCTTGTGGTTGCTGAGATATGATTTTTTTAAATATTAAACTTTGACTTCCGGTTTGGACAGGAAGTAAGGTCAAATTGGGGTCATCTTTTTGTAAATATATTTTGACATTTAGCGATCTGTACAATGGTACAACAATTGTGAATTTACCTCTTGTGGTTGTTGAGATATGATTTTTTTTTAAATATTAAACTTTGACTTCCGGTTTGGACAGGAATTAAGGTCAAATTGGGGTCACCTTTGTGTAAATATTTTTCGAGAAATAACAATCTATACAATGGTGCAAAAATGTCAATTTACCTCTTGTGGTTGTTGAGATATGAATTTTTTTAGATATTAAACTTTGACTTCCGGTTTGGACAGGAAGTAAGGTCAAATTGGGGTCATGTTTTTGTAAATATTTTTCGACAATTAACAATATACAATGGTGCAAAAAATGTCAATTTACCTGTTGTGGTTGTTGAGATATGATTTTTTTAAATATTAAACTTTGACTTCCGGTTTGGACAGGAAGTAAGGTCAAATTGGGGTCACTCACAACTCACGTTTCATCTACTTGTTAAGTTCTAAGTACATGCCAAGTTTCAAGTTCATGTGAAGTTTGCAAATATGTGTTTTTTTGTGGACAGACGTCGGGGAGAAGAAGAAGAAGAAGAAGAAGTAAAAACTAGATGTAAGTTTTTGTCACAACAAAAACAAGGTGTTCGGTTGAAGTTAAAATGGTTACGTCATTAATTCGAAGTGTTGGAGATTTATAAGTACATGGACCAAGAATAAAGTATTTGAAATTTCAGAGGTTTTATAAGTACATGGACCAAAAATAAAGTATTTGAATTAATTTCTTCTGCACTGATGATTGTAAAGACCACTAAAGTTGTATAGCGCCCTCTATAGTTAGAATTTCTAACGCACAGTGAACAAACACTGAATGTGGGTCATTACGTATGTGGGCATGACGTCATCATGACGTCACTGTTGCGGTTTCCTGATCATCATGACGTCACTAAGTTTCATCTACAAGTTAAGGTCTAACTATGTGTGAAGTTTGAAGGTTTTTAAAACTTGGCAAGTATGTTTTTATTTGCGGACAAGATGGGGGAGAAGAAGAAAAAGTAAAAAAAAAAAAAAGTAAAAAAAAAACCGAACAAAAACAATAGGTGTTTCGGGTACATATCCGAACACCTAAAAAAACCCACAAACGTACAAAAACAATAGGTGTTTCGGGTACATACCCGAACACCTAAAAAAGATAAAGAAAAAAAAATTAAAAAAAATTGAAAAAACAGTTTAATAAAATCAAGTATAATAAGAAAGAGGAAATGGAAAACAAATATTTATCGAGATGGAGATTGAGCGAATTAATAGATTTCGCGATCGATAAAAAAATAATTATATGGCCGGATATTGAAACAAACGAAGTTAATAAACGGTGTTTTTACGAAACCATAAAATATTACCAAAAAACCCTTGCACCCTCAACCGTGGTATACATTAAATTAAAAACGATTGATTTAATAGAGCTCATAGTAAATGAAAATATTCCTTTATCAAAACATAGCATCGGGATTAGAGGGTACATCAGAAAAGACTACATCAATATAAAAAGATTTGAGAAATCTTCAAAAAACTCACATCCACCAATGAGTCTTTTTTCTTTTTCAAATAAACCACCTCACAAAGTTGTTTTTATTATTATTATCATAATAATTTTTTATTTATTTATTTGGAAGATCTAGAAAAAGACCCATTTATGGATCTAGAAATAGCGGTAGCGCCTTTGGCAAAAAAATATAGAAAATAAACTTATTAAATTGAAAAAACAGTTTAATAAAATCTAGTAGTATAATAAGAAGACGATGAGTACAAGACACATGTATTTATCGAGTTGGACATTGACATAATTGAAACAATTAGTAAAATATATGAATATTAAGATTGATAATCCTACCGGAAAAAACGGTAAAACGCGAATTAAGGTTAGATTATTTATTCGCGGCGTATAAATATGATAAATTACAGCCTCTCAAAAAACCATATAATTCATGCGATTGGCTTTTAGTAGGCTTTACAGAAAAGTGTAACAGACTGCGCTTACAACGAAAAGTATTGCGGTTTGCATCAGTACCACATTCGACAAGGAAAATCAATAACGGTTTCGTATAAATATTGTAAGAAGGGCACAAAGACCGCGAGTTCAACTTGCACGTTTTGTGCGGAGACTGTGCAAAGAAAATTAGATCAAGTTGAAGCTAAAACTAGAAAAAAATATAAAGTCGTGATGAAAGAGTTGGTAAATAGTGCAAAGCGCGTCTATGACAAAAACAATTTAATTTTTTTAATTATACGGCGGTGGTCGTTCTTGAATATTATCGTCGTAAGATTTTTCTCTAGTTAATTTTACTTTAAATTCAAAAGTTTTTGTATAAGGTCTTTTTTTTCTTTTTCAACGATAGCTTTAACATCCGGCGGAGCGTTTTTGCCGAAGGCGCTACCGCTGGGTGTAAATTTCGTCCGAATATTTTCTTTCATTTCAGAGTACTTGTTTCGCTCTTCATTGATTAAAACAAATTCTTCTTGACTTATACGACTATCTTCAATCGCTTTTGAAACGTGATTGCTGATGGTGTTAAGTTTACTTTCGGCTAAAACTCTTATCTCGTTATGTTTTTTGGATTTTTTATTGAGTTTGTATTTCGCGTATCTCATCGCCATCGCCATACCGCCTAACCCGATAGCTAATCCTTCTAAAACGAATCCAACTGGCGCTGCTATAACGCTAGCTAAACTAGCAATTCCAGTTGCTCCGGCTCCTATACAGCCTAATTCTGCCATTGTTTCTACGATGGATAAAGTTTGAATAATTTTATTGTATTTTTTATACGATCTTTCATGTTCATTTCTCTCTTTTAAAATTTCTTTTTGAATGTCGTTAATTTTTTGTAAACGAAACACATTCACATCTACAGCGCTTTCAGCATTACCGGAAGTGTTTATAACTGGTAAGATTGGATACATTCTTGTTTCGGCGGCTAATGCATCCGTCATTATTCTATAAATAATAAAAGATTATAATTTTTTATTATTTTGGCGTAGGCGCAACTGCTGCTGCTGACGCTACCACTAAACCAACGGTAAACTTTTTTATTTTTATATCGAAACAGATTCCAGTGTTTACAGCGCCAAAGAAGGTCGCTCTTACAAAAACTTTAAAATTTTCTGTTTTGAAACAAATTTCGAATTCTAAATGCTGCGATTCGTTGTTAAAAGAAAATTTATTATCTCGAGCAGGAGAAGATATATGGGCTACGTCGACCGCAAAGTCGCGTGTCGTCGAGTGTGAATAAATACCATCAACCTTCAAAAATTTCACAAAAAATGAACAGTATGTCGGTGGTTTATCGAACGTAAAAAAGGGTAAACTAAACACACCATGCCATCCGAATTTAATGCTAAGTTCTTCGAATAAATTTATTATTGTTGAATTTCATCTGGTTCAATGTATCCATGACGTTCAATGATAGATGGATCGTAATTTTTTGGCCGTAGACGCTACCGCTAAAAGAAATTGGCTCGCTTCTTCGACTAGGACCGTAAATACTAGCCATTTATATAATGTCTCTAATTTTAAAAACTAAGTTTCAACTTTTGTATCGAAACAGATTCCTATAAATTGATTACCAAAAAACGTAGCTCGTACAAAGACTTTTTTACGATCAATCTTGAAACAAAATCCGCATTCTAAATGCATCGTTTTAATGCTAAAAATTTGTTTTGATCAAAATCATTGGTAGCGGAGAAGGTATAAACTTGATTAGCTACAAAGTCGCGTTTTAACGCGTATGAAGTAAAACTATTTTCACCACGAATTATTTTCGCGAAAATAAAACAGTATGTCGGTTCAGTTTCGAATGAAAACACAGGTTGCTGATCCCACCCGATGATATGGGAAGACTACACATTATATTTATTAACGGGTAGCTTATGACAGGATCATCCATATCAATATGCCCATGGTTTTCAAAAATAGACGGATTGTTGCCAAAGGCGCTACCGCTATTTCTTTTGCTGGAGTCGCTACTGCTCTTACGACTAGGACCGTAAATACTCGCCATTTATATAATATCTCTATTTTATTAATATTTTAATTTCGACGGTTAAAATAACTGACATACCATGATTATTAATGTCTCTGCCGATAGAATCTTTAATTTTAAAACTCAAGTCGTTAAAAGTACCAGTTTTAAGATTTTTTCGTAACGGATTAGAATATTCTATCCAGGCACTTTCACCTAATGATTTATCTTGCAACGGAAAAA
This sequence comes from Zoroaster sp. YZ-2022, assembly GCA_029582265.1. NCBI lineage: Eukaryota > Metazoa > Echinodermata > Asteroidea > Forcipulatida > Zoroasteridae > Zoroaster > Zoroaster sp. YZ-2022. The sequence continues at coordinate 23,769,996 of CM055827.1, forward strand.
CGTTTAAAATACTCGAAGGTTTACCGTTATAAAAATGTTCGCTCATAGAAATTTGATCGCAATGAATGTACATTATTTTAAAAGGTTGCAAATCAATTTTTCCACGATGCGTTCCCATAGCTAAATATTCACTTTCAAACCCTAGTAAATTAGCTAACCCGGTTGAAAATTTAATTTTTCGGTTTTGATCAAAAATATCTAGCGAGGATTCGCCGGATTTTTCATCGACGACGAATGTAAGCCAAGGTGTGTTATTTAAGACAATATCGATAATTTCTTTTATATTATAAAGTCTGGGATTGATAAACTCAACTTCTTCTTCCGCTTGTCCTCTTTCATTAATGATACGACGCCATATTTTTTCTTTTTTACGTATATTATAGTAACCGACCCAAAAGTTGACGGTTTTTAACGAAATGGTAAGTTTACCATCGCGATTATCAATTAAATTATATAATTCAATTGACTTGGTAAAATTTTTAATTTCAGTCGTATGATGCATTTTATATTTAAATTTATAATATTAGTTTATAATAAAATGTCGATTCCATTAGCATTTAAAAGTAATTTATCAAAACGGTATCAACAATCTGGAAATTTTACCGCTGCTAAAAATTTTACTTCTCATGATTTGACGAATATAAATATTTACGTCAATGAAAATGATTTTTTTAATGTAGACCTCGCTGATCCATTCGAAAAATACAAGTTGCCTCACGTCAATAGCGATGAAATTGTAAATAGCTGGAATTCGTATCCGCTAAAGTTTTATCAGAATCAAATAAATTTTGTAACGTGGTGTAGTACGACGGGATGCGGAGTGAGTTACGAACATTTGTTTCATTCGAATCCGATGATTAGTATTTTTTTTTAAATTTTACGTTTATTATCAAATTAGACGAATGCTCAAAGAAATGAGTTGTCCCGCATCTTTTCAAAATTTTTGGAGCGCGTTTGAAAACAATATAAACATTGCCGCGTCTAATAAAATTTGTAGAGATCTTCACGTCTCGCCATTATCTGATTGGAAACAACAAGTAGACAAAAACTTGAGAGGATTGGGAATAGCCTACAATGTATATCGCGGAACCCGCTGCTATATGGGATTCTAGCCGGCCAATTGTCATCGGGCAAGCTCGGTGGTCGAGAGGTTAAGACGTCTGCACTAGTAAGCAGGAGGTCGTGGGTTCGAATCCCGCCCAAGTCGCCTGTGTAGTTTTTTCACAGACACTCGGAAAGCACTGAGTATACAGTGCTATATACACACGTCGGTGTAGGGCAAAATTAAATCAATCATACAACCAATAGAAATATTCGTTACGCGGTATGTGCAATGCCTATAGTGCGTAAAAACTGTTCTTATTGGTCGAACGAGAACACATACCTTGTCATACAACCAATAGAAATATTCGTTACGCCCCTACTTACATGTACATGTAAGTAAAGACGTATTGTGTTTAATATGTATGTAATCTGCGGGGACCTGGCAAGCTGTAGCGCTTGTTTACGCCGACACTGGCGCATTTGTAGTGTGTAGTCAGCATTTATTGCATACTTTATATTGATTGTTCTTTTACACAGGTTCCTGTTGGTATTTCTAAGGAAATTCTTGGAACAGATATACTTTTGAAGGCAAATGCTGATGGACCATTGTATCAGTAAGTATACATGTTATAATATCTGGGTTTTTATTTGGACAGGACGAATCATCAAGTTTCCATCATGTGTCTTGTGTTTACATGTACTTACAATTTTAACATGATTACTTTGTTGACAGGTGTGTTGGAGAAATGTATTTCAAGACTGACAAACTTAAAAACTGGAGTCCACAGCCACAAACCTTGGCAGGTTTTGAACGTATTCGCACTGTAGGAAAGGGTTGGTATAACACAGTAAATTGTTCTTTGAGTTTACTTCACTGTATGTACTGTATGTATGTCAAGGCTGTCCTTACATTTTATTGCACTTTAGAACACATTGGTAACAGATAAAAATACACATGTAGTCAATTGGACTTCACTGATAGGCTAATCTCTGAAAATATGCTTTTAAGTCAACTATATTGTTGGTGATTTTACGATCCGGTAAAACAAGCACTTCAGTTGAAAACTAGGTTTTGAGGAAATCGCGTGTAAAGATTTGAGAGTTTTCAAACGCTAAATTGACTTTCACAGAAGTTGCTTTTAATAATACACCTATATATTTAATTCATACTTTTAATTAAGATAATCAAATGCAAATAAGTGTTTTTAGTTCGTAAAATCATTTTTTCATGACGCACACGTGTTTGATGTACTGTGTGAAGGTTTTACCAACTGTCGCGCTGACTATTTTGTCACTTCGTACTGTAAAAACATGAGTGTATAGACAAGTATGATTCATTCTGTTAATGGTTTACGAACTGACGCTACGGCAGTTAGACCCAGTTTGTACAGTTTGTAAACTGTTTTTCAGCATGCGTAGCTTCACTATATTGATTTATCTATAAACATCACAAAGGTGTTTTGAAACATTAATTAATCATCCTAATTCAAAATAATTGTTTTCTGTTATTATTTTATGATCTAGGTTTTGATGAACCTCCCTTTGTCCATCAGCGACATTATTGGGGAAAATGACATTCTCAAGTTTTTTCGTTATTATCCCACCAGGATGGATTCCCCTGCCAGAACAAACAAAACAAATGGCTCAACACCCTAAACAACAAATAAACAATTTTCAGTTATACAAGTCATTTTATTCTCATCTGTAAAAAACATAACAATTCAATCAGTTCTTGCAATAAAGTTAAAATAGAATATTACAAACATGAAATTCAAATTCAATTGAAATACAACACCTAAACACCACAATGCAAATTCAGTATTTTTTTTTATAATACAGCATAATTTAATTTTCATACTTTTAATTGTGTAATGATTTTTATCTTTAATATTTACAACCAGGTCCCTAAAATTTTATAATAATTAAAAAAATCATTGAGGTGCAATCCAAAATTCAGTAGACTGATTTTCATTTTTACACTTTTCGTTTTAATTTTATTGTCACCTCTTGTAGACTCAACATAGTAGTTCATTACAGTGTAATGATATCTGAACTTTGATATGTCAGTCAGGCATTATTTAACTACAATTTCAATTTTCATTATTTTATTGCAACGACTTTCTTTCAAATATTCTCACAATAGGGCCTAACTGGTCTTAAAATGAATGATATTTAGTTCTGATTCAGACATTTCAGATTTTTTCGAGAATGAATTATCTAAGGTTTTAATGGGCTTTTTAATGTAATGCAGGAAGGGGCTAAATCCCGGGGGATGGGGATATACCACCCCCAAATATTTCGCCCAGAGAATGACCTACATGTACATCATTCCCCCTCCCCAAAACATAAAACAACAAAAATAAATAAATAAAATACAATAAATAAAAAAGGTAAATAATAGGGAAAAACCTAAAAAAAAAAAATAATCGATACAAAAAATAAGTGTTAGTCATTGATTTATTACATTTGGGTTTTCTAATTCTTTTGTTCATACACTGTATTTGTTTTTTGATGTCATTGTCGTAGACGTGATAGGATTCTGTATGTAAATGTCAACCCCCATCTCCATTTTTCGAAAAAGATTTACGTTGTTGGCAGCAGGTTCTTTCAGTATTGGTAAGCCAATATTCATTATTCATCATTATTCATGCGGCAAGATCTTGTAGTCAACAAGATCTTGTTGAGTAATTACTGGGAAAGACCCTGTGCACAGACTTAGCAGATCTTGATACCTGCCAACAAGTTTGGGTTGATATGAATATAAGCACCTTGGTAGATCTGGATCAGGGTAAGAAGAAATTGAATTCTTAGCAGAACGGAGGTTACTATTGTAAAGGTCTTAAGCTCCTTTTGCGTATGTGAGGTCTTAAAGGCAATCACGTTGGCCAGGTCTTTGTTAACTTTGATCTGTTTGAATTTGGTCCAAATGGTGCTCGCATCATCCGCTTCCCTGTGTTTTAGAATTCCCGTAGCTTGTCCGTATGACTTCCAATCTAGTATGTCAGAGGTTTTAACATGTCTGACTACATAGGGGCAAGGTTTGTGCCTAGCATCCTCAGTTATGTTGGATAATTGACACGGATGGAAAACCTCTTCTGTGTGTGTCAAGTTCTGCTCAGTAACTGAGTGCATGCTATCACCCGAACTTTGTCCATGATTACTTTCAAAGTAATGGATGGTGATTACTTTCATCTTCAACGACTTGGACAAGAAACCTTTCAACATTGCTGGCAGAATAGAATTTTTATTCTGCCCCGCACAGCCGTCGCAGAATAGATTGACTGACTCCTTACCCTCCTTGTCAAGCTTTTGTAGATAGTCCATGAGGTAAAAGGACACCTCACATGCCCCTTGCTTTGTGATCGTTTCATTGGAGAGGTAGCAAAACCCCCGATGGGAGGCCAAGTCATAGATAGTAAAATTATAACATGCAAGGCGGCGTTTATAGAATATTTCACCCCTGTTCGATTCTGGGAGGTATATGTTCTGCTGAAAGTCAAAAACAGAAGAATTGTTGAAGATATCCCCATTGACACGTTCTTTACTTTGTTCTGTGAGTTTTCTAACCCGAGAAATCTCTTCTCTGTGCCAGTAGTATAGGGGATGGGCTTATGGACCACTACTTTGGGCCCCTGGACCACTACCCCATTTTTATAAAAATGATATTTCAATAAAAATTATATTTGAAGAAAACTAATATAGTAGATGGGGCTTCTGGACCACTACCCATTTTATGGGCGTTTTTTTTTTGGCAAGTAGGTAAAAAGTGGGAGGATGTTGTTGATGACGTCATATGGGGTGTCGTGGCCGAGCGGTCTAGCTTACCGGATTCAAGTTCTGGTGTTAGGAACATAATGTGGGTTCGAATCACGGCCGTGACACTTGTGTCCTTGAGCAAGACACTTAATCATAATTGCTTCTCTCCACCCAGGGGTTAAATGGGTACCTGTGAAGGCAGAGTTGGTTTGCTCTATATGCGCTAGAAATGGCAGCAATTGAGCTGTATACTCCCCAGGGAGCTGAGATGGTTTCAGGAATGATTTATGAGCCTTATGAGCCTTATGAGCAGGGATAATAATATAATGCGCCTTGAGCACCACTTAGTTGGTGGATACGTGCGCTATATAAATCCACACATTATTATTATTATTATTATAAGATGTAAGTAAAAAAAAAAAAAATTAATTTTATAAAAAATTTGTTGTATAGGGATAGGAGGGGGAAAAAAAGTTTAAAAAGTGTTAGTTAAAAAATGAAAAAAAAAAAAAAATATTATCTAGTAGTATAATAGAAGCGAGTATGGAACAACAAGGAGGAAGATATAAATATTTGAGAGGAGGAAAAGTTATTCCATGTGAATGGCTTTTAGTTTAAATGTGTGATGAAAGAGTTGATAAAGACAACCGTTTATAGTGAATATAATTAAAAATTAAAATTATAGTGTGGAGGATTTATATCAACGCGCTCTGCTAAAGCGTGTTGATTATTATAATAAAAAGATTTATCTACTGTAAAGTTGATTTTTAAATTCATAATTTTTTCTATGAGATCTTTTTTTATTTTCTCCTCTTCGATGAGTTTTACAGCATCAGCTACATTGTTGTTTTTAGGAATAAATTTAGTACAAATATTTTCTTTCATTTGAGAAAATTTATCTCGCTCTTGACAGATTAAATGAAATTCTTCTTGACTTATAACACCGTCTTCAATCGCTTTTTAAATGTGGTTTTCGATAGTGTTAAATTTAGATGACGCTAAAATTTTAATTTCGTTATGTTTTTTAGATTTAAAAAAAAAAATATATTTCGCGTATCTGAGAGCAAACGCAGCACCCCCTAACCCTAAAGCTAATCCTTCTAAAACAAATCCTACGGGTGCTGCTACGACGGTGGCGATACTAGCGATTCCAACGGCCCCTGCTCCCATACAGCCCAATTCCGCCATCATTTCTACGATACTACAAGTGTTGATGATTTTATTATATTTTTTATATACGGCTTCGCGATGATTTCTTTCAGCTTGTAATTCTTTTTGAATGTCGTTGATTTTTGATAAACGGAACGCGTTGACGCTCTCGCGGGCAAAGCCGTTTTCTACATTGTCTAAAGGATATAGCGGAGTAGAAGGTAAAGTTGGATATATTTTCTTTGCTTCTTCGACAGAGACGCTCATTATTTTCTATTATTAGTAACAGATTAAAAAAATTAAAACATTTAAAACTACGTTAATAACCAAGTATTAACTTTTATATCGTAACAGATTCCAGTTTCAAGAGAGCCGAAAAAAGTGGCTTGTGCAAAAACTTTTTAATTGTGTTGAGTGTTTTCGGCGTTTTCTATTTTGAAATAAGTTCCTATTTCAATAAGCTTTGGTTCATTATTAAATTGTAATCTTTCTTCATAATCTTCTTCTGGAAGAAAAATACCATTCCTTGAATTTGGGTTAATTACACAATTTGAAACGCTTGAAATATTTTTTTCACTATTGTATTTTATTTTGTAATAAACTGAACAGTATGTTGGTGTGTCTACCGTATGATAAAAAACTGGTCCTTGATCATACCACAAGATACGAAATGTATAATCATCTGATACATACAAATAGTTAGTATTTCTTTCCCTATCGATAAATCCACTTTTTTGAATGTTGCAAGAATTGACGCTAGACGAAAAACGTCCGCTCTTACGATCTTTACGACTAGGTCCGTAAATACTAGCCATATTTTAATATATAAAAAGACTATTGCGTTAACGGTAAAGTTTTAATTTTAAAATTAAAACAGATTTTAGTGCTTAAAGTACCGAAAAAAGTGGCTTGTACAAAAACTTTTTTATTATCTCGCGTTTGAAAGCATAATTCAAAATCTACATGCTGTGAATTAGTATCATTAAAAACAAATGTTTTTTCTCGAGCTGGGGAAGGAACATAATATATGTCATTGGAAAATTCCCCCGTTGTTGAATGTGAAAAAATTTCGCCGTGTTTCATAAATTTAGTAAAAATTTCGCAGTATGTTGGTGGATCGTTAAACATGTAAAAGGGTAGTTTAAATGTACCGTGCCACCCTAGCATAAATTGATATTTTTCAATTAATGGTACAACTTGTAGCATTTCATCGCTATCGATATAGCCGTGTTGTCCGTAAATGTAAAGATCGTTTAAATCACCGCCTCCAGCGCTAATGTTTCTTACATTTTTACGACTAGGTCCGTAAATACTAGCCATATTTTAATATATTAAAATATATTAATAATCATTTAATTTCAAGGGATAAAAAAATAGGCATACCGTGATTATTTATGTCTCTACCTAATGAATCTTTAATTTGAAAACTTAATTCGTTAAAAGTACCAATTTTAAGATTTTTCGTAACGGATTAGAATATTCCCATCCACATACTTTCTCCCAACGAATGATCTTGTAAGGGAAAATTGTTTAAAATAGCACGTTTTCCGTTGTGAAAATTTGCTCGTAGATCCCGATGAAAATTTAATTCTTCGTCTTTGTTGAGTAATATTTAAAATAGATTTACCAATTGTTTCATCGACGACAAACGTCGCCCAAGGTGTGTTTTTTAAGACAATATCGATAATTTCATTAATATTATAAAGTCCCGGTTCGATAATCACGGTACGTTCTTCCTCACTTTGTTCATTTCTTTCGTTTATTATATCTTTCCGTAATAATATTTTTTCTTTTTTACGTACGTTATAGTAACCGACCCAAATGTTAATGCTTATTAATGAAATAGAAAGTTTACCGTCTCGATTATCGATGATGTTATTTAAACAAACCGACTCGCCATTTTTTTCAAATTCAATCGTATGATGCATTATTATTATTATTTATAATTTATAATTTAATTATAATATAAAATGTCGATTCCGATAGCGTTTCAGAGTAATTTATCAAAACGGTATCCGCAATGTGGAAATTTTACGTTGAGCGAAAATTTTAGTGCGATAGATTTGACAACTATAAATATTTACGTTAACGAAACAGAGTATTTTAACGTACAACTCGATAATCCATTTGAAAATTACAGGTTACCTAACGTTAATAGCGATGATATTGTAAATGATTGGAATTCTAGTCCATTTAAATTTTATTAGAATCAAATAAATTTTGTAACGTGGTGCAGTACGACGGGATGCGGTGTGAGTCACAAACATTTATCGCATTCAAACGATCAAATTAGTAGTTTTTTAAATTTCACGTTTATTATCAAATTAGACGATTGCTCAAAGAAATGAGTTGTGCAGCGTCTTTTCAAAATGACTGGAGCGCGTTTAAAAATAATATAGACGTAGAGGTCTACAATAGACTATGTAAAGACTTTCACGTTTCCCCCATTCAAATTGGAAACAACGAGTAGACAAAAACTCGAATGGATTAGGAACGGCCTATTATTACAACAACGGTTACAAACCGGTACCTGGAAACGACTACGATAATTCAAGTTTGAATGTAATCTCTACTGAGGTGACTGATTACGATTATTACAAAACCGCGACAAAGATGGGATTTGGAGATCATCCGTCAACGTATACCGTCGCTTACATTTCGCAATCTCATGCTACAGAGTTTGCTTGGATTAGGTACATACTCGATGAGTCTCGAGGTTTTACGGATGTTGGTATATAACGAATTAACGACTCTATAAGAACGTACGTTTACTCGATATTGGGAGCTCAAGTACAAGCTAAAAGTGGATTTCTTGTCCCTGGCACTGGTTTAGATGCAAAAAGATTATTTTTAAACGCACTCGATGCTTCGATCGATTCTCCAGTAGATTTGCAAGAGTCTATCGATCGATATAATGAAAATTTATCAAGCGCTCAAACGCCGTTAAACTTTGTTATTGGAGAAAATTTATACCTTATGCCATCTGACATGGATTTAAAAATAGGTACGATCGTCGGATACAATAACGAACTCGTAATTGCGACGTCTGAATTATCTCTCGGTTCGAATCAAGATACAAATTCAACACCTGTTCCTCCAGCACCCACCGGTTTAGATGATACCGCTCCAATACCCAGTTTAGAAGCAGTATCGTCAGAATCTAACGATTTACCGCCCGCATCCCCTACTACTACCCACGATTTATTACCACTTGCACCTACACCTAGCGGCGTAGACGATACCACTCTTGTTGTTTCCGTTGCTCCAGTAGTCGCTGCTGACGCTGCATCAGATAATCACATTATGGAGCACCAAGATGAAAAAAATGCTTTAATTATTGGTTTTGCGATTTTAGGTGGACTTGGCGTCATGATTTATGAATTGTTGACTTAGAGTTTTTGCATATAGGTTAAAATTAAAACCCCGACTCCGGTCAAAGCTAACCATAAGTGTTCTGCCGTCCATGTTACTACTTTTGAAATTGTAGTAAATAACCAACTTACTGCCGATCCAATAATACCCGGTAAAGCTGCTAAAGCTTTTTCTCCAAGTTTCTTTAGTACATTTGCTAGATTTTTAAAAGTTTTTTGTATCCACTTTTTTACACCTCCGCTACTTGGTGTAGGCGGTGCAGGTGGGGTGGGTGTTGGCACGACGGCAGGTTTTACAGCATTTACGATTGATTCTACTATAAAAGCGAGAGTCATACTAAAGGCCGTTAATAAACTAAAAAGTTTTTATTCTTTCACCTAACGTTTTATCTGTATTTTTTATTCTATGTAACGTTTCTTTTATTCTATTGATTTGACTACTATTTTTATAATCAAGATTGATTATTTGTTCATTAAGCGTAGCTATTTCGTCTAATATTTCTTGCTCTTGTTGTACAAGTTGTTTCATTGCATTTTCATCTCCTACATCATTTTTCGCGATTCTTTCTCTAACAGTTGTTAATTCTTTGTTTCGTGCATACAATTCAGCTTCAAATTTTAATTTACCAGAAAACCAAGAAAATCTTCAACAGTATTATTTACTTGTGCATCACTTAGCTGAATACCCTCCTCGTCGTCATAAATGTATTCTTCCTCTGCTTCTTGTAGAAGTAGAGGTGTAGATGGTAACTCGTGTGGTATATTTGTACGAAGAGGCGTTTTATCAACAAGAACGGTTGGAGCAGCAGCTGGCGTATCGTCTACGCCGCTAGGTGTAGCTGATTCTAGCTTTTTAAAGTTTCATCCACTTTTTCTAATACCTCTCTCGATATTTTTTTTGGTTTGGAGCTTACACTCCAGTCTTTTATACCCAATTCTTCTCTCATGAATCTAGTCTGACTGTAGCCAGCTGTTCTAGCTCTACTGGCTATTGTATTTAACGCGGCAAAAGTTATGTTTTTCTTATCAAGCGTTAACTTGATGGTTTTGTTATCGTCTATGAAAAAAATACCATCGTCAAGTACGTGAACTTTTTCGTATTGCACTGATCTATATAATTCCCAACCTTGTTTTTTTTAATGATATCATAAAACTTGTCGATGTGACGACTATCTGACGCTGGTAATGTATACGTTGTATTAGCTTCGTCAGAAGACTCTCGTAATCTTGCTAATCTTTCTTCAAGATTTTCTTGATTAAATTCAGTTTCATCATAATTAGCATCCTCTTCGTCAGGTAGATTATAATCATCACCCGCAAAATCATCCATTTCGTACCTCCTTCCGCCATTTTACAATTACTTTTTATCCTTTTTTAATAATTTATAACTCACGTAGCCTACAACGGTCATAGCAACTAAGATGAATATAATTTCTCGAGTTTTTTTATCTTCGTTAGGAACGTAAAAATCTTCTAGTTTTGGTTCGTTGTATAAATCTTCCGGTAAATCAAATTGATTGCCCGTAACTCGTGAATATTCCTTCATCGCTTCGTTAATGTCATCAAATGTTTTTTTTAGAGTGCGCTTCTTTTACGAGTCGTTCGTTTAAAAAATCTAGATATTTTGAGCGCTTCTCATTAAATTCATCTCTCGCTTTCGTAAGTTGTTCTAGCATCGTTAGAACCTAAACTAAAAAATAAAATATTTGATCCGGTAAAGGCTAATACGTTTACTACCGCGCCTCCGATCATCATCGCTACAGACACATTTTTATAATTTAGTATTCATTTTAATAAAATTAAAAATTAATTTTCAAAGTATACTATAAAATATGAATCCAGCGATCGGACACAAACTAAATCCATACAGAAGAGTGAAAGAATTTATTGGTTTACAAGGAATACGACACAATGTTGTCATTACGCACAATCCGAGCACCATCACCGAAAATGAATTGATGACGGTTCGTTTTCCAAATGTAGGAAAAGATGACGTCATCGTTCCGGGTACGGTTAGATTAGCTTTTAACATTAATCTCGAGTCCGATGAAGATGCCACTAGAACTCTAGTACACAATATAGGCAGAGCCATCGTAAAAAATATTTCTGTCAAGATCGAAGGAAATGAAGTGCTGAGTTTATACGATGCAGATGTGTTCAATTGTTTTAAGGATGGTTGGTTGACGAAAGACCAACTCGAAAATCTAACGTATCAAGGAATCGAAGATGCTAATATAACTAAATTAAGAGTAGGCTCTAGTGACGCCAATGCTACTGCTAACGATGGAAAAGATAAAGCGATCGCGGATACTTTTAAAAATAGATATTGCATTCCGCTAGACTTTGAATTTTTGACCGATCATCAACCCTATTATCAGGCCGGATTAGCGGATCGATTGAGTTACGAATTTACGTTTAATAATTTGTCTAAAGTGATTAAAAGCACGGACTATAATGCGAAATATATCATAAGCGGAATTTCATTAGAATATCAAGTCGTCAACAATCATACGCTTGCCGAAACGATTAAAAATAAATATAAAAACAAGTTGGCTATATTTTTCGATAGAGTCTTGAGACACAGTGTGAAACCGCTAATGGCCCTGTCACACTGTTGCGTATGAGAGAAACGTAAGAGTTGCGTATGAAAATTCATAATATAATTTTCATACGCACAAAAAGCCCTTGAAAATACAGAATTGTGCGTATACTTACCGTATTGAACCTATGAGTAGCGTATGAGTAGCGTATGGCAAGCGTATTGGCAAGCGTATTGACAGCGTATGGACAGCGAATGTCAGCAAATGTCAGCGTACGACCAGCGTATGTCAGCGTATGAACAGCGTATGACCAGCGTATGGACAGCGTACTCTGCGTATGGCTAGCGTATGAGTAGCGTATGAACTGCACATGCCCAGCGTACCGCCTATCCGCCTATCACGTGACAAAGTGCCTATATAATCGGCGGCCTTTCAATGCGCTATCAATACGCTAGCTGTACGGTACACCTTCATGCCAACGTATGGCAACTTATGTCCAGCGTACTCGACCCATGAGTAACGTACCTATATCGTACCTCTAGCGTATTCAGCGTATGCTTAGCGTATTAACCATACGTCCGCATACGCACAACATTTTTAAGCATGCTTAAAAATTTATTTCTGCCTCAGCGTATGCCAGCGTATGCCACCGTACTTGAAACGTATACAACCTATGCCTAACGTACCCCCTAGCGAATGTCACCGTATACCAGCGTATGAGTGATAATTTTCATACGCTGGCATACGCTGGCATACGATACGCAACAGTGTGACAGGGCCATAAACAAACGCGATAAAACGTGGAATATAAATCTAAATACGCCGGCGATAAGCATGAAAGGAATATTGTTTTATTCAAAGAGTCCGATGTGAAAGAATCTTGGAAATCTTATAATCCAAAGATTGAAAAAATATCCATTACGATCGAAGGAGTTCCAAATCAACTTTACTCGCAAGGAATGCGCAGATATCAACACTTTGAGGAAATTCAAAAATATTTCGGAGATTCGAGAGAAGAATTTGGCTTGAGAGTAACTAAAACTTTAAATCTATCAAACGTTAAACTCGCCGATTATTTATCTAATAAATATGGTTTGTTTTTAGATGAGAAGCAACGACGACAACAAAATTCACGGAAACGGTAGACGAGTAAAAAATTTATCGGAAGGACATATGAATTTGTTACCCCCGATTTTGTTCACTTAATTTGACTGTTTAAATCATATCACATGTACAATGCACTCAGTGACTGGGTACAGTAAGCAGATTAGCGTTATCTCTGTTGGGCTGTGCGTTCGTCCGTGAAACCTGAATGTGGGATCTTCCATTCACAAAATGGGTGGAACAAAGTGGTAAGGTTTAGAGAACAATAATCTTTACACTGATGTGAAACCAAGACAAAATATTTCACAAAAGAAAATCACTATTTATTTACCATTACAAACCAAATCACAATGTCTATTCAATATACAATTAATATCCAAATCAGTCTCACCGTTTTTGATAGATTATGTAGTATAAGTTTTGAGGCTTTGCATGGTGGAATATCGATATCGTTTCGGTTTGCGGTAACACCATGTGTTTATCTCAACTAACGTGAAGCTGAGGTACAGGTTCTGAAAAGAACCGTATCGCACAACTCGTATCTCAACCTTCGTTAAGTGAGAAAGGTTCAAGGGAGAACCAATTTCGGGCAACTCGTTTTTCTCTACTGTCGCTAAGTGAGAAATATGGTTCAGGGAGAACCATGGGGACTTCACGGGTTAATATGGTTCAGGGAGAACCATGGGGACTTCACAGGTTATTCTCAACGTTTCGATTAGCCTGCTCTAATCTTCGTCAGGAGAATGAAGAGGTTTGCCGATGCAACTCCTTAAGTAGTATTTGCTGGGATTATGTGTAGAATGGGAAGTGTTCCGATTGGTGCTACTGTTGTGTGATGTGTTGTGATTGGTTGCCACCGTGGCATTGTTCTTGTTGTGTGTGTTTCCTGCTGTGTGTGAGTTGCCTGCTCGCTGAGGCGTGTCAGTTGACAGTGGGGTGTGGGTGTTGGTGGATGGTAGGATTGAATGCCAAATGTTGCTGATGAAAAGCCGATGTCCTGGGGACAGTGTCATGTTTATGAATCTCAATAGCCTCTCTGATACGACGGGTGTACCAGTGCTTTTCCGGGGCTATGATCTTTGCATTCTGCCAGTCAATGATGTGGTCCAAATCGGTGGAGTGTTTGATGATCGCAGATTTGTCACATTCCCCTCTGCGGCCGTGGGCCTTGTGTTCATTGAGCCTGGTCGTAAGGTCTCTGCCGGTCTCGCCAATGTACACTTTCCCACAAGTGCAAGGAATTCGGTAAACCCCAGCTTGACGGCTGGGATCGTGTCTGTCCTTGTGGGTGTGTAACTTCGTTTCCAACTTGTTTCGAGTCCGGTAGTAGACCTTAATGTCAGCTTCCCTCAGGATACGCTGAATCTTGTGTGAAGTGTGGCCAATGTACGGTAGGACGGCAATAGGTTTTTCGGTTGCGTCAGAGGCTCGTGGAGCGTTCCTATTCGGGAGGAACTTAAGCTTATCAGGTCTGTACCCATTGTCTCTTAACACGGCGTTAAGATGTTTCAACTCGGATGGCAAGTGCTCTTTATCACTGATAGTGTGTGCCCTTCGAAATAGGGTGCGATTCACGGAGGATTTCACGGATGGTGGGTGGAACGACCGGGCATTTAGGTAGCGGTCTGTGTGTGTAGGTTTTCTGTAAACCGAATGCCCAAGTGAGCCATCAACCCGTTTGGAAATAAGTACATCAAGGAAAGGCAACGAGTCGGATGTCTCAGTTTCCATGGTGAATTGAATGCTCGGATGTTGCTGGTTGAGGTGACCGAGGAAGTCACTCAGTTTGTCGGAACCGTGCTGCCAAATGATGAAAGTATCATCTACGTATCGAAGCCATAGTTTGGGTTTGTATCGTGCCGTCTCGAGGGCTTTCTGTTCGAAATCTTCCATGAAGATGTTTGCTAGGACCGGGGATATCGGGGATCCCATTGGAGTGCCCAAAGACTGTTGATAGTAAGTCTCTCTCCGTTGGAAGTATGTGGATTTCACACATAATGAAAGTAGATCAACGATTTGATCTGGCGTTAGGCTGGTTCGTTCCGGGAGCGGTTAAAAATGAGCCCTTCCACAGGAAAACAGGCCAAACTCGGAGTTTTGAAAGCAAAATATACGGTGGTTTTTTTTCTTCCCCAAAAATATTTATGATATATATTAGGACTGCAATGAAACACAATTTATAAAACCGTTTTACCCGGTGAAATAGCCTGCACGGTTAAAAAGTAATTACTTAAAATGTGTGGAAAAGGGGCTGCTTTAAGACCGTTTTTCTACTAATAAATGTGTGTTCAGACAGAAAATCGCTTATGTGAACATGACAAATTCATATGATTACGATTCAACTGGAAAAAGAGGCTGAAACCGCAGGTGTAATATATCTCTACACTTTTATCATCATGGACGCTCAACTCATTATTAAAGAGGGTCGATTTCAAAGCGTGAAATATTAACATCTTGATTATTATTAGTAGTAATGTTGCTGCGTAAATATCCGCACGCAGCCTTAATTTGCGGACAAACTGGATGCGGAAAAACAGAATTTGTTTTAAATTTGTTACAACGAGAATATTATAAATATTTTGAATTTATCGTCGTATTATGCCCAACCATCGCGGTAAATATCGCTTATCAAAATAGAAAATGGATTTGGAACGACGAGCAAGTGCACGTGGATGATTTGAGTAGTGTTTCGTTAAACAAAGCGATAAAAATTTATAGCGAGGTATTTAAAGGAAACGAAACGTTGTTTATCATCGACGACTGCAGCGCGATTAAAGAATT
The DNA here is from genome assembly GCA_029582265.1 of Zoroaster sp. YZ-2022. Taxonomy (NCBI): domain Eukaryota; kingdom Metazoa; phylum Echinodermata; class Asteroidea; order Forcipulatida; family Zoroasteridae; genus Zoroaster; species Zoroaster sp. YZ-2022. The sequence goes on from CM055827.1 coordinate 23,785,741, forward strand.
ACAGTATAAAAAATATGACGAAAATAATAAATGTATGATTACCCAATTAGCTTTTAGCGGCAGACACGCCAATCACAGCTGTTGGATTCTTTCGCAAAATATAATAGCGTGTTGAAAAGTTTTAGAGAGCAACTCAAGTGGGTGTGTATATTTTATTGTAAAGATAGAGACTCGTTCGAAAATTGTCTTCGAGAAAATGATGTCATACCGACTAAAGAGTTGAGAATAGAAGCGTGCGAGAAATTAAAACGAGTCAAACATAGCAAATTAATTTTAAAAACAGATCAACCTACTCATTACACGACACTTGAGTAAAATACTATAGGTTACTATAGGTAATTTAGTAGCTTACTATAGGTTACTATAGGTAATTTAGTAGCTTACTATTGGTTACTTGTATTAATTTATAGAAAAATATTATAATTTTATTAAAAAATTAATTATAATTATATAATTTATATATAAAATATGAATAACGATAGATTAATAGAAAAGCATTATATAAGGTATAACATTTATAGAACAATATAGACAAATGCTAGGTAATAAAGATGGACTTGAACAATTTAAACAAATGCTAGATAAAGATGAACTTGAAAAAATTATACAAATGCAAGACAATTTAGATGAACTTAAAGGATTTAGACAATTTTATAATACTGAAAAATGTAAATATTTTATAGAACAATTTAGACAAATGCTAGATAATGAAGATTTTATAGAACAATATAGACAAATGCTAGATAATAAAGATGAACTTGAAAAAAATTGACAATTTAGATGAACTTAAAAATATTAAAAAATAAAAGGTATTATATAATAATTTTAACCGAAGAGTCGTCAGAATCTGCTACGCAATCTGCTACCGGTACGCAATCTGCTACGCAATCTGCTACACAATCGAATGAAAATCAAAACATTAATCGACTCCTTGGTGTTGTTGCAGGAGGAAACTCGAAGAAATATTTTGGTAAAGAGTATTCTCTCGGTGAAATTGAAGCTTTAAATTTAGCGGAACGAGATAAATTATACGCGCAATATGAAGCTAAATTAGGTGATGAAATGGTATCTTCATTAGGTGGGCAATTCTAACTCTATACGCAAAAGGATTAGAATCGAGTTTAAACTATATCGATGCGATGGGATATCATTTTGAAATCGATGACAAAGGTGAATTAATTACAGATTTAGAAAAAGATCCATTCATTTCAAGCGCTCTTTCTAACGTATTATGTGAAATATACTACAAGTACGGAATGTACTTGGCGCCGCTCGCAGCAACGCTAATTACTGCAAAACATTTAAAAAGAAAACAAGAATCTTGTTTAGATAATAAAGACGATGGAACAGCAATCAGAGGTATCGCAGCAGCTGAAGCAGTCACCACTAAGTGTAACGAAAGCACCAACTAGCCTTAGCGGCCACGCTAAAATAGAAAATCCAAAAAGACAAGCGGCTGGTAAAAGAATCGCGGAAGATCAAAAAATAAAAAAACAAAATTTAAAAAAGAAAAATGATATCGAAACACGCGCTGTAGCTAACGTAAAAAAAGAACGTTTTGAAAAAGAAAACGATGATACATCAAACATGCTATTATACGTTGGACTAGGGGTATTAGGTTTAATAGGTATTTCTTATTTTCTAAACTCGGCTAAAAAAACACAAATTGAGCAACCAGCTGCCGCTCCAAGTAAAGGTGGTGTAAAGGTTGAAGCTTTAGCCGCTGTTAAAAAGCCAGCGGCGGCAGCAACATGCGCAAGCGCTTGCGCGGCGGAAGCAGCATGCGCAAGCTCTGCTGAAGCAGCAACCACCGGTGTGATAAAAGATGAATTTTTTTACGAAATGAATTTTTTTATATTTATATATTTTATATATAAAATATGTCTTCAACAACGATGATAGATACGAATGGAATCATTAATTCAGCTTATCACGGAGCGGTTGTAGGAATTATAACCGTTTTATACAGCATGGGTGCTAAAAAAGTATTAAATATAAATCCACCCGATTTAGGAAAGTTGGGTGTAAAAGATAGTCTAAAACTGACGACAACGGTTGGGTTGGCGCTAATGACTCAAAATTAGTTAGTTAAAATGGGATTACCGGATAAAATTTCACCTATGAAATCTACTGAATGATTATATTTATAAAATATTAAAATGGATAAACGAATAAAACAAAAACTAGAAAATGTGTATTATAGTCCGAAAGGATACTGGAAAGGTCTCGGCGCGATTAAAAAATTAGCTCAAGAAACAAACATTTCTCCTATTGTCCGACAGTGGATAAAAAAGCAAGCGCTGTGGCAAATTTATTTACCGTATCCTACCTATATTCCAAGACCGACCAGTTCAAACTCGAATTTAGAAAAACCAAATGAAGTTCATCAAGCAGATTTATTGTTTCTTCCTCACGATAACGTCGGTAGAGGCAAAAATAAAAAAACATACAAGTACGTGCTAACTGTTGTAGATGAAGCCAGCAGGTACAAAGAAGCAGAGCCGTTAATCGATAAAACCGCAGCGCAAGTCAGTAACGCATTTGAAAAAAATTATAAACGCAGCCCGTTAACTTGGCAAAAAATTCTCAAAGTCGATCCTGGAAAAGAATTTATGTCGAGCGTAACTAATTTAATGAGTAAAAACAACGTTACTGTACAAAGAAGCGAAGCTGGGAATCATAGAGCTCAAGGTATAGTAGAGCGATTTAATAGAACTTTAGCCGAAAGATTATTTTCTCATCAATACGCGCAAGAAATCGTAACGGATGAAAGATCGAGAGAATGGGTTAAAAGATTACCGCTGGTCGTAAAAGCATTAAATAATGAGAAAACCTGACTTATAAATTTAAAACCTAAAGATGCGATTAAATTAGCCGGTGTTGAGCAATATCCAGCCTCACCGGCTATTAAAAAGAATGAAAAAAGAATCCCTTTAAACTCGTTAGTTAGATATTTATACGCGCCCGGTGAGGTGAAAAAGATACGAGACGTCGTGCGACTGATCCTATGGAGTATTAAAATTTATAACATTAATAAAACTATAAAAGCACCGAATCAACCCATCTTGTATTATTTAGCGATGGGGCCAGCTCGTAGTTTTGTAAGAGAAGAATTACAAATTGTTCCATCGGATACAGAAAATCCACCACTTAAAAAATTTGCCTATCGGCTACGCTATAAAATTAAGGCTAAAGTCTTATAATGACTGTAAGCAAAAGTGTCTTTTCCGTTTGGTAAAATATATCTTTTTGTATCGAGTCCGTCTAACGATTTTTTGTTAACCTCTATAGTGTAAAGATGATGCTTATTACTTCTAATAAATTTCATCTGGTGATAAAGCGTTTTATTTTCAAATAAAACTCTTTTATAGTTTTCGTGGTTAATTTTCTTTTCTACAACGTTCTTTTTTACGCCTTTAGCTTTTTTTAATTCTTTTGAAAAAACACTAGGTCTTAAGCCAGTAGCTTTTTTTATTTCTATTTCGCTCGATAAAAGTATCGAGTACATTTTTGCTCTTAAACCCACAACTTCAGCAATGGGAATTCCTTTCGTCTCATCTTTAAATTTTCCAATTACTTTTTTATTCTCTTCAAAATATAAAAAATGATCTTTATTATAATTACTAAAATCGTATTTAGTTTTATCTTCTAGCATGTCTTTATAAACGTCTTCGGCTTCAATCTCAACCATTAAACTATCTGTATCTGTGTAAAGTAGTTTCCACTTGTCTCCATATTTCTTTTTTAAATGATTGTAATAAAAATCGTACATGTGGAGTTTAGCTAATTCTAAAATACACATTCCTACGTAAATAGGACGGTTATGCTATGGTCCCACAGGAATATTTCGATCTTTCTGTCGAAATATATTTCGATTCTTGTTTTTTTTGTTATTTTTAATAATTTTGTCAAAATCTCGTATAAATATCGACAAAATATCTGTTTTCCGTGAGAAAATTTATATTTTTGTATTTTCTCGACAATTTCGATTCATTTTCGATTTTATTTCGACGACTTTCGACTGTTTAGATCATTTCGACTGGCATTTCGACAAAATTCGACTGTTTAGACTGTTCAGATTGATTTCGATTTTTTTTTCGATTAATTTTCGATTGTTTTAAAAAATTTGGACAAATGTTCCGCTTTATTTCGACTGTAACGATTGTTTAGACTATTTAGAGAGTTTAGATTTATTTCGACTGGTTTTCGATCTTTTAGACTGTTAAGACTATTTCGATTTCATTTTCGACAGTTTCGATAAAATGTCGACAAAATTTCGATAAATTTGATCGAAACTTTATCGAAAAATATTGGTCAGGTTTAATAATTTTCGATTAATGATTTTTTTTTCCCGACAAATCTCGACAAATATCGACAAATATCGACAGTTTCGATTTTTTTAGACTCTTTAGACTATTTCGACTTTTATCGAAAAATTTTTGTAAAAAATCTAAAAACTTGACGAAACACGATCTAGAGAGTCGAAATCTCTGTGGGACCATAGCATTAAGTACGAGATTTGTTTTGTACATGTGAATCGCCGCCAAGTCAAAACTTTTAAAAATCCTTCGCTCGGCAAAATTCGGCTTTGCTGTTTTTCTAAGCATATGTTCTTCTTCATGCCTATTGTTTAATCTCACGAGATCCACGTTAACGCGATTTCGTACATTCTCCATCGTTTTTCCAAAAACTGAATTATTCATCAGTTTGTACAAGTCTTTCTCAAAATCTGTCGTTGCATTCTTTCTGAAAAGAGTGTTTAAATCAATGTATGATTTCATCCATGGTGATTCGTCAAATTCTAAAACTCAATGAATTTTTGTCAGTTTCATACCGAGTTGTAAATATTTTTCTAATTTGCGATAATGAATGACATATTTCGTTTTGTTGCCTAAAGTAGCAACTAATTTTTGAACGTTTGGAGCGGGTTCGTCACCCAATAATTTAAGTTGATACGGTGACATCCATTCTCTCGGTATCGTTAATTTCTCTGGCGCGAGCGGATAATCGTTATAAGAATCGTGTAAATTAGGTGGATATTCCAAATCAACTTCTAAAATACAACCTCTTCCATATTTTAATCCTTTTTTATATTTATTTGTTTTCTTTTTCTTATCATAAAAATCATCTATTTGTTCTTGAGGCAACCATTTAAATTTACCAGTTGGCAAAGGTTGACTCATCGCATGACCGTACAAATTATTCGCGTCTAAATTCAAAATGTAACTCGCTGGTTTTGATGGATCATAACCAACACATTCTGGATTGTTTGCTTTAGAGTATCTATTGCTCACCATAACTATTCCTCCTCTCAAACCTTTTTCTATAAATAAATACATGTTGATATCAGTCAACAACTCTAAAGCAACTTTTGAATGTTTTAATAAAGCGTCCCAACTTAAACCCGGACTCGTATAATAATGAGCTGGATCTAAACCATGTTGTTTCATACAAGTAGTGCGAAAATTTTCAAAAACGTCCGCTTTTTACAGCAACTAATTTTCTAAACCTTTGTGCGTGCTCGTATTCTTCATCAGTAATGTGCGAGTTGTTTAAACTACTATAAAAATATTTTTTTCTCAGGAAGTTCAGTTTTCTCAAAACATTCAAAACTATCCATGTATTCGTAAGGATAAATACCCTTTTGTTTTAAAAGATTAAAATTTTCGCGGTTGGGTTCGTGTAATTTCGTAATACGAAAAGATTTACTAGATTCAACTATTTTATCAAGCGAATAAGGTAAAAATTGAAAACTATCGAGAAATCGTATTTGGTCGTTTGAAAAAGAAATGTACTTTTCCATATTATTCGCAATACACGTTAGTAGCCCGTTTGTTTGACTCATTCCTTGCATAATGAGATGAGAGTCGTAACCTCGTAAATCATGAATAAAAACAGGTATAGGTGTTTCATCCGGTTTTAAACTCAGTTGCAAATTACATTTTTTATGCGCAGCGCCTCGATATTTTCCAGTGATGTGACAATGATCTCTAACTTTAATATAATTATTCTTAAAACCTTTTATTTTTTTTCCTACAAATTTTTCAAATTTGTTTTCTAATTTTTCTCGTTTAAATTCTTCTATTAGTTCGTTAAATTTCCAGCTTTAAATTCTTCTGATAATTTGTCGTTTCTTTCTGCTCGACCAAGTTGTTCAAATAATTCTATTTGTTTTTGTTTAAATTTTTCTATTAGTTCTAGTTTAAATTCTTAATTTTTTTCTTGTTGAAATTTTAATTCTTTTAATTGTTCTTTTTTACAAACCCAACAACGACAATTTGGGTTGTTGTCATGTCAATATTGGACTCAATAATATTTTTCACATATCCAACACTGTTTAGCATTTTTAAAATCTTTCACATCTTCTTCTGACATCATCATTGGTTGGGGTCTGGCAAATATCTTATTAATCTTTTTTACTTCATCTGCCATTTTATTTTAAAAATGTTTAACTGCATATTTACCCCTGTATGTGTACTGGCTAAAAATTTCACCGTCGCATCGAACAATGACATACGAATAACCGCACGAAATGTGCTCTTCCGTGCTGCCAGTTTTAGCACCTAGATTTTTACTCATTGAAACTGGCAGTGCTTCAAAGTCTGTATATGTACTAAAAGGAACTTTAGCCTTTTTAAATTTTTTTTAAAATTTTAACGTATCGTTTATCGGCAACACGTATTTCATCGCTCTACCACCTACACCCTTTCATGTGATCTTCTCTCATAAAATTACACAAGCAACGATTGCAAAAGTGCTTTTTTGCTTTATGTATTGTTTGATTATAAAGTAATTTATTAAAATCCTTAATATAAACGTAGTGAGATCTAGTTCCTTCTTCTTCTTGGTCTTGGATCAATAATAATTTTATACGTTCCATCTCATAATCTTCATCACTAATGTAAAAAGGAACTAAATCGTCTTCATCCAAACCATAAACATTTATCGCAATACCATTTTGTTTCTCTACTCGCTTAATCTCACTGATTGGTGTAGGAGCTGCAATACCATCAAAATTTAAACTGTCCTCTATCGGGTATGTAGAGAGTCTATCCGAATGTTTTATTTTTATTTTTATTTATTTTTCTTTCGCTTCTTTTTCTTTTTTCTTGTGAAAAAAAGCAACATCGTAAATAATTATCATCTTTGTTTTTTACGTTAATGCAGGCTTTTTTATTTTTTTATGTAAACAGGTAGCTCGACATAAGATCCTCCCCTCAAAGGTCTATACTTCGAAATTGTAAGATCTAATTGTTCAATATGATCTACAAGTACAATCCACCCAGAACCACCAGTGTTACGTATTTCTATAATTTCTTCAATTCTAGCAAAACCAGGAGCTAATTCAGCCTCAATATTATTCATATTCAATAAAACTACTTGTTCAGAAAAATGAGGAAGCGTCGAAAATTCAAGCTCACCATCTTCAATTTCTTTAGAATATTTTACCCATACGTATATCATAAACTTAAACGGCTCTACACTGTAATTCTTGTAAATCAAAAGTCAACTTTTCAATTATCGGTGCTGTAGCACCCCTAAAAAACTCTTTTACATCTTTTTCTTTGCTATGACCATGCGGTACGGTCATTATTCGCGTTCGCAAATATATTCCACCATCAATCGCTGGTTCATCAAATCTCAACTCTTCTTCTTGTGGTAATGTTATTGTTTCATCTCTTGTCGGTAAAACTCTAGACCCAATTTTCTTTACTAAATTTGATAAACTCGTAAATGTTGTTTTTATCCACTCTTTTACACCTAAATTACTCATTTCCACGTTGGGTAAAATCTTACGAATCACATTCTTTAATGCAGGTAATACCCGCATTAAATAACTAGTCATACTCGCTTCTATTATACTACTAGATAAACAAATATTATTTCATTTTTTAAACTACAGTGTAACACTTTTTTAAACTAACACTTTTTAAACAAATTTTTTATAAAATTAATTTTTTTAAATTTATTTTTTACTTACATCTTATGACGTCATCAACAACATCCTCCCACTTTTTACCTACTTGCCCCCCAAAAAACGCCCATAAAATGGGTAGTGGTCCAGAAGCCCCATCCACTATATTAGTTTTCTTCAAATATCATTTTTATTGAAATATCATTTTTATAAAAATGGGGTAGTGGTCCAGGGGCCCAAAGTAGTGGTCCAGAAGCCCCATCCTCTATACTACTGTGCCTGTTAGTCAGTTTGATGTTTTGGACGTTCTGCTTCACTACAATGACAAAATGTTTCACATCGTCTGCATTTATCTTTTTTCGGCCTTTGAATTTTTAGATTTTGTTCTCTCATTACTTTCTTATACAGAGAAAAAGATCCACAGCCAGGATGCTCTTTTTTAACATTCTATACATTTTACTCCAGGTTAGTTCGGCAGAGAGGTATTTCTACTTTGTAGATGATCTACAATAGTTAGATTCTACCTGGGGAAAGCGATTGAGGTGTTGAAGAATCCTACGTCTCTTGTAAGGCTGTTGATTTTGCACACCACCCCTTTTTTCTCCTTCAAGTACCCCAGTTTGCCTATTTTTCTTGTGTAGTACAGTACGGACCTGACGGTCTGCTATTGCAGGAATATACATGTATAGATGTGGAAGAGTGTATTTTATTCGTTTTTTATGACACCTTTTTACTGGTAACCGTGTAACTGACATGTCGGGCTATGTACTCCCTCTGAAGGGCTAAGTTCCCTCTTTCATAGTAGTCTTCTCTTAGAGATGTTATTGCCCGATCATCAAATTTAGCGCAACTAAGCTTATAACAGCACCTCTTCCCTTTACACTTTTGCTTGTGCAGAGGTATCAAACAGATCAAACAATGGGACAGTATCACTCCCTAAAGACTTATCAAATGACGAAGCTTTCTGGATTCTCATCTGAATGAATGGCTACATCGCTGAACGTGGATGGCTGTGAACCTGTACTTGAAAATACAGATTAAACATACTTGTATATTATGCAAGTCAATTCACACGAAAAGAAGAAAGTCTTTCCAAGTACAAATAATACATCATTGCATCAATTGCTGATCAGAAACATCTATTTTAGAATGGAATTCAAAGCCCCAGATTATGTTTTGCTTAAAGGGTACTTGTGCTTATAATTATCTCACTTTTCCTCTGTTAGCAAAAAGTGACCAAAACAGAGAAAGTGGCTAACTGAACCATCCTGAAAAGGTTTTTACACGATGATCTGCAATGTTCCATTACTATGTGATCTCTTTACTTTAAAATATATGTCCATATTGGATTCTTTCCTGTAAAAATAAAACAAATGTTAAGAAGTTTACTAGAGAATTACCTTCCGAATCAGAGTCTATTGACAATTGGTTCATCCTCTGTTTCCAAATCGAGTGACATTGCAGGAATTGCAAGAAAAGGGTAAGCAATTATTTAGAAACTAAAAAGGAAAGAAACAAAATAAGAAATGAAGGAAAAATCCACCTTGTCCCATGAAATTTATCCACTCTCTAGGTTGGACAGAAGATAACATATTTTCTCCATTTAAAACGACTGCCTCGATGTCGATAGTGACAGTCGGAGAAGACGCTTAAATACAAAAGATAGAAACATGATTTACAATTCATGCACATGAACAAGTGCAACATCCCATGAAAAAAACGGTTTCACTTTAAAGGGATAATGCAGCAAAACAACATTTCACAGTATACGTCCCTTTCATACAGTTCAGTGTTATGGTAGTTGACACTGTAAATAAAGTAAATATTGAGATGCCTTATACATAACAGCTAGCTTTTGGCTGGAGATTGTAATCAAAATCATCCGTTTTAAAATACTGTGAAAAGTATTTAATTATTCTTACCAAGGACTGATAGTGAAATGTCATCCACGTCTTCCTCTCTGTGCTGTAAGAATTCTAAATGTACAAAATGAAAGGGAAAAAGAAATTTGCACAAGAAAGAATTATTCTTTCATTTTTTGTACAATATTATTTGCTGCCCTCCCGTCCCAAAGTTGCAAGGAATTCTGAGGAATGAAACACTTCATGCAAAGGGGGCTTGAAAAAACAAATAGAAAAATATCTTATTGCATTTCAAATATGGTATACTGAATATGTGCTTTATGTTCATGTGAAATTGAGTTGTATAATGTCTACAAGAGAGATTATGTCTACAATTCACCTTCAGTGGGCAAAGAGCTTGATTCTGGAAGAACTGGTGATCCTATATTAGGTAGGATTTCACACAGGATGATAGGCTGGATGCCAGGCTCGATCTCAGGCTGGATTTCAGGCTGGATTTCACTCTGGATTTCACTCTGAACGACAGACTCTAGATCAGGCTCGATCTCAGGCTGGATTTCACTCTGAACGACAGACTCTACCTCGGGCTCGATCTCAGGCCGGATTTCACTCTGAACGACAGACTCTACCTCGGGCTCGATCTCAGTCTGAGCACTGCCACAAGGGGGTGCAACAGGATTAACAGGCACAGCTTGAGAGGCTTGAGGGGAAAAACATAATTTTACAGTGTATGATGATTATATATGCTTCTCCAATGTGGAGTTTACGTTTCTGAGTGAGACTCACAAACTACTTCATACCTGTACAAAGCATTACAAGTAACTGACTCCTTTTGTCGGAAACAATAGTAATTGGTGTTTGAATAATGAATAAGGAACTGGTTGTCTATTCACGCGTAAAGGTATATATGTATGAATAGTGAACAGGGAACTGGTTCCCTTTTCACATGGAAATGAATACATAAGGTCAATAAGGAAATAATTTTATTTGGAAAAATGATGGAAAAAGCCATATTTTATATCTGCTTACCAAGCATTGCTAAGGATACATCATCAGCACTCTCATCACTTTTGTCACTCTCTTGGTTATCCAATAGTGTGGTATTAGGTAATAAATGTATGATTCGTCCCTTCCACCAACTTGTCTTGCATCTCATTTTGATGCATGTTCCCTTCTGCAGAGGTCTCTGATGGGAAGATATATGCAGGTCTCTCACATTCACTCTGTTGAGCGAACCATCTTTTTTCCATTTTACTAGAACATCAACATGATCTGTTTATTTTTTGGGGAAATGCAGATGAGAGAGAAAAATATCAGTAGGTATTTTCTACAAATCTAAATGAAAAAATATTTTATATTAACATGTGTAATCTAAAGTGTTGTAATGACTCGAGTCAAAGACTCAACTCAAGTTTGACTTGAGTCACATTTTTCAAGTTTGATGACTCAACTCGACTTGAATCATTACCACTCAATAACTCGATTCAATTTGAGTCACATCGACCAAATGACTCAACTCGACTCGACTCGAGTCAAAGGCCATAAACATTCGAGTCCTTAAAAAGGTGAGAAATCAATTGCGGTGACTACATACAGGATATAATTTTACACTGTGTAGACGTAAATGTTAGCCACAGGCTTGCGCTTTGCAAAAGCGCAACATACGTCGTATCATGGACTCCTACTACATGTAATACTACCAGTACATAAATTACCTGATAAGTTAACCTTGTCTCAGTTTAAGGTGTTTAAATCTCAGTGACTTGAATTGACTCGAGCGAAAGTGTGACTCGACTCGACTCAACTTGACCTTGTTGATATAATAGGCCGTATTCATAAAAATAAGTAATTACTTACTAGTAAATGCTATAAGTAAAAGCAACAGCTAGGTAAGTAAAATGTCTAGTCTAAGCAATTGCTAAAAATCTTATTCATAACCATTTGCTAAATGATTACAGTTGTTACTTGCCACGGCTAGTAAGTTCTCAAGTAGTTGCTATTGTACTACAGTACCATCCACGAGTCTCGGTATTTGGTGGTATGAAGGTGTTTGCAAGCCATTCCACATTTTCTTTGTCAAACCTAAATAAAGTTCTGTAAGTGGTAGGGTTGACTTCATCACGATTAAGCCTGATGTTATACACCTTAGGTTGTGGTCTTGGACGTAAAAACATGGCAGAAAATGTGATATGTCTGTATTGACTAAACAGCAAGCCAAAAATTAGGTGCTTGTACAATCACTAGTAAATGTTAGTCGAAGGTCATTTTTATGAATACAAATTGAAGTAGGTGCTAATTTCTCTAGCATTTACTTATAAGTTAAAAAGCAATTACTAATGCTTAAAATTTGTAGCTTTTACTTGAAAGTCATTGCTTATTTCTATGAATACACATTTAAGTAAAAGGTTAGTAAAAGGGGGTTGTTACTTTAGTAAAAGCAATTACTTATTTTTATGAATACGGCCTATTGGGCCGGATAAATAAAAGTTAGCAATTGCTCATCTAGTAAAAGCTCAAGCAATAGCAATTGCTTAACAAGTAAAAGCTCAAGGTTAAGCAATTGCTTAAAAATGTATAAATAACCTTCTTCTTTGACTAGCACCTGTTGCTTGGGTGGGTTAGCAATTGCTTATGGGTATAACAATGATGGGAGGTCAGTTCCGATTAGCCTAGTGGTTGTATATGAGGCATGTGTTAGCAACATGGATGCTGCCGAAGAATTGGGGAGTGGTACAAATAGTGAGCAATCTTTGAACGAACTGTTCGTTAGTATAATCAAAGAGTACCCTGTTCTAATCGAGAAAAGTCAGCTGCCGGGGGTAAAAGACATGAAGGCAAATGCACTTAAAAAAGCACAAATGTCAATTGCTACCAACACAGGTAAAGCCATGGATGAGAAGCAAATTTTGAAAAAGATAGCAAACATGAAAACTCAAGTGAAGAAGAAAACAGATGGAATGCAAACAGGAAATAGGAAGATTGTTTTGGTTCCATGGGAACAAGATCTGTACAACATCTTCAAAGGGGATGAAAACCCGACTATTACGAAGATGCCATGCGCCATTTCTGCTGGTTTCAAACCAAGTACTTCGACTGCTGCTAGCCACTCCAAATTTTCAAAATTGAACCGAAATAATTTCCGGTATCTGGTAGGATTGACTTCATCACGATTTATTCTTTCATTGTACACCTTTTCATGTTCCCTTACATGCATAAACTCGGCCATGATGTCAGGAGTAATGCAACATGCAAGTGTTAGCAAATGCGTAAGCTCCTCATTTAGGATCTTGTAAAAATATTAGCAAGTGCTACAAGTCATTAGTAAAAGGTCTGGTTTATTTATATGCTTCCAAGCAAGTGCTAATCTCTCTAGTAATTGCTTAAAAATCATAGCAATTGCTTTTGCTAACTACTGGAAGCAATTACTTGCAAGTAAGTGCTCACTTTTATTAATGACGATTTAAGAAAATGACTAGTAAAAGCAATTGCTACTTTTTATTTATCCGGCCCATTAGGCCGTATTCATAAAAATAAGTAATTACTTACTAGTAAATGCTATAAGTAAAAGCAACAACTAGGTAAGTAAAAGGTCTAGTCTAAGCAATTGCTAAAAATCTTATTCATAACCATTTGCTAAATGATTACAGTTGTTACTTGCCACGGCTAGTAAGTTCTGAAGTAGTTGCTATTGTACTACAGTACCATCCACGAGTCTCGGTATTTGGTGGTATGAAGGTGTTTGCAAGCCATTCCACATTTTCTTTGTCAAACCTAAATAAAGTTCTGTAAGTGGTAGGGTTGACTTCATCACGATTAAGCCTGATGTTATACACCTTAGGTTGTGGTCTTGGACGTAAAAACATGGCAGAAAATGTGATATGTCTGTATTGACTAAACAGCAAGCCAAAAATTAGGTGCTTGTACAATCACTAGTAAATGCTAGTCGAAGGTCATTTTTATGAATACAAATTGAAGTAGGTGCTAATTTCTGTAGCATTTACTTATAAGTAAAAAGCAATTACTAATGCTTAAAATTTGTAGCTTTTACTTGAAAGTCATTGCTTATTTCTATGAATACACATTTAAGTAAAAGGTTAGTAAAAGGGGGTTGTTACTTTAGTAAAAGCAATTACTTATTTTTATGAATACGGCCTAATGTGTGGGAGACAAATAAAATGATAATTGATTGATACTTTTGCCATTGTAATTTTACCTTTTTGCTACATTTAAAAAGAAAAAATGAGATCTAACTGTACTGTACTGTACTGTACTGTACTTCGTTACTCGGCCAATAATATATTTAGATCAAAATCACTTAATAAGCACTTATTCCATATGATACCTTGAAGAACAGCTAATTAACGTTTTCCCGGTTCTGGATAGCTCTTGTAGTTTGCTTTGCTGGCATTCCAATTTGTCTTTGAACAATGGATATTTTGGTAAAAATTATTAACACTGGTCTCTGTAAGGATGCATAAAAAATGTCTACTCTTCAGTTCAGGATAGCAACCTTAAGTCAATGGCGCAACTTCATTCATAATAATAATAATAATAATAATGTGTGGACTTATATAGCGCACGTATCCACCAACTGAGTGGTGCTCAAGGCGCATTATATTATTACCCCTGCTCATAAGGCTCATAAGGCTCATAAATCATTCCTGAAACCATCTCAGCTCCCTGGGGAGTATACAGCTCAATTGCTGCCATTACAGCGCATATAGGGCTAATCAACCAACTCTGCCCTCATATATCACAGGTAGCCATTTAATTCCTGGGTGGAGAGAAGCAATTATGGTTAAGTGTCTTGCTCAAGGACACAAGTGTCACGGCCGGGATTCGAACCCACATTCTGCTGCTAACATCAGAACTTGAGTCCGGTAAGCTATAGACCGCTCGGCCATGACACTCCATGAAAAAAATATGCACATATCAATGTGGTATACGGAACCAGGAAACGGTTGAACGTTGATTTTAATGGAAATTTTGCAATATTTCATCAACTCTTTCACATAAAAATACACTACACACTCACAAATCATAAATTGTTCATAACTTAAGAATTTTGTGTCCAAAATGACAGCTGGATTTTTCAGTATTGTAATGGACATAAGATATTTGACATTCCAGTTTCTCGGTCCCTTGGATGAAGGAATGTACATGTACATGTAGCTATAATATTGGTATTGTTAAGTAGTGTAATGGAAATAAGATATTTGACATTCCAGTTTCTCCGTCCCTTGGATGAAGGAATGTAGCTATAATATTGGTACATGTATTGTTACAGTAAGTAGTGTAATGGACATAAGATATTTGACATTCCAGTTTCTCGGTCCCTTGGATGAAGGAATGTAGCTATAATATTGGTATTGTTAAGTAGTGTAATGGACATAAGATATTTGACATTCCAGTTTCCTGGTTTCTTGCATAAAGGAATGTTAATCTCTCACAGACTAATTAATTAGCTTTTTTTGTGCTAATAGCTAGTTTTCCTGGCAGCTTGATTGATATACATGTGTGCTAAACCTTGTAAACTTTGTTAACATAAGAAAGAAATACTAGCCTGGTATAAAACCATTGGGTCTGAGGGCTCGGTGTGGCAGTCTGGACCTGTGGGTGGGGATGGAACTAGCCTGGTATAAAACCATTGGGTCTGAGGGCTTGGTGTGGCAGTCTGGACCTTTGGCTGAGGACAGAAGGTACTAGCCTGGTATAAAACCATTGGGTCTGAGGGCTCGGTGTGGCAGTCTGGACTTGTGGCTGGGGACGGAAGGTTGTTCGGGCAGCGGCTGTATTTATTTTGTATAAGTTTAGTTATGGCAAAGGATTGCCTGTATTTTATGTTGTATAATTTCAGCCTGTCATCCAACCACTGTTAAGGTAATACTATTTCATTTATTTATATTGGTTTAGAAGTGCCCCGAATTGTTTCTTTGCTTTGCCAGTCTTTATATTATCTTTTTATTCTTGAGCGGCAAAAAGCCTGTATGAATTGTAATTACGTTGCCCCCCCCCCCCCCCTTGGAGGGAGAATACATTATGAACACCAGCATTTAGTTTCGTTTTGTTCCACTTATTTCTGTTCTTGACTAATTGTCTCTCCCCTACTGGCGGATTAAGTCACATCCGTTACAGTATATGCAGCTGTGAACATCAACGGCGCTTTTTCGAGACCTTCATTTTCGAAATGTTCAACCGGGAGCATATCTTCACAAAGGTATTCAGTGGATGAAAATTACACATAAGATGATATATTATTAATTCTTTAAATCAGTAAAGTATCAAATTTGTATCTGAAGCAATTTGGATTAAACAAACATTTTAATTTGTAGCTATCTAAAACTAGGGAAATCCGGGAAAATGACTGAACTTGTACATGTACTAACATTAGTGTACATAAAGACTGATCTTTACTGTTTAATGTTTGCATTAAATTCCAATAAACACAGTCACTATCTCTGTGAGAACACTGTGCAGATGAACATTGTGAAAATAGTGGTTATTATGAAGTTTATAGACTTTTCTGTCTTTTAAGAATCTAGGCATGCCATAAGCCATGCTTAAGCCTATATAGGTCAGATAAATTGTTTACATTTTTTGTTTCGCCCAAATTACAGAATTGGACCAAACTGTAGTTGGGACCACAGGTCCCAAAATGGGTCGTTGATCAATGCAGGTTGCAGTAAAGCTGCGCTAGAATTGGACCGGGTCCAACTATAGTTGGGTGGATGTTGTAGTTGGGCACGTAGTTCTGTTTCCATGTTAGGCATGTTATGAGAAGGTTGGACTGCATGACCTTTCTACAAACCACATTTTATCCATATATTATCACAGATAGCTTAAAAATACAATATTGACAGGCTTCATTTTCAATCTGTTTCAGAAGTTAACATTTAACTTACTTTTAACATAAGTTTTGTTTTTGTTTTTGTAGATGCTACCCAATTTAGCATCTTCGTAAACTCCAACGATGACATTACCATGTCATGTTTTTAGTTTTACACGCACGAAATGCATGAGCTATAGCATCGTCATTACGAACCGACGACATAGCAACTGCGTTAGTTCGCCAAGTACAGTGTTTGCCGGACATACATGTACGTAGCGTGTGTGGATTTTACGAACTGGTGACACATTATTTTGTCGATTCGTAATGTCCAAGTTTTCACTACATTTCGGTCACAATTTATTTTTCAGATATTCTTGTATCTCAAAATCTATAGCATTTCCAGGGTTGAAATGTTGTGAAAAGGTACATTCCAATTAATTCAATATTGTACTTCCATAATATGTAAAGATATGAAAATCGAGAATTTCACGCAGTTTTGCTGTTTTGCCGGATCGTACAACCATCAATGATATGTAGTCACACATTCCATCACTGATTGCACCTGATTATTGCAGACACATTTGAGTTAGTGACCTGTCAGGTATTAATTTAAACAGTCTTTACAGAACCTACTTAAAAGTCATTGTTATGAAATTCATGAAACATTTGTCAAAAGACTAGAGTCATCCACAAGACAAATGGAATCATCAATGGCACCACCTGTCTTGTGGGCACTAGCTTTTTAAGAGAATTGAATTTTGTTGCTCTGTCTTGAAGGTAAAGACTGATGGGGTGAGGACATGGGCAATAATTCATCATCCCCTGTGGCTACCTCACCAGAGGTGTTAGTCCTAATCTACACGTAAATGTATACAGTATTTTTGCATAATACATTCTTAATAATAAGAATGTACTATAAATTAAAAATATTACATTGTTTTGTAACCAGGAGCATATGGAGCAGCTGTGTTGTACAGGAAGAAAGATGATGACTCTTTGGTAATTCTGAAAGAGATAAATATGCTGGATTTGTCAGCTTCTGAACGGCAAATGGCTCTGAATGAGGTACGTTTGTTAACATTACATATATGCTGATTTAGTTTTACTTTAACTAGAACACTGTCATCAAGACACTGAGTGTCATTTCACTGCTAGATGGCTACATGTTGCACAGGACAGACAGTCTTGGTAGAGCACATGTAAGAATCAAGATACATTTAATGTGTGTATGTGATTGGTTGTGCAAACTTTATTTTTTGCCATTTTTATAAACAGTCATGTATCGCCAAGACAAACTATAAATTAATTATTTTTTTTTATGATATTTCCTACAATAGTGATATCAAATTTGTTTGATCACATATCAAATAATACTAGAATTTCGCATTTGAATGTTAAACACAGGTGTTCGGTTTTGTGGGATATTCTTATTTTATTTAAATCAAATTGTTATACAAATAAGACAATTATATAAGATTCAACCAAAAATACAATCATGCCTCCGTGTCCATGCCAATCCATGAGAACGCATCATTCTTCAAACAATACGCTCTATGATTCTACTGTTTGATTTAACAACTTGAAATCTGTCAAACCTCACACAGACTCTCTACTTAACTTTTGCTCTTTGAATGCTCAGTCATTAAGGAATAAGACATGTGAATTTACTGACTTTGTTTTGAGTAAATACCTTGATGTTGTCGCCATATGTGAAACTTGGTTAAAAACTGATGATTGTATAACTATTGCAGACATCACCCCTGCTGGATATTCTTTTCAACATATTCCTAGATTGAATAAAGCAGGTGGTGGTGTTGGAATACTATTTATATCTTCTCTCTCTGTAACTGTAATTTATGACACCAAGAAATATTCATCATTTGAAGCAATTCATGCCGAGATTACATCAAATATTCGGTCATTTCATCTTGTAACAGTATATCGCCCACCTGGATGTGCTTTTGGAACATTTATTCTTGATTTTGAAAATATGATTGTTGATTTCCTTTTACATAATGATATCCTGTTTTGTGGTGACTTTAATATTCACTTAAATGATCCTAATAACCATGCTGCCAATCGATTCAAGGAATTAATATCTTATGGATTATTTCAACACATCACTGAACCTACTCACAAGCACGGACACTGTTTGGATCTTCTCATCATTCGCGAGAATGTCTTTACTCTCAAATATTTGTATATTACCTGGACTATCAGATCACTATGCTCTAATGTGCAATTTTAATCTGAAGAAGCCTCTTCCCACTGTTATCACAAAGTCACGCAATTTGAAAGCAACTGATATCAAAATTTTTTCTAATGTCAAATCTGCTCTGTCAGCCACTAACCTTGAAGACCATGATTTGGATATCTGTGTTGAAATTTATGAATCATCTGCACGTAAAATTTTTGATAAACCTGTATCTGTAAAATTTAAAACCATCAAATTAAGATCATCAAGTCCCTGGTTTGCGAATGAAATTAGCTCCGCCAGGAAAATTCGTCACCAGCTTGAAAGGAGATTGATCCGATCGAAGCTTGAAATTGATAGATAAGAGTACTGTAAATAATGTGGTGATGGAAATATAACTGCCTTATAACCCTCCTATAGGTTTAACAATCAAAGACACTCAAAATTAGTATGTCACTCCCAACCCATTGACTTTGTGCAGTGCACTCAAATAAATGCAAGGACATGCGGCTCTGGTAGGAGGTCATACCAAAACCACTCGACTGTAACTTATGCAGTACATACACAGCTCTGTGTGACTATGTATATTACTTGTAAGACATACACAAGTGTGTTTGACTTTGTCACTATCTCCAGCACTCATACATTGTACACATGTGTGAACAATTGGCAATGCAACCAAATATACTCAAGTGACTGTCTGTTGGTGCGGTGCTTACTGGGCCAAATTTCAGCCTGGGCATAGGAGGGTTAAATTAATTCTTGATCTTAGCGCTGCGTTCGATACGGTTGACCATGATATTTTACTTGCATGTTTAAAACATTATATAGGAATTAATGGCCATGCACTGAAATGGTGTCGCTCATACATGTACTTGTCTAAAATATCTCAACATGTTGGTATTCGTGATGCTTTCTCAGAACCTTTTCGTCTGAATTACTCAGTACCTCAAGGATTTGTCCTTGGCCATCAGTGGTTTCCAATTTACACATACCCAATTCGTAATATATTCATGAAATATGAGTCTACATCACTCTACTTACCTGGAGGGCCATCTACCGATGCATATTTCCCTAATATAGCAGAACAATACGCTAAGACTTCTCACACACACAATAGCGCCCTCTATTACCCATGCTGCCCTGCGGCATCACGCCATGTTAATCCTCCTCTTTTCTCTAGCGCAGGTGACTGGTTGGTCACGTTTGTTTTAGCTCGCTAAACGGACAATTTTCCTTCCAGTTTTCTTGGCTTATGTTAAGACTTTTATCTGTTAAATAAACTGTGCTAGCACGAGTTAGTGTTAGAGAATATTTTGCTTCAACGTGTTGAGTTTTCGTCAGGTTTTCGTCTTCCAAAAATAAAATAAAGAATGGCTAAACGTTTGGTGAGGGCCGAGTCCGTCAGCACCGGGGAGAATTTCCTCTCCCGGGCGGGCCGTGTTCTCGGGCGATTGCTCCGGTGGCTCTATCCCGCCACCGCGCGGTCGTCTGCCCAGCCCCTCGTGCCGATGGAGGCACGTGGTGCTGGCCGTGCCGCTGGTAGGTCGGGGGCGGTCTCGTCCCGCATCGGCAAATGTCGAGCGGTACTGGCAACGTACAGGTAGCTCCCCTGGCAAGGTTTCATCCAAAACTTCCTCCTCTGCCAGGGTGACCTACAAGAAGAAAGGCCCACGGCGGGTAAGGTCCCGAGTCCGGGCCCCACTGCCCTTTCCGTGCCCGCTGGCGACCGAGTGCTCCCGGTCCTGTGGCAGTCGCCACGGGTGCTGGGGTGGTTTGCTCGGTCCAGCGACCGGATTGCTTCGCTGGCCCATTCTCCCGGGCTGATAGCGTCGCACCGGCGGTCACCGCCCGGCCTGGCCCATTGCCTCGGCCGTCCACTGGGTCCGATTTCTTGGGCTGTCGGGCGTGCCGTTGCCCGAGGTCGACTGAATTGTCCTAAGACTCGACCGGGGCGCTCTCGTGCGAGAGGAAAAAGCGTAGCCGTCGATCCTCGTCCAGTTCGGGCTCGTCGGCCGGTCTCGCACCGGTAAGAGACGCGAGCCATGACTCAGTGTCTCGGGCGAGTTTCTTCATGCCGTGCAGTCCATTACGGCCTCGGTGTCAGCCATGTCGGCTTATCACCCAGGCGGTTTGCCGGGCCAACTCGGCCCGCTCGTCCCCACTTCGGGTCTCTATCCCGACTCGGGCTGGGCGACTCAGTCTTATGTGGGCCCGCCTCACACGGTCGGCCGGGCGCCCGCCTCTCCCCCTGCGTTGAGTCTCCATCCATCCGCAGAGTTCTCGGTGGAGGTGACGGCCCCGGTTTCGTCCGTGGGCCTTTCGGCCCCGGCGACTTCGGTGGTCCCGCCGGGGGACTCGGCCCGGTCGTCCGTGTCAACTCGTCCCTCCCAGTCGGGCTCTGAGGACGAGGACGAGTCTGTCCACATGCAGCGTCTCTCGGTTATGGAGACGGAGCTGCGTTTGGTACAGCGGGTTCTGCAGCTTCCCTCCCTGGAGGAGACAGCTAGCTCCAGCCGTCAGTCGTTCAAGCACATGACCAGTTCGACGGCTAGTACTACACCTGTTTTTCCGGTGCTGCCGCTCGACTTGGTGTGTGTTGAACGCATGAATTCCATTGCCGAGATGGCAAAGTGGTCTCCATATAAAAAGCGGGAGTTGGGTTACTACCGATTCCCGACGGCTGATTTTACTCAGTTTTTCGTAGTACCGGACTCTGCGAAGGACTCTGCGAAGAATCTTTTTTCTGACCGCTCGAGGGGGAAGCTTGAGGATACCCTCAAGAAGGTGGACACAGCCTCACGTCTGGGGCTGCGTGCGTCTTCATTCCTCCTGCTCCTCTCGGAGTACTTGGCCTTGGGTTGCGAGGAGAATTCGCCCGTCCCGGCGGACCTCTTCACGGCGGCCCTCCATTGCCTTGACCATGGATTGCGTACTTCCCTGGACCAGTTCTCACGTATCTCTGCCTTGGCAGTTTCTGCCCGCAGGGCCAACGTGTTGGACGCGCTTTTCCTCCCGTCGGAGGGTGCGCGCAAGCGTCTGAGGCACTCCCCTCCTCGGCCCTGACCTCTTGCAGGTAAATTTCAGGAGTCGATGGAGGCGGAGGCGAAGCGTCTCGAGGCCACTGAGAAGATTAATTTCAACAAACCTCAGCCCGCGCCTAAATCGGCGCGTAAGGCCGACAAGGCGACCTTCAAGATTCCACGCCGTCAGCCGCTCAAGGCAGCTCGTGGTTCTTTTCGGGGTCGCTCTGGTGCTGTCTCGGGGGTGGGTTGTCCCCACAGAGTGGACCCTTCTCCCCTCGGTGGTACAATTGATCTTCAATATGATCGACCGTCCTCACGTGGACTTGTTTGCGACCTCGCACAACAACCAGCTCCCGGTCTATTGTACGAGGGTTTACGACCCCAATGCCTGGCGGACGGACGCTCTAGCGATCTCGTGGGAGAGCCTTCTGGCCTACGCTTTTCCCCCGTTCTCCCTGATCGCGAGGGTGTTGGCCAAGATAGAGCAGGCCGATTGCAAAATTTTCCTCGTGGCTCCGTTTTGGCCCGCCAGCCGTGGTTTCCCAGGCTTCTCCGGCTCCTGGTTCACAGGCCGGTGGTTCTCCCGCAGACCGGACATTCTTTTCCAGCCGGGTCGAACTACCTGCACCCAGCTCCGGGAATCTTCACCTGACCTGCTGGGTATTGTCTCCCGATCCTTCCGCGCAGCAGGCCTTTCGGTCCGGGCTGCGGAGTTGGCGGCAGGCGGCCGTAGATCTTCCACCAGGAAGGTCTCGACAGCGAGACTACGTCATTTCTTTAGATGGTGTAAACTCCACTCTCATCGTCCGCCGATTCTTCTGTAGGCGGTGGGTGAATTTTTATTCTATCTGTTTGATAAGCGGCCTCGCTGTGGACGACAGTTAAAATTATCGTTCGGCGATTGCCGCAATCCATACTGGGTTTCCGGATGGTTCGTCAGTGTCTGACAATAACACCCTCCACCATCTTATTCGAGGTATGTTTGTAGCGTCCCGCATGCGTAAACTCGTGCCGTCTTGGGACTTGTTTGAGCGTTGGATACACTTTCGAGGGCACCCTTCAACCGATGGGTAGCGCCTCTTTGTTCCATCTATCCATCAAGGTGGTTTTCCTTATGGCGGTCGCTACGGCTCGTCGCCGTAGTGAACTACATTCATAACGGTGGAGGCGGCCACATCCGGTGGGAACCGGTGGGGTCCGCCTCATACCGCGAAAGCGGGTTTCTTGACGAAAAATCAGTCGAGTGACTTCTCGCCGCCAGACATTTTTGTTGCCGACTTAAAGTCCTTTTCGGCGGTGGACGCGGATAAACTTTGGTGCCCAGTCAGGGCGCTCAAGTGGTACGTCCACCGCACCAAACAGGTTCGGGCCGAACATAACCAACTGTTTATTACCGGTCCCCCTTTCCGGCCAGCGTCTCGGGACACTATTACCCGCTGGCTGGTTACGGCTATTCGCTCGGCCCTCAGTGAGTGGCGAGGCGGATAACTGCGCCCTTCCGAGCCCATGATATCCGTTCGGCGTCGACGTCATGGGCCTACTTTAAGGGCGTCCCTATGGCAGATATCGTCCAGGCGGCTTGCTGGAAGTCGGCCAACACCTTTTCGGAGTGTTATCTCAAGGATGTCGTCCAGACCGAGGGTAGGGCTGGCAGGACAGTACTGGGTGCGGCGGCTTCGTCCCGGCGTCACAAGCCTCCTGTGCAGCCGTCACTATGAAAGGGTGAGTACCCCTTTCGATTGTTTTGTTTGATTTGTAATCCATGTACACATCATGCATTGCTTTGATCATTTTGGTGACGTTCCGACGTCCGGTACGTCCCTCCATTTATGCCTGGGATCTTGGCCTCAGTTAGAGGTTCTTACGGCTTCCCGGGTGTCTTGCATTCGCAAGTCTTCGGGCCGTTGTCGGTATCATATTGGGATATTATGTTAGCCCAATGTTTCTTTGTTTGTGCTAATGGGCTCGTCTATTCAGGACGCTCCTTTATTGGTATATTTACGGGCTTCTTGTCATTAGCCCGTCCTTTGCTCAGTGGTTTTGATTGCTCCCTTTGTTCTGGCGCATATCATTATCGCTAGGGCATCTCATCCTACTTACCACCGCTTATGGTGAGGTGGGTTTGGATGGGGCCATCGGACGATGGCCTTTGCCTCATGGTCATGCAATAGCATCTCGCATACCCCACCGCCTATCTTCGGTGGTACTCTATGCATCGGTAGATGGCCCTCCAGGTAAGTAGAGGGTTGTAGACTCCCCCCACAGAAGTGTGGGCCGAGTCTGGCGAATACTTACCTGGAGGGCGCTCCCCCCCTCCTTCCCCACTATGCTCGATCGACCTCTCTGGGGTGTTCTATGAACGCTCGAGAAAAGAGGAGGATTAACATGGCGTGATGCCGCAGGGCAGCATGGGTAATAGAGGGCGCTATTGTGTGTGTGAGAAGTCTTAGCGTATTGTTCTGCTATATTAGGGAAATATGCATCGGTAGATGGCCCTCCAGGTAAGTATTCGCTCGTAGACTCGGCCCACACTTCTGTGGGGGGGATTTTATCACATCTATGCAGATGACACTCGGATTTATCTAGCTTTCAAACCATCACAATAGAGTGCCTCTATAATTAATTGCCTTGAAAACAGTATTCATGATATTCGCATTTGGATGAAGGGAAATTTCTTAAAACTCAATGATGATAAAACTGAATTTGTGCTATTTGGTTCTCGTCAACAACTATCTAAGATTTCTATTCCAAATATTGTTATTGGTGACTCATGTGCAATCTTTTCAAGCAAGGAACTTTGGAGTTCACACTTAAACCTCATATTTCAAATGTTATTTGCACCGCAGCATTTCACCTTAGGAACATTGGAAAATATCTTAATTATGATGCAACAGAACAAATTGTTCATTCCTTCATAACATCTCGTCTTGATATGGCAAATTCGCTGCTTTATGGACTTGCACAGGATCAACTAGGACGACTTCAAAAGATTCAAAACACTGCTGCACGAATTGTGACTCTTTCTAAAAAAAAATCATGTCATATCACCCCACCCTGAAAGATCTGCATTGGCTGCCAATATCGTATCGTATTATTTATAAAACATTGCTTATCGTTTTCAAATATTTGAATGATTGTGCACCATTATATATATATCTGACTTGTTGAAATGTTATGCCCCTCTCGCAAGTTACGTTCCAGTGCAAAATTTTTGCTGGCTGAACAAAAGTCAAAACATTCTTGGGGTGACAGATCTTTTGAAGTTGTGGCTCCACGCCTTTGGAATGATTTACCTCTGTACATTTGTGTATATCTCAATCTGTTGACTCCTTCAAGAAAAACTTAAAAACTCATCTTATGTGTATTGCCTATAAGAACTCCTAACATTCATTTATGCATTTTTTTCTTTTTGTTTAGTATTGTATTATGCTATTGTATGATTTATTGTTTACTGTATGTAAAGTGCCTTGAGCACTTCTTGGTGGATATGTGTGCATTATAAATTCTTCTCCTGCTGCTCCTCCTGCTCCTGCTGCTCCTGCTGCTCCTCCTCCTCCTCCTGCTCTGCTTCCTCTTCTTCCTCTTCTTCCTCTTCTTCTTCTTCTTCTTCCTCCTTTTCGTCCACCTCTTCGTCCTCTTCGTCCTCCACTTCTTCGTCCTCCACTTCTTCCTCCTCCGCTTCCTCCTCTGCTTCCTCCTCTGCTCACTCCTCTGCTTCTTCCTCCTCTGCTTCCTCCTCTGCTTCTTCCTCCTCTGCTTCTTCCTCCTCTTCCTCATCCACTTCCTCCTCTTCCTCTGGCTTGCTCCTCTTTCTCTGGCTTGCTCCTCCTCCTCTTTCTCTGGCTTGCTCCTCTTTCTCTGGCTTGCTCCTCCACTTCTTTCTCTGGCTTGCTCCTTATAAAACATTCCATTGCAATTCTGTTATTGTTCTGATCAGTGTGTGTATACGATCTCGCGGTACTTGCTCAAGCATACCGACCAGAACGGTCGATGGACTTCCTCTTTGAGAGTTCGTCGCTGATTCACCGTTGAGTTGATGCTGCATAGCATTAATTATTATCATCACAAAATTGTGAGAAATGTTGTATTGTTTCAGGGGAAATTACATGCAAAAGCGATGTGTATTTCACCCTGCAGTAGTTCACTCAGTGTTCGTTGCTGCTGCTGCTGCTGTCGCTAAGGGCGCATTGGAATACTCTTACTATGAAATAACTTTAAAAAAAATCCTTTGCGCATCAGTGATATACATGTATCAGTAACTTGGAACCCAAAGGTATCTGACGTTTACTTCATAAAGGGCATGAATCCTGGTGTGCCTGAAGTCATGAATGCTGTGTGAAAAACGAAATTGAACTAAAATGCAGTTGTGAATGACAGTAATGAAATAATCACTGCTTGGAAATTAATTTGAATGCAACATTATAAAAAATAAATTAAATTTCAATAAACAAGTAAAATTGAAATTTTTGTACATAGACAAGCATTCTTAACACAATACCTCCATACCATTCAAAATTATTACGGAATTAATTATACAAGTACCTTTTTTAACAATCTTATGTCAACATACTCCATATTGCAGAAACGGTTAATATTGTGCACACACATACTCATGTAATACTGAGGGACATGTCTGTACAATTGTATATGTACAGTACACAAATACACGTATAATGCCGCATTCAATGAGAATGGTGTAAATTATTTTCACGCATTTTCCCACCGAAAGACCTAATGCCATACCTTAACCTGTAGGAATTCTTCAAGTTTTATATCTTGAGATGATTTGAGCGAAGGAACGTTTGTGGCTCAATATCATGTAAAAAAAATTCTACACTCATTTCTTTCAGTTGCCGACTTTCTGTATGTACCGCAAATGAATATACTTCAGAACTTCAAAATATGCATGATATTTGGACTTAACTGTAAAGCTACATCAGACAACATGCTCTGGATAAATAACCTTTTTATGCATGTTTAAAAACAACATATTGTACAACTTTACGAGTTCGCCAAAGTTTTTGTTGCAAAATGGTTTGATTTTTTTTTGGGCGTGAATTTGTACTTCCTGTTTAAACAAAAAAGTAAAGGTCAGATCAGTTTTATTTTCAAAGGAGAAATTTCAGATAATTCAATATCTTTACAATCATGAAAACATTTAGAATTTTTATAAAATGAATCAGCAGATACGAATTTTCTAAATATTTGATGGAATTACATATAATTTTAAATTCTCCCAACCGTAACTTCTGGTTCAAATATGTGACGTCATTCATACATCATAAAACTGTTACTCATAATATGGGTGTCAATTGTGCCAAATTTGGTAAAATTCTGTCTGTTTTCTCAAGATAGCAAAATGTGACTTTTTACAACCTGCCACTAGAGGGCACTGTAATGTATTTTTGAAAAGGGCAGATCGCACTCAACATATAAACCAGGAATTATTTTTTGAATACCCTTTCAGATTTGTGAAGTAGTTCAAGTTATAAAGCGGTTTTTAAACGTCCAGTTTGGACCGGAAGTAAAGGTCAAAATAGGGTCATGTCTGTGTATGAAATGTCCTACATGTTCTGTATGATTATGAAGGAATCAAGAAATTATCTGTTGTGGTTCACGAGATATAAAATAAAATAAATGTATTATTTTATTATTATGTAATAATTCATTGTGACGTCACATGATGCTGTGAGCTTTTGAAAGATGCTAAAATCAAATGCTAAGTGTTATTCAGAAAAATAACAAGAAAAACAATTTAAAAAAATTAACAATTTCAATAGGTGTTCAGTGTGTACCGAACACCTAATAAAGGCTAATAAATTTAAATTGTTCACAGTTCGACCCTCTGCACTGATTTATTTATTTTTGTAATTTTTTTTTTTTTTTTTAGATGTACATGTATGTTTACTTTTACTACTAGATTTGGATGGAAAGTTGACAGGTTACAGTGATAACTAAACAGTCAGGGAGTCCTTATTGGAGTTAATATTTTTAGTCAGTGCTGTGTACAAAAAATAATGTGGTGATAACGAACCACAAATGTTAATGGCAAAAGTGCTAGAAATAATTAAGTGATAACTTACAAATAGATTTTAGAATTTGGGTGTGGGACCAGTGGCAGGGGCAAAACAAGGCTACTCATGATCAGTGACTTGCCTGTAGTGTACCATGACTTTGGCTCTGCTCCCTAACCTATTTATTTGCACAATTAAGCAATAGATTAATTAATTTAATTTAATTAACAATAATTATGGAGCATGGATTTATTTCATTGACAGGTATACATACATGTACATGCATAGTAAATGTAACATGAACAAAAATTGGGGATAACTCAAAATAATAATAATAATAATGTGTGGACTTATATAGCGCACGTATCCACCAACTAAGTGGTGCTCAAGGCGCATTATATCATTACCCCTGCTCATAAGGCTCATAAATCATTCCTGAAACCATCTCGGCTCCCTGGGGAGTATACAGCTCAATTGCTGCCATTACAGCGCATATAGGGCTAGTCAACCAACTCTGCCCTCACAGGTACCCATTTAACCCCTGGGTGGAGAGAAGCAATTACAGTGTATGGTTAAGTGTCTTGCTCAAGGACACAAGTGTCACGGCGGGGATTCGAACCCACATTCTGCTGCTAACACCAGAACTTGAGTCCGGTAAGCTAGACCGCTCGGCCACGACACTCCACACGATGGGATTAGCAAACTAGCTGTCAGGAATTGGGTAAGGATGAGTCCTGAGGTACATGCCTCAAAGATAAGTAGCAGTGACAACTGAAACTTGGATTCCAAATTCTATGAATTTCAAGCAAATACTGCTCATGTTGTGTCAAACGCTGCTTGAACTGAAGTGTAGTAAAAACCAAGCAGGTACATGCACCTCCACGCATCCAGCTTGAAATGTCCTAGATTATTTGGCCAACCGAAGATACATACAATGTAAACCAGATAAGCCTGAGCTCCGACCAATTTTCTCATAACCTCGCTCAACACTTAATAAAGCTCTCACGCCCACTCATGGGAAACATACATTACCTCACCATGTACCCAGTTGACACCATAAAGGAAATTAAAGTGCAGCCGTCCAACATGTTTGTGAGTTTTGATGTCAAGTCATTATTCACCGATGTTCCAACAGAAGCAATCCTTGTAATGAAGTCGATACTTGAACAAGACGGCACACTCCTGGATCGAACCAGTTTAACACCAGATCAAATCCATACTGTTGACATGTGAAGTCCCACATGGAGAGATACATGAAGTTACTATCAACATACATTGGGACTCCATGGGATACCGATATCCCTAGTCCTAGCTAAAATCTTCATGGAAAATTTCAATACCAGCCCAAGCTATGGCTTCGATACGTAGATGATACTTTCATCATTTGGCCGACAAACTAAATGACACCCTCAGTCATCTCAACCAACAACACCCAAGCATTCGATTCACCATGAAAACTGAGACATCCGATTCAGTGCCTTTTTTTTGGGATGTACTCATTTCCAAATAGTTTGATGGTTCACTTTCTGTGTACAGAAAACACATACATTAATCGCTACCTTTCCACCCACCATCAGTGAAGTCCTCTGTGAACTGCACCCTCCTACGAAGGGCAAACAATATTATTAGTGATAAACAGCACTTACCATCCAAACTGAAACATCTTAACAATGTGTTAAGAGACAATGGGTACAACCAAGTAAGCAAAACCGCAGATGCACCTGACAGGCCAATTGTCATCCTACCATATATTGGTCACACGTCACACAAAATTCAGCGTACATTGTATCCTCCGCAGTGCTTCCACTTTCAAGGAAATTTCCTTATTTTAAGGAAATTTTGAAATGTTTTGACGCTCTAAGGAAATTTCTGAGGAAATAAAGAAATCTAAGGAAATCTAAGGAAATGCCGTAAATTCTAAGGAAATTCTAAGGAATGTTCGTAAATATACACTTATTATACCCTCGGTCAGTTTGCGCGCTGTATAGCATTGACGCAGATTTGACTAGGCACGGCACAAACAGCCTAGTTGCCGGCGGCATGTTAGGCACAGCCATGGGCTAGTCTAAGCATGACGTCAGATTTTCATGCTACCTAGGCTGGCCTACGCACATGTATGTATGTCTGGTAAGTGACCACCGCGGGCTCGCATTTAAAGAATTAACGTTACACTAGGCTGCAGGGCACCAACTGATGGGAAGGCGTGCAAAAATGCTTATTTTCCCATGAATTGACTTTCCATTTTGAAAGGTTTTGCGCTTTTTTTTCAACAGCATGCACTTATGGCCTACTGCAACTTTCACATATGCAAACTGTGTTTGCGTACATGGGCTAATACACTTTTGATGATTTAAGTAAAACTAAGGAACATCGGGAAAAAAATCTAAGGAAATCTAAGGAAATGTTTCTGTAAATCTATGGAAATGTAGATTTGAAAAGTGGAAGCACTGATCCTCCGGGAAGTGGATATTAAGGTCTATACTACTGGACTAGCAACAAGTTGGCTCTTACAGCATTATCTGGGGCACATTCATTTGTGGTGTTTTGCCTCCATCCTCCTGCAATGTGACTGCAACAGGTCAGGAATGTGTTTTAATTGTGGTGTATTGCTGGTCAGCCGCACTGCCACTACATGGTGGGCTGGGGTCCTACTAAAAAGTGTCAAGGACGGATTCACGGCATCAAGGGCTGGATTTGGCATCAAGGCCTACATGTACATCTCATTGCGTCAAGGGTTTTTCTATGACCACAACGAGTAACTAGAGCTAATGTGCTTCACGAAGCACGAATATCAGCCCTATAAACTAAATTTAAAATGTAAAAACGACATTTTTATATTTTTTTTTACAAAATGACCACTGCTGACCAATAGGTGACCACTGGCCAAAATCTGTGTATTCGAGCCAATGAAGCATTGGACCAAGTTAGGCTGCAATCGGCTAAAGAATGTGGGAGAAGAAGCATTTTGTAAATATTGATTAAATGACTACTACTGACCACTAGATGACCATCGGCCAAACTTTATGAAAATCCCCAGATAGATGAAATACATTGAAAATGTGAAAACGACATTTTAATTTTTTTTAATAAAAATTAAAATGACCACTGCTGACCGATACGTGACCACTGGCCAAAATCTGTGTATTCGAGCCAATGAAGCATTGGACAAAGTTAGGCTGCAATCGGCTGAAGAATGTGGTAGAAGAAGCTATTTGTAAATATTGATTATAATTAAATGACCACTACTGACCACTAGATGACCATCGGCCAAACTTTATTAAAATCCCCAGATAGATGAAATACATTTAAAATGTGAAAAAGACCTTTTTAAATTTTTTTTTCATAAAATTACCACTGCTGACCGATAAGTGACGACTGGCCGAAATCTGTGTACACCCCAAATGGTACTCGAGTCAATGAAGCATTGGACCAAGTTAGGCTGCAATCGGCTAAAGAATGTGGGAGAAGTAGTATTTTGTAAATATTCATGAAATGACCACTACTGACCACCAGATGACCATTGGCCAAATTTTATGACCATCTCTAGATAGGGCGGGTATCAAGGTTTAATTTGACCAAGTTTGTTTAAAATCGGCCGAACAGTTTAGGAGTTATGGCCATTTTTATTTTGGTCACGTGACCGTTTGCCCAAAGAAAGAAAGAAAGAAAGAAAGAACTAGAGCTAATGTGCTTCACGAAGCACGAATATCAGCCCTATAAACTAAATTTAAAATGTAAAAACGACATTTTAATATTTTTTTACAAAATGACCACTGCTGACCAATAGGTGACCACTGGCCAAAATCTGTGTATTCGAGCCAATGAAGCATTGGACCAAGTTAGGCTGCAATCGGCTAAAGAATGTGGTAGAAGAAGCTATTTGTAAATATTGATAATAATTAAATGACCACTACTGACTACTAGATGACCATCGGCCAAATTTTATGAAAATCCCCAGATAGATGAAATACATTGAAAATGTGAAAACAACATTTTTGTATGTTTTCATAAAATGACCACTGCTGACCGATAAGTGACCACTGGCCGAAATCTGTGTGCACCCCAAATGGGACTCGAGTCAATGAAGCATTGGACCAAGTTAGGCTGCAATCGGCTAAAGAATGTGGGAGAAGAAGCATTTTGTAAATATTTATGAAATGGCCACTGCCGACCGATAGGTGACCACTGGCCAAAATCTTTGTACACCCCAAATGGGGATCAAGTCAATGAAGCATTGGACAAAGTTAGGCTGTAATCGGCTAAAGAATGTGGGAGAACAAGCATTTTGTAAATATTCATGAAATGACCACTGCTGACCGATAGGTGACCACTGGCCAAAATCTGTGTACACCCCATATGTACCACAGGTTAATGGTGCATCTGTCCAAGTTTGGCCGCAATAGGCCACAAAATGTGGGAGAAGCATTTTGTAAATATTCATTAAATGAGCACTACTGACCACTGGGTGACCGTTGGCCGAAATTTATGAACATGCCTCGATGGCGCATTTATTCCTCCATGATTTGACAAAGTTTGTTTGAAATCGGCCGAATAGTTTTAGAGTTATGGCCATTTTTATTTTAGTCACGTGACCGTTTGACCGAAGAAAGAAAGAACTAGAGCTAATGTGCTTCACGAAGCACGAATATCAGCCCTATAAACTTAATTTAAAATGTAAAAACGACATTTTTATATTTTTTTACAAAATGACCACTGCTGACCAATAGGTGACCACTGGCCAAAATCTGTGTATTCGAGCCAATGAAGCATTGGACCAAGTTAGGCTGCAATCAGATAAAGAATGTGGGAGAAGAAGCATTTTGTAAATATTGATTAAATGACTACTACTGACCACTAGATGACCATCGGCCAAACTTTATGAAAATCCCCAGATAGATGAAATACATTGAAAATGTGAAAACGACATTTTAATTTTTTTTCATAAAATGACCACTGCTGACCGATAGGTGACCACTGGCCAAAATCTGTGTATTCGAGCCAATGAAGCATTGGACCAAGTTAGGTTGCAATCGGCTAAAGAATGTGGTAGAAGAAGCTATTTGTAAATATTGATTATAATTAAATGACCACTACTGACCACTAGATGACCATCGGCCAAACTTTATGAAAATCCCCAGATAGATGAAATACATTTAAAATGTGAAAAATACCTTTTAAATTTTTTTTCATAAAATGACCGCTGCTGAGCGATAAGTGACCACTGGCCGAAATCTGTGTACACCCCAAATGGGGATCAAGTCAATGAAGCATTGGACAAAGTTAGGCTGCAATCGGCTAAAGAATGTGAGAGAAGAAGCATTTTGTAAATATTCATGAAATGACCACTACTGACCACCAGATGACCAGTGGCCAAATTTTATGACCATCCTTAGATAGGGCAGGTGTCAAGGTTTAATTTGACCAAGTTTGTTTAAAATCGGCCAAATAGTTTAGGAGTTATGCCCATTTTTATTTTGGTCACGTGACCGTTTGCCCGAAGAAAGAAAGAAAGAAAGAATTTTTGCATTACAATATATCAGCCTGCTTCGCAGGGCTGATATAAAGAAAGAATTTTTGCATTACAATATATCAGCCTGCTTCGCAGGGCTGATATAAAAATAGGGTTAAATATGATGGAAGCGTTAATGTTAAATTGCTTATTTAAGTTTGACAAACGTTAACATTTTATGGCAGCCATTTTCCTCTTCCCTGTTCGGTTATGCGCATAATTAAGACTACCATTTCTGCACATGTCCAAACTGGGAAAATGCAAAATGGCTGCCGTAAAATGTTAATGTTTGTCACGTTTAAATATACATTTTGTTCATGGTAAAGACTTTTAGAAATTCCAAAAATATATTTGCATATCACATTAATGCTTCCTCTAGATATTTTGCCCTATTTCACATGTTGTTGTCCACTATTTTTACTTGTAGGATATATAGAAAAACCCTTGACGCCTTGATATGTAGGCCTTGACACCGCGAATCCGTCCTTGACGCTTTTTAGTAGGACCGGGTGGGCTGTAATACTTGGCTTATTACCATAACAAAACAGCCATCACAAAGTGCATGAGTAGTATTGCTTGATTCTTTGCACTGCATGGCAGAGAGGAATGTGGTGTTAATTAGCTTCACATGTATGGCACCGCACTGAATGTGAATCTTGCCTGTTAATATATTTTTGGTGGCTTCCTGTATACTGCTAATATTTGGCTGATATTATGCCCATTAATACTGAAACCCAAAATCACTGGATTGAAAATGAGGGCAACTTGGTGCCTGGGTACTTTGGACATCGACAAGCCCAATTTTTTCTTTCTTTCTGAAGTCCACCTCGGACATAAAGTACCATTCTATATCTTAAGTTGATCGCATTGAAGACAGAACCCTAGTGTCCATTGACTGATCCCTCTCAAAGAGGAGCACTTAGTTTTAAAAGCCTTCCTCCACATACATGTATACATGTACAGTACTGTGCTGTTCAAGTTGGAAAGATATCTGAAGTAGTATGTCAGATGGGGGATCTAGGCCACCTACTAAAAAATGATTTTTAAAAATCATTTTTTAAAGGGACTTTCCCTAAATGGTGTCGTGAAAAGATGACCTCATCAAAAAATTGATGAGGTCATTAAAACCGGAGGCGGTTTTGAGTGTATTAAAAAAACGATACTTATAAAATTGAGATAAGAAAAAATGAAAAAACAAAAAAATATTATCTAGTTTAATAATAAAGATGACAACAAAATATTTATCGAAATACACATTGCCAGAATTGAAAGTGTTTGCGCGAGAACACATTGGCCGAATAATTCTTGTGCAAAACAACAAGAATAAAGTAGATAAACGCAGTTATTACAACGCGGTTAAAAAATATTTAAAACGACAAAAACGAAAGCCATTATATAAATTAAATTTAGCTGAATTGAGAGAGCGTATAGCGGTTGAAAATATCGAGCTACCACTACACGGCGCGGGAGCTAGAGCGCAGTTGGTTAAAAAAGACTACATCGCCGCTATTAAAAGGTTTCACAACCGAGAAGAAGAGTTAAGATTTAAACCTCCTATTAGTGGTGGAAGATATTTACGCGAACGAACAATGACGGTTCCGCTGAATCATAGCAAAGAAAAAGATTTAAATATATTTTGGCGAGCGGTAAAACCAAAGATAATCACCAAGTTGGCTTTAGACTTGAAAGAATTTACCGCGTACAAGTTTATGATATTTATACGAGTTAAATTACATAAAGAAAAATTAGACGGCGCGATCGATTTTGCCGAACCAAGTTTTCATAATAATAAGCAAATTGTTTTATTGAATTTAGATGATATCGAAAACATACTCGATACTGTTTCTTCACAAATTAAAGAGGCTTTAGAAAAATGGACTCAAAAGGGCAGCGGATGGGAAATGGATCGTATCGTAGATATGAATCTCACTATCGCGAAATATCAACCTTTGAGAGGCGGTTCTTATATCGAGCTATGCGACTACATAAAAAATAAAAAAGCATGCATCAACGTAAAAAACAACGACGACGATTGTTTGCGATGGGCACTACGTAGCGCTCTTTTTCCCGTGAAAATTCATCCAGAAAGAACGAGCAAGTACTCGATAGAGGACGGTTTAAATTTTAACAATATCGAGGCCCCTGCGCCAATCAGCCAAATAAAAAAAAGTAGAAAAACAAAACAATATAGCGATAAATGTTTTTGGTTGCGAATCAAAAACGATTCTAGTTTACAAACTTAGTGATCAACCAGCGGAGCTGGATCGCATAAATTTATTATTGATTAACGATGAAGAAGCTAGATCTCACTACGTTTATATAAAAGACGTGAATAAATTACTTTACGATCAAACGAATCACAAAGAACGTAAACATTTTTGTTTGAGATGTTTACAGGGTTTTTCAGCAAAAACGTATCTCGAAAATCACGTAAAAATGTGCAAGGGAATAAACGACAGACCGACGACAGTCGTGATGCCGGAAAAGGGTAAAAACGATACGGTTAAATTTATAAATTTTCATAAAAAGATGCGAGTTCCGTTCGTAATATACGCCGACTTTGAAAGTATTATTAAAAATGTTGTAGATGTAAACTCTACGAGTACTACAAAACTACAAGAACACGTTGTTTGCGGTTATACGTCGTCATTCGTTGCGACGGTGAAACTAGCGAACCCATCGTTTACAGAGGAGAAGATGCAGCTGAACACTTTTTAATTGAATTAGAAAAAGAAGAAGAAAAGATTAATATGGTATTTAAAAATCCTCAAAAATTAAACATGACTAAAGAAGATGTAGAAGATTACAACTCTGAGGCAAAGTGTTGGATATGCGAAAAGGCATTTTTTGAAAGTGGTGATGCACAAGTAAGAGATCATTGTCACATTACCGGAAAATATAGAGGCGCGGCGCACAATAATTGTAATTTAAAACTAAGTCTAAAACCGAGTAAAACTTTTATTCCGGTCGTATTTCATAATTTGCGAGGCTACGATTCTCATCTCATTATGCAGGCCGCGGGTCAAACGACGGGAAATCTAACGTGCATTCCAAACAATATCGAAAAGTATATTTCTTTTTCAATCAGGCAACTACGATTTATAGACAGCGCTCAATTTTTACTAGCTTCGTTGGATAAACTCGTAAAATCAAACAATTCTTTTCCGATTACAACTAAACTCGAACCCTCCTTCGAAAATTTTTATCTGTTAAAAAGCAAGGGTATTTATCCTTACGAGTACATGGATAGTTTTGAAAAATTTAAAGAAAAACAGCTTCCTCTTATGGAATCTTTTTATAGTAGTTTAAACAACCAACACATTACCAAAGAACAATACGAGCACGCGAAAAACGTTTTTCATACCTTTGATTGTAAAAATTTAGGAGACTATCACGATTTATACGTGCGTACCGATACTTGTTTATTGGCGGACGTATTTGAAAATTTTCGCGCTACTTGCGTTAAACAATACGGTTTAGATCCGGCTAATTATTATACTAGTCCGGGTCTGAGTTGGGACGCTTTATTAAAACATTCTAAACAAACTTTATTGAATTGCTCACAGACGTTGACATGCATTTATTTATTGAGAGGTACGCGCGGAGGAACGTGTATGACGAGTAAACGATACGCTAAAGCGAATAATGTTTACTTGGACGACTACGACGAATCGAAACCATCAAGTTACATTACGTATTTAGACGCGAATAATTTATACGGCTACGCGATGAGTCAACCTTTACCGACGGGTAATTTTAAATGGATGACAACTACTCGAGTTAACAAACTCGAGAGCGAGGGACTTAAAAACAATAAAGGATGTATTTTAGAAGTCGATTTACAATATCCAACTATTTTACACGATTCTCACAACGCGTTTCCACTTGCGCCAGAGTCTTTAGTGGTGCCGAAAGAATGGATGAGCGACTATCAAAAGAATTTACTAAACGACAAACCGGCTCCAAACGTCGTAAAATTAGTTAAAAATTTATACGAAAAAAACAACTACGTGCTTCATTATCGTAATTTGCGATTGTATTTACAACTCGGTATGAAACTAACTAAAATTCATCGCGTATTAGAATTTGACGAATCGTGTTGGATGAAATCGTACATTGATAAAAACACTCAACTTAGAAAACTCGCGACGAGCGATTTTGAAAAAGACTTGTTTAAACTCATGAACAATTCAGTTTTTGGAAAAACGATGGAAAATGTACGAAAACGCGTCAACGTAAATTTGAAGCGGTTAAACGATGAAAAAGCGGAAAATCAAATTCGTTCGCTCATCGCGAAACCAAATTTTGCAGAGGCGAGGATTTTCGATAACGATCTAGTAGCGATTCACATGCACAAAACAAAACTCGTTCTCAACCGCCCAGTTTACGTAGGAATGAGCGTACTGGATTTATCTAAACATTTAATGTATGATTTTTATTACAATCAATTAAAGAAGAAATACGGTGATAGGTGTGAGTTGGTATACACGGATACAGACAGCTTGTTGTTGGAAATTAAAACTCGAGATGTTTTTAAAGATATGAAAAAAGACAAGCATTTATACGATTTTAGTAACTATGATAAGCGTCATTTTCTATTTTCTGAAGAAAATAAAAAAGTGATCGGTAAAATGAAAGACGAGACCGCGGGAACTCTAATCTCTGAAGTTGTTTGTTTGAGACCCAAAATGTATTCGATACTTTTATCGGACGAAAAACAAATAAGAAAAGCTAAAGGAGTTAAAAAACAAGTTTTAGAACAATATATTAAACACGACCGTTATAAACAAGTTTTATCTCTGAAAAATACACTACATCACCCTATGAATTTTATCAGGCATGAAAAACATCGACTATATACAACTCGAATAAATAAAATATCGCTATCACCTTTAGACACGAAGAGACACATTTTAGAAAACGGAATAGTCACTCACGCTTACGGTCACTATAGTCTTAACGTTTAACAATTACGATCGTTTAACAACAATTACAACTATTGTGTGAGATTACGATTACGATTACGATCACGA
The DNA here is from genome assembly GCA_029582265.1 of Zoroaster sp. YZ-2022. Lineage (NCBI taxonomy): Eukaryota > Metazoa > Echinodermata > Asteroidea > Forcipulatida > Zoroasteridae > Zoroaster > Zoroaster sp. YZ-2022. The sequence continues at coordinate 23,824,123 of CM055827.1, forward strand.
TCTCTTACGGCATGATTGGAGGATTTTCTGTATCTCGAGGAATAATTTGTAATTCTTCTTTTACAAAACTACGAGCGGGACCCGCTTCTAAATAATACAAGATGGGTTGATTCGCACCTTTAATAGTTTTAGATATTCTATATACTGCTATACTCCATATAGGGTCGGTCGCGCGGCGTCTCGTATCTTTTTCAGCTTCACCGGGCGCGTATAAATACCGAACTACGCTGTTGTTTGGGATTCTTTTTTCATTCTTTACAACAGATGGTGAGGCCGGATTTTGCTCGACACTACGTAGTTTAATCGCGTCTTTAGGTTTCAAATTAATTAGTCGCGTCGTCTCGTTGTTTAACGTTTTTACGACTAGAGGTAATCTTTTAACCCATTCTCTGTTTCTCGTATCGGTCGCTATTTCTTGCGCGTATTGATGTGAAAATAATCTTTCACTCAAAGTTCTATTAAATCGCTCCACTATACCCTGAGCTCTATGATTACCAGCTTCACTTCTTTGTATTACAACATTATGTTTACTCATCAATACGTTGACGCTACTCATGAATTCTTTTCCAGGATCGACTTTTATAATTTTAGGCCAAGACAATAACGAACGTTTATAAATTTTCTCAAACGCGTTACCAACTTGCGTAGCTGTTTTATCGGTTAACGGTTGTGCTTCTTTAAATCTACTGGCTTCATCTACGACGGTTAACGAGTATTTGTACGTAATTCTACCAACTACATCGTGCGGAAGAAACAGTAAATCCGCTTGATGAACCTCATTCGGTTTTCCAAACGTACTATTTGATGAAGTTGGTCTTGGAATATATTTAGGATAGGGCAAATAAATTTGCCACAGCGCTTGCTTTTTTATCCACCGTCGAACTGTTTTTACATTTACTTTTGTAGATTTAGCCAGCTTGCTGATAGCGTCGAGACCTTTGTAATATCCTCGCGGACTATAATAAGCGTTTGAAAGTTTTAGCTCATTCATTTTAATATTGTACTACATATTTTTATTCATTAGGATTTTTAGGCATGAGCGAATCTGGTAAAATTCCTTGTTTAACTAACGCCATTTGAGTTCCACCGGCTAATGCGACCGTCACGGTGAGTTTTAACCCGTCTTTTATACTAAACTTTCCCAAGTTGGCTGGTTCTACGCTTAATACTTTTTTACCGATCATGCTGTATAAAACTATAAAAACTCCAAAAACGACGCTTTTGTAAAGCGAATCGGCGATTGTTTTCGGCTCTATTGGCATTGAAGACATATTTATAGTTATTTAATATAATATTTAAAAAAAAACTTTTATTCCATTTCAAAAACAATGAGTTCTCTCGTGGTGGGCGGTGAAACGCTAGCGAGTTTAACGGGTTCGTTTTTAAATGTCAGTTCTCTAATCGTAGTTGGTTCTCCAATCGTAGTTGGTTTACTAAACAAGAAATAAGCGATAGCTAAACCAATAGCTATATAGACAAAATAGCTCGTTCCATTGCTCGTCGAGTTGTTTTCTTTATAACTAGACGCTTCTTCGCTATCGCGAGACGTTTTAACGCTTTTCGAGGGTTTAGCGAGTTGTAGTTTTTTCTTTTTGTTAATTTCGGCTAGTCTTTTTCCAGCCGCAACTCTGTTTGGGTTTTTTGGTTTAGTCGCTGGTTGGGTTATGGTCTTCGGCGTTGAAGTTTGCGGTTCCGGTTGCGCAATCTGCTCGTTGGTTTCCATCGCTTTTATTATGTATACTAGATTCTTCTTTTCTTTTTAAATGTTTTGCCGTAATTAGCGAAGCGCTGAGCGGAGCGATCAACATACCGTACTTGTAATATATTTCACACGCTACGGTAGAAAGCATGCTCGAAATGAACGGATCTTTTTCTAAATCTGAAATTAATTTACCCTCATCATCAATTTGAAATTTATGACCGTACAAATGTATACGATTTAAACTAAGTCCTAATAGTTTAGCGTATAGCGTTATAATGGCGCTACCTAAAGACTGAGTAATATCGCGACCTAATTTAGTTTCGTATTGCGTGTGTAGCGCGTCTCGCTCTTTGGTAGACAAAGCTTCAATATCGCTAACGCTTAGTTCTTTTCCGAAAAACTTGCTCGAATCTCCCCCAACTACAACCGATAAAAGACGTATTTTTGTTTCAACGACGTATCATCGTTAGTATTGTCATCGTCCGCGAGTGTCGTCTGTGGATTTTCGTTTAATAGTTTATGTACTTCTTCCATTTATTATACGTATTTATAGGATAATCGGTTAAATTTATAAAAAAATATAGAAACCAATAATTAATTTTAGATAACCCATCATCGTTTAAAAGTTTGTTAAGATTAAACATTAGATCTTTTACTAGTTCATCATCTATACTAGTAAATAAACCTTTTACTTTTTCAGTATTCTCGTTTAAAACTTGTACTAGTTTTTTAAATTTCTTCTTCAGTATTGAGAAGTTGGTTAAGATTATGTATAAAATCATTTACTCGTTCGGCAGATATATTCGTAAATATAACTTGCACTCGTTCAGCATTCATATTTATAAATAGATTTTATAATGTTTATTAAAATACGAAACAATCTATGAGTAACCTATGGGTAATTGCTCATAGAGTAACAACCTGTGATTCCTATGGGTAACAACCTATGATTCCTATGGGTAATTGCTCTCTACCTGTGGGTAACCTATGGGTAATTGCTCATAGAGTAACAACCTATGATTCCTATGGGTAATTGCTCTCTACCTGTGAGTAACATATGGGCAATTGCTGAGTAACCTATGGGCAATTACTCTTAATGGTCCCTAGTCGCGTATTTCATAACCGGTAGGTTGATCTGTTTTTAAAATCAATTTGCGATGTTTAACTTGTTTTAATTTTTCATGAATTTCCATTCTCAACTCTTTCGTAGGCACAACATCATTTTCTCTAAGACAATTCTCGTACGAGTCTCTATCTTTACAATAAAATAAACACACCTATTTGAGTTGTTCTCTAAAATCTTTCAATACGCTGTTATATTTTTGCGAAATAATCCAACAGCTGTGTCGTACGTATCTACCGCTAAAAGCCAATTGTGTAATCATACATTTGTTATTCTCGTCGTATTTTTTATAATGCAACTGTTTATTAGCGCTGCAATCGTCTATGATAAACAACATTTCCTCAGTTTTGAAAGCATCGCTATAAATTTGTATAGCCCTATTCAGCGAGATGTCGTTTAAATCGTTAAGGTGTACGTTATCGTCGTTTAGAACCCATTTTCTATTTTTGTACGTATCGTTGTAGAAGATGGTGGGGCATAATATAACAATATTTTTAAAATATTTAAAATATTCTTTTTCTAATAAATTTAAAACAAATTCAGTTTTTCCGCACCCCGTTTGTCCGCAAATTAATGCGGCGTGTGGATATTTAGGCAACATTTTCTTTCAATATTAGGCGTTTTTTTTAAATATCACGCTATCGTTTAAATTGAGTGTGACGTTTAATAATCGACAGATTCAAAACGCCCGTTTCTTATATTTAGTTGCGCGTCCATGATAATAAAAGTATACATGTTTAGTTCACCCGCAGCTTCCGCTTCTTTTTCAATTTGAATAGTAATTCCTTCGGATAAGTTTTGTACTCGTCTTCCGCTTCCGTGTAATTTATTGTCGGTGGTAGTTCTGAAATCTAAAAATAAACCGTATCGTTGGAGTAAATAATCAGCTTGTTTAACGTTTGATAAATTTAGAGCTTGTACGACTTGTATAGCGTGTTGTTGTGTCGAATCGCCGAAATATTTTGAAATCTCTTCCCAATGTTGATACCTTTTCAGGAACGCCTTCGATCGTAATTGAAACTTTTTCGATTTTTGGATTATAAAATTTATTGCTTTCTTTCGCGGTGGGTTCTCTGAATAAAAACAATATTCCTTTCATACTTTTTGCGGGAGTATTTAAATTTATATTCCACATTGTATCGCTTTTGTTGTACGGAGTCACGCTCTGTCTCAGTACACGATCGAATAATATACTCATTCTATTGTTGTATTGATTTTTAATCGTTCGAGCGAGTTCCAGCATATGAACTACTTCAAATTCTAAAGAAATTCCGCTTATGATATATTTCGCGTCATCGCCGGTGCTTTTAATCACGCTAGAAAATTTATTAAACACGAGTTCGTAAGTCAATCGATCTCCGATGCCCGACTGATAGTAAGGTTGATGATCGGTCAACAATTCAAAATCCAGCGGAATGTAATATCTATTTTTATAAGCGTCCGCGATAGCTTTATCTTTTCCTCCGTTACCCGCGGGAACTTTATCGCTAGCGTCTATTAGCAATTTAGTTACGTTTGTATTTTCGATTCCTTGATACGCTAAATTTTCGCGTTGATCTTTAGTTAACCATTCGTCTTTGTACCAATTGAATACATCCGCGTCGTCTAATGAAAATATTTCATTTCCTTCCATTTTAATAATTATATGTTTTACGATCGCTCTACGGTCTACCTATATTTTGTACCAACGTTCTATTTTCATCATCCGTTGAAACGAGTTCTATATTGAAAGCCAATCGAGTTGTATTGGGGACGATAACGTCGTTCATTCCTAAATTTGGAAAACGAACCGTCAACAATTGATTTTCGGTAATGGTGCTCGGATTATTTGTGATGACGACTTTTTGACGCAAACCTTTCACACCTCTCGGTTCTCTTATTCTCCTGTATGGATCGAGCGTATCTCCGTACATATTATTAGTCATAGTTTTATAGTAACAAATATAAAATATTTTTATAAAAAAGTAAAACCTATATTTATAGTTGTTAAAAAAGTAAACTATATAAATAAACTATATTTACAAACTATAAAAGAAAATGGTATCTATAGCGATGATGGTTGGAGGTGCGGTAATTAACGCGTTAGCATTTACAGGAAGTAATGCTCTATTTAGTAATTTGCGTAGCAGCGACGCATCGCAAGAACGCAAAAGACACGATTTAGCGTTGGAACATCTTTCGAAAGCTAGAGATAAATTTAGTACAAAAGCGATTAAAATATCTAGATTATTTAAACGAAAAAATACAAAAAGAATCAAACGCCGAAAGAACTTTTAATAACATTGACGACGCGATGAATGAATATTATAACATAAGTGGTAATCAATTTAATTTACCGTTAAATTTACGCGACGAACCTCAACTAGAAGATTTTTACGCTCCTAGCGAAGATCAAAAAACGCGTGAAATTTTATTCATCGTACTAGCGATGAGCGCCGTAGGTTACGTAAGTTATAAATTGTTGAAAAAATATAGAAAGTAATTATAAAATGGCTGAAGGAGGGTACGATTTTTTACCGATGGATCCAATGTACAATCAACCCGAAGAAGAAGATAATGCTGTATATATAGATGATGAAATGGCCGATAACAACTTAGGTGATCTTTCAATTGAAGAAACGCCGGTTTTATCTCAAACAGACCGCCAGCTTAGAGCAACGGTCGATGATTTTTATGAAAGTATAGGCCATGAAAGCGCTATAAAAATCTATTTAGATTTTAAAGAAAAATTTGATGAAAAAAATAGAAGTATACTTTATTTTATAAAAGGTGGTAAAGAAACACGACTAACGAATCTAGGAAAAGGTAAAAAGAGTGCTTTTTTAAAGGTAAGTGGTATAAAAGGTTTAACTTTAAATGATTTGTTACCATTTGATGAAATTGGAGAGGCTTTAATGGATGGAATAATCGTAGCAGAAAAACCACTCGTTGAGCAAACAAGTAGTGGTAGTGGTAGAAGATTACCATCTATACCGATGCAGCGCGTAGAAAAATCAGTACAAGTACAAGAAGCCATCGAAACGGCAACTACACTCAATAGAGATCAAGAAACGCAATTTAACATTCCTTGGCGAGAAATAGAAGCGCTCAATAACATTTTGACTACGAGTCGAGGTGAACAATTGGATCTTTTAACTAAATTAAAAGTAATGAACCAAAGAATCAACGATATGAAAGAAGTAGTTTCCAACGCTAACGAAAGAGATTTTGATATGAATGACCAGTATAAACGAGATTTGAAAAACCTAAAAGATGACAAACAAATTTTGGTTGAACAAATTGATGCGCAGGATTATGTTTTACGTAGTCAAATCAATAGAATTAAAGAAACGCTTCAAAAAATGATAGAAAGAGACGTTACGTTGGGTGATAAAATTAAAACTTTATTTAGAGAACAAGGCGTAACGATCGTTAGTGTATTAGTAGCCATCGGTATGGCTATTACCGCTATCGTCGAAGCCGCCGTTAATGCCGCGAGTTCAGTTTCACCAACTCCATCAGATAGTGGTATAAGCGAGTGGATACAAAAAACGTTAAAAAACTTTTCGAATATATTATTAGCTAAACTGGGAGCGAAAGCTTTAGCCGCTTTACCCGCTATTAATCAGGATCGATTATAAGTTGGTTATTTAAAACGGCTTCTAGCGTAGTAGCGTACGGGGCTCAACATTTATGGTTAACCTTAGTGGCGGTTGGCGTTTTAATTTTAACTTATGTGAGACGAAAACTCCAAAAAATATAAAAAGTAATTATAAAATGGCGGAAGGAGGTGATATTCCGATGGAAGATTTAAAAGATGATGAAATAGATGCTATGTTTACCGATGACGAAGATGATGTAGGAGAGCGAGTTGATAAAACGTCTTTTGGTCAGCCCAGTCGCGTTGATAGCACGGGCCATTATATGAATAAAAAAGATGCCGTTGATGCATTTTACAAACAATGGAATAAACCAAACGTTGTAAAAGACTATAGTAAATTTATATATAGTTACTCAGCACTTTGGTTTATTAAGGAAGATGGTGAACAAATACGGTTAAGTAACCAAAAGGAAGCAGGAAAATTTGTAGCAGAATCTACTTTAAAAAAACATGGCAAAGATCTTTTTTTACGAACTTTATGGTCTACCAAAACCAAATAAATCGCGTGAACAAAAAGCAATAAGCGATAATTTTGATACGGTGGAAGAAGCGCAAAGGCAACCTATACCGTTAGAACCTACCGAGTTAACGCAATTGATTAGCGAAACGGTAGAAGCTAACGAAAATACAATAAGCGTTCTTTCAGAAAACCCGGATCTTGAACATAGTCACGATCTAAGAACCTTGCAGAGCGTTAGTAAAAGTTTAGAAACAGAACGAGGCACGTTCTTAGAATTATTGTTATATAAAAACAAATAGCTAACATCAACCAAAGAATCAACGAAAATAAGGTAGAAGATGAAAATGTGATGGATTCACTACGTAAAGAAAAAGCAAACCTAAAAGATGAAATAGCTATGGTTAAAGAATCTATAGAAGATTTTAAAAGAAAATTATCTAACCTTTTATTTAAAAATGAAGAATCGTTAGTCGCGATAAATGGAAGAAAACGCACATTAAGTGAAAAAATTAAAGGCTTATTTAAAAAACGTGGTATAAAGATCGTTACTATATTAACGGCGATTGGTATGGCTATTACCGCTATCGTTAATGCCGCGAGTTCAGTTTCACCAAAGCCAAAGCCAAAGCCAAAACCTCCACCACCCACACCACCCACACCACCCACACCACCCACACCACCCACACCACCCACACCACCCACACCACCCACACCACCAACTCCATCAGATAGTGGTATAAGCGAGTGGATACAAAAAATGTTAAAAAACTTTGCGAATGTATTAGCTAAACTGGGAGCGAAAGCTTTAGCCACTTTACCCGCTATTATAGGATCGATTATAAGTTGGTTATTTAAAACGGCTTCTAGCGTAGTAGCGTACGCGGCTCAACATTTATGGTTAACCTTAGTGGCGGTTGGCGTTTTAATTTTAACATACATGCGCAAAACTCTAAAATAACAATTCGTAAATCATAATACCTAGTCCAGTTAAAATAGCAAAACCGAGTATTAAAGAATTTTTTTCTTCACTATGAGAACCGTCTTCTATTATTTCGTTAGCGCTGTCTTCTTTTATTTCGTTAGAGATGTTTGGTTCGTTGGCATCAAGTGTGGAAGAACTGCCGCTATCTTCTTCTACGTGTTTTGTGATTAGTGGTGGTGAATAATCTAAAATAGGGGGAGCAGGAGGAGTTGGTTCTGAATTTAAATTTAAATTTGAACCTAAAGATAAATCACGCGTCGCGATTAATAAATTATTATTGTATCCCGCGTACGACCCTATTCGTAAATTCATATCGCTAGGCATCATGTATAAATTTTCTCCTATAGCAAAATTTAATTGCGAACGAGCGTTTGCAAAACATCTTGATAACGTTGAATAGAAGATTGTAAATCAACCGGAGAATCAATTTCGGTTTGTTATATTTATAAATTCACGCTGCGCGTCTAAACCGGTACCACCCGCTAAAAAAGAAGTTTTCGCTTGCGATTGAGCTCCTAAAATCGCGTAAACGTACGTTCTTATTGAATCGTTAATTCGTTCCGTACCAACACTCGTAAAACCTTGCGCTAATTTTAAAGACAATATAAATTTTGTATACGCTAAAAGTACGCTATCGGATTGTAAAATGTAACCTACTCTAATCGTATGTTCTTTACGATTATGCACACCGTCGTCAAAAGCCATTCTTTTTTCACTCGCTTCAAAGTTTGAACCGAGATTGTTGAGAGGAATGGGGCTAGTGTTGGGATTTAAAATAGAATGGTCGTAGTTGTGTCCGGGTACTGGATCGTATCTTTTGCCAATATTTCTCCAAAAATAAGCGGTACCTAATCCATCGCTGTGCATATCGACGCGTTGTTTCCAATTGGTAGAGGTTGATGTATGAAAGTCTTTACATAGTTTTTTATACACGCTACTATCTATATTGTTATCGAACGAGCTAAAATAATTTTGAAAAGACGTAGGACAACTCATTTCTTTGAGTAATCGTCTTATTTGATAATAAACGTGAAATCTAAAAAAACTACGAATCATCATATTTGAATTATTTAAATGTTGATAACCTACGCCGCAACCCGTTGAAGCGCAATACGTCGTAAAATTTATTTGTATTTGATAAAAAATTTACGGTTGATGATGCCAATCATCGACTACTTTTTGACTAGCCACTTTAGGTAATTTGTAGTTGTTAAAAACATTATCAAATTGTACGTTAAAAAACTCATTTTTGTTAACGTAAATATTTATACTCGTTAAATCGTTAAAATTTTCAGGAACATAAAAATTTCCGGATGTTGGATATCGTTTCGATAGATTACTCTCGAATGCTAATGGAAACGTCATTTTATTATATTAAATTATAATAAAATGTATCATACATTAGAAATTGAAATTGAAAGAAATGGTGGAGAAATTCAATTAGGTAACGTTATCGATAATCGTAAAGGTACTCTCACGATATCATTACTTAGCGCAAATATTTGGGTAGGATATTATAACATACGTAAAAAAGAACGAATAACCTATCGTACAACGAGATTAGATAATGTTGTAAAATTTATCGAGCCGGGGCTTTACAACGTTTATGAAATTATATCTATAATTTCAAAAAACGAGTCTTGGATAACGTTTACGATCGATAAATCAACGAGTGTTTACACGCTAAAGTTAAACGATGGCGATAAATCAATTAAATTTAGTAGCGGGTTAGCTAATTTACTCGGACTACACAATGAATTTCTAACCGTAGGAGAATATAGTAAAAAAATTGATGTACTACCTTTTAAAATTTTATATATTCATTGCGATCAAATTTCTACGACCGATAATTATTACAATGGCAAACCTTCTACCATTTTAAACACTTTTCCCTTGCAAGGACAATCGTTTGGAAATAGTATGTATAAAGAATATACAAATCCATCATTTAAAAAATTTAAAGCCGGTACTTTTAACGCGTTAAGCTTTCAAATTAAAGATTCAAAAGGTAGAGATATAAATAATCACGGTTTTCCCATTATTTTAAATCTTGAAATTGTATAAATATGGCGAGTATTTACGGACCTGGTCACGCAGAGAGCGAACGAGTTTTGTCTGGTGGTAGTGATGTTTCATCTAGTAATGTAAGTGAAGCGTCATCTAGCGAAATTTATCAACATCACGGATATCTAAACAGAGATGAAATTTTACAAAGAACTATTCTCATCGAAAAATATAACGTTATACTCGGATGGCACGCTACGTTTAAACATGGAGGAAGAAAACAGGAGTCACAACGAAGGCATATCAAAGGTTCAATTTCTTTTGCCGCGGTCGTAAAATTTCTAAGCCAGCGCTAATCGTTTAATCCGATTAACGATGAGAACTACAGCCTCTTATCTCATAACCAATTAACACTTCGGAGTGGCCCATTGAAAATACGTTACGGCCGTCCGCTACGCTTACCAGTTTTACGACCGCGATAATCCCCTTGTGTACAATGTCTTTTGCCGCTCGGCCTGCTCGCGACCAGCATACATAATTGGAGGGTAGAAATCTGTAGCAAACGAATAAATACAAAACGTATGCGCACTACTTTTCGCGGGCTTTTTATATTGCGCAGTTCATTGTCTTCAATAGCGATATTTCCACCGAATATTTTGGTGTTTTGATCGTCGAATTTGGCGAATCCGAAGCTGACTTACGGTAAATATAACATTCAGATGTTACAATAAAGTGTCTTTTTAGCAACTTATTTTAAGGATATTTCCGGTGATCTCCGGAAGCCAACAAATTGTCAAATTCAAAGACGTGTTGTTTAGCTTTTTATCATTTCAATCCTCATATATGTACGATGCTGTACACTGAAGATATTGCAGTGTTGGATTCGTAGGTCGAGTTGGATCGGGAGCCAGCCTTCCGTGTAGTGCAATAGGACAACGCGTCAGCAATGCGCGCAATGCGCATGTGCAAAGAAAGCCTGGCTGTAGTTCTCCTCGATAATCGGATTAAACGATTAGCGCTGGCTTAGAAATTTTACGACCGCGGCAAAAGACATTGAACCTTTGATATGCCTTCGTTGTGACTCCTGTTTTCTTCCTCCATGGTTTAAACAACCCTTTTTTATGTTTAACATTTCGCCTACGTACTGCAGTATTTTTACGCAATTTATAAAAACTAATAGTTTTGCTACGCACTCAGTAACGCGTGATTATGCACCCAACATTTATTACATTCCTTCGCCGGAACGAAATGAAAAATTTCATTTTATCGATAATGAAACGCAGCATCTAAAGTATGAAATGTGTTTCAAAATGCGTGGCGTTCAAAAAGTTTTTGTACAAGCAACCTTTTTTGGCTCATTAAATTCAAAAATCTGTTTTAATATAGAAATTAAAAGTTTACCGTTAAATTAATGATTTTATACTATAAATATGGCGAGTATTTACGGACCTGGTCACGCAGAGAGCGAACGAGTTTTGTCTGGTAGTAGTTTAAACAAAAACAACGTTTCACCAAACACTATTGAAAAAAGTGGCCATATCAAAAATATTGAAGGAACATAAATGTTATATAATTATAAAGACAAAATTATGTTTTCTTTAAACGACAATGAATTCTTTAAGTTTACTTCCGCATTAATGGTAGAAGATTTAACAATTTATTCTAGAAAAACTAATAAGAACGGTTCATATCCAACCATTGAAAAAAGAATATTTGATATACCAGAAGACCCCAGATCTGACCACCGCGAATATGTTTTAAGAAATTTTAGTTTTGATAATGACCCCCAGCTTTTAGAATATAAAGTTTGTTTAAAAATAAAAGCTGGTCTTATCAATATAAAACTTTTTGCTCAATTTGTTTTTTTAGGCTCTACAGATACCGGAATCTGTTACGATATGAAAATTATTACTTGGCCGATAAATTAAAAAAAAAAAAATCTTGATATTAATTAAAACAATGAGTGAATCAACAAATGTACTTTATCCGAATTTAACTGTTTTAACGAATGACGCTGAATCAACGAATGTACTTTATGGAAATTTACAGCCTTTAAAGGATAAATATGACGCGGAGCGTGCTAAATCATTTCGATTACAAAATATCGATGATATTCAAAAAGAATTACGAATTGAAATAAACGAGCGCAAAGCCACGTATAAAAAATATAATAAAATCATCAACGCTTGTAACGTTGTAGAAACTCTCGCTGAATTGGGCTGTATGGGAGCAGGAGCCATCGGAATAGCCAGTATCGCTAGCGTCATATCGTCGCCGGTAGGATTCGCTTTAGAAGGTTTAGCTTTGGGGTTGGGTGGCGCAGCTTTCGCTATCATATACGCGAAAAATAAATTGTATAAGAAAGTTAAAAAACACGACGAAATACGAATTTTAGCATTGAGTAAACTCAACACGATCGAAAACCACGTTAGTAAAGCCATCGAAGACGGTTACATCAGTCAAGAAGAATTTGTACTCGTATGCGAAGAGCGAGATAAATATTATAAAATGAAAGAAAAAATCCGTAATGTTTCAACAACTATACCAGTTAAAACAGAGGTTAAAACTGATGATGTAAACGTAGAAAAAAAAATTCTTATTGAAAAACCTATGAGTTTAAAGTAGCTTTAGCGGTAAATAAAAATTATTACGCTTCGCGTCAGCGTAATCAAAAACCCGCTTCGCGAGTAGCGGAGCGGGTAAAAACATTTGATAGACCTCCCCCGTATAATTATGATTTATAATCCATAAAGAAATTTCTAGCTTTTCCTTTTTCAACTTTTAAACGATTATAACGATTTACTAATACTTTATTCGCACATCTCGTGCAAAAGCAAGTTAAAGTCTTTGTGCCTTTTTTACATTTTAAACAAGCAACGGGGATACGCTTGTCACTCCTTGTACGACTCCGATGTAATCCACAATATTTTCCCCCACACACACTATCTATACAACACTTGTCTGTTTTACCAACTAAAAGCCATTCACAAGGAATAATTGCTTTAGGAAATAATACATCTTTATATTTTAATACCGCCGTTAAATAATCAAGTCTAGTCAGTTTTCCATATTTACCACTACCTACCTCAATTTTAATATTTTCATTTATTACAATCTCTTTTAGCTCTGCTTTGCTTTTTAAATTATATTCTGTTTTTGTCAGCCTCATTATTCTCGTTGTCATCTTTATTAAACTAGATAATATTTTTTAGTTTTTTCATTTTTTCTTATCTCAATTTTATAAGTATCGTTTTTTTAATACACTCAAAACCGCCTCCGGTTTTAATGACCTCATCAATTTTTTGATGAGGTCATCTTTTCACGACACCATTTAGGGAAAGTCCCTTTAAAAAATGATTTTTAAAAATCATTTTTTAGTAGGTGGCCTAGAACCCCCATCTGACATACTACTTCTGAACATGTTGTCTGCATTGAAATGTTTGTTTCTCAGTCTATATGTTGAATTTCAAATGTTGAGCCATCTTGCCACCAGACCTTTTGGTTCTTTGCAAGTAGTAGACTTGTTACACTGTATGCAATCACTTTCTTCTTCCCCAACTTGTATTTGGGAAAAGTAATGCCTAATACCTCTATCACTGGTAAGACTTGTAGCTTTGCATGGTAAGGAGGATAATTGTAAGACTAATTGCGGTGACACCGTGTGAAATTCTCAATTGAGTAGTAATTAGTTCTGAAAAGAACTGGAGGTACAACTCGACATTTCGATCAGTATGCTCTGATCGTCCTGAGGACATGGTGTCACCGCAATTAGTCTTAGTTACCTCTATCACTGACATCCGTGTCTAAGATATAAGGTGCATCAAATTGGAATGAACAAAGAAAAAACAATAATTAAAAAGTCCTTTAACACATTACTGATGTTTTTTCACTGTATAATCTGTATAATTATTCTACTGTTGCTTATTAATTTGTATGAATAAAAAATTTCTATATTTACAAAACATAAACCAGGGTTCAACATATTATGGTAGTCCACTGGCCTAGCCAAACACCAGTTAAAATGGCGGCGGAAAGGGTTAAAACACCTTCAAAGTAGTCCAGCGGACTAGTCAAAATCATAAAGACTACTAAATTCTAGTTATTTTTACTTTATAATTACAAATCTTATTCAACTGGACCATAATTTTTTCATTTTTAAATATACTAGCATCAGGAAATTCAACTCATAAACACTCTATTTTTGTTTGACAGATTTTTCTGGTCAGTGTTATCTAATTCTTAACATGAATTGCATTTATGCAGATATCATTGTTTGTGATTGGGGGGGGGGCGGGCTAACTTGGATTTTGGTATAATACACACGGACACTAATATTGGTAAATGTGTAAAAGGTATTGTTTGTAATGGGGAGGGAAGATAACTTGTATTTTGGCATACCCCGCGTACATGTGTACACATGATAATAATACTTGATAGTTTATGTAAGAAGCATTGTTTGTGATGGAGGAGAGACGATAACTTGTAATTTGTGGCCGACATTTTTTTTCTGGCCAGTGTCATCTTAACGTGCATTGCATTTATGCAAATAGCATTTTTTGTGATGGGTAGGGGGATAACTTGTATTTTGGCATACATGTGTACACATGGATAATAATATTGGGAGTTTGTGTAAAGTATTTTTTGTGATGGGGGAGGGAAGATAACTTGTATTATGGGATAAATGTGTAATAAATATGGACTTCTGTAATAATTACCCACCTCTGTATTAAAAACGACTTGTAGCATCCACATTGCCCACACAATATGTTAACAAAAAAATTGCAGACTTCAATAGGTAATGACCGATAATGACCATTTCGCTCGGGTGTCCGGGTACATGGTACAGCCTTGAGTTTGTGTAAAAAGCATTGGGGGGGGGGGTATAACTGATATTATGGTGTACATGTACATAGTACTCGTAGAGTATTGTTTGTGATTTAAAAGAGAAATTACTGTTAATTATTTCGTTTGTAACTGTGTGTTGTATTCAATAAAAAAAGTAACTATTTGAAATGCTTTATTTGCACATTGTGTGTATGTGTCATTTATTATGATGCGCATTGTCAAACTTAGTGCTTTTTCACTAGTTCTTACGAAAAAAAAAGCAAATAAATAAACTTCATGTTTGTTTGAAAACCAACATTAGGTGTTTGATTTGCCACATACATGTAGGTACTTGTAAAGAATAGTGCTTCAAAATATTTTTAAATATAATTTGAAGTGCCTGTTTGGACTGGAAGTAAAGGTCATCATACCAAATCATTAAAAAGTTACATATCTTTGGTTTGGCCAGAAGTACATTAATGTAGAGAATGGTGCTTCGGAGTAAAGATCATATCAGATTATTGAAAGGTCATACATGTATATTTGACAATATTTCCTCCTACATGTAGTCATGAAAAAATAACGTTAGTACCTACTTCAGACCTGAAATACGTTGCTCATGAAATAGCTTACATGTGTTTTAAGGCGTTGTGCAAACATGGGAATGATGAAGCTTGTTTGTTTTCTGAAGAAAAAAAAAAAACATTTACACCTACACTATATGCACAATGCACATGTACAGTGTACGACAGTAAACAGTAAGGCTATGTATGCCTCGTACTGTGTGTGCTATGTCACTGTGGACGCGCGATATGGGCTGTTTGTACATCTACGGAGTTGTTAATCAACATTGTTTCAAAATAATCACCCAACAATTTTGGAAAAAGGTGCTATTTTTCTGCCACATTGGTTATTAAACAATCATTGTTGGAAGTTGTTGATGTTTTTCGTTGAAAAACTATACACATTATTCCATTTGCAAAATTAAATTTAAGTTTATAAAATATTAAACATAAAAGAAATGAAATACATAAGTTAGATCTAGATCTCTTGCATTAAAATCAAATTTAATTGATTTTGTATTTAACTTAACTCCAGTGCCTGGAAACCTTTTGTCAAGGGCGCATTGGAAAACTGTTACCATAAAATTGATTGCCCATAAATGAAAGAAAAACGAAGAAATAAATTCTTTAAAAAATCCTCTGCGCATCGATGACTGTTAATTTGACTGCATCAATCGCGAAATGATGTGAAACATATACCGAGACGCAATAGAAACCTACCACTTGTTTTGGAATAGCATAAAATTGTAATGGTTCAAAATAAGACAACACAACAATTTGGATTAGAAATGTTGGCATTTTATTGAGGAAATGTCCACGTTTTGTCCACTGTACTTGATCCCATCTGTATCCACTTCACCGCGAAACGTCAGAGGGTCACGTTTCAGAGTCACAGTTCAGTAGCGTGTGTGGCCACCATTGGTTTGCATGCAGGCAGCGCATCGTTGGCGCATACTGCGTACCAGTCTTTGAATGGAATGCAGCTGGATCCTGTCCCATTCAGTCCTCTAGCTCTCAATCAGCTGTGCACGAGTCCTGGCCGTGCCAGCTACACGTCTCCCCAGTTCATCCCACAGGTGCTTGATGGGATTCAGGTCAGGGGAGAGGGCAGGCCACTGCATGGTATTGATGTTTTCACCTTGGAGAAATGCAGTGGTGATGCGAGCAGTATGTGGACGAGCATTGTCATGCTGAAAAGTTCTCAGTTCTGGGTGGTGCTGGATGAATGGCAGCAGATGAGGTCTCAGGATCTCGTCCACGTACCGCTGGGCAGTAATGTTTCCATCCACAACCACCAGTGGTCCTGTAGCGGCCTGATATGGCAGCCCAAACCATCACACTTGGACCACCCCACCTGTTTTCTTGACGCACACACGGATCTGCATATCGTTCACCAGTTCTACGCCACACTTGCTCACGTCCATCAGGGCAGTCCACACAGAACCTCGACTCGTCGCTGAAGGCTAGTACCTCATTCCACTGTGCCAAGGTCCACTGCTGATGCTGCTCACTCCATCTCTGTCGGTTGCGGCGATGGACAGCTGTCGTAATGGGACCTCCTGTATGGCCTTCAGACCATGCTCACGCAGTCGTCTTTGCAGTGTCATTAGAGATGCGTGGGTTGTCACGCCCTGGAGTTTCAGCCGCTGTACGGGATGCCGTACGGAATCAGTCACGAAGGTGAGTTAGGACGATATGCCTGTCCTGCCTTACAGTGGTGACTCTTGGCCTCCCTGGTCGAGGTCTATCATCAGCAGAGTTGTATAGGATGTTTCTGTGCACCAGGTTCGATATCGTCTGGTGTGTGCAGCCAATGCGACGTGCCACCTCACGGTAGCTCAGTCCGCATTCCAGCATGCCCAGGGCATGCTGCCGTTGATAACTTGACAATCGTGGTATGTTGAAAGAAATGTTCATTTTGCACTGGCGTTTATAAGGCCAACATCCAGACATCACGTGCTGCTAATTAAAATCATCACATACCCCTTGAGCAATCGCTGATGGTCAAACCAGGCGTTACGCACGTGGGCCATGAGAACGACTCAAAGGTCATGTGACCATGTGTGACCGATTTGTCTGTAGGGAGTACACTGACTTGCCAAAATAAGTGCACATATTACATTTGTGCATTGTGATTACTGATAATTTAAGGTCGAAAAAGTGGTAAGTTTCTATTGCGTCTCAGTATATTTCACGATGAGGTAATTGAAGTCATGAATGCCAAAAACGATCTGTTAGAATTATCTCTTAGATATAGAACAAGCGTTAACAATTCCAAAACTGTATAAAAATGACAGCTCGAAATAAATGATGATAGTGAAATTACCGTAAACTGTGTGGACACGAATGTGCTGGCGATGTATTATATTTTAATTAGATACTGTAGTGTACAGTGAATGTAATACAGTGTATACAGTGTATTATACTGTATATGCCTGTGTGTGTGTGTCAAGGCCGTTCACATGCGGAATGGGCTGTGTGCTTATAGTACTTCTGAATGGTTGTTCACTTAAACTTCCGGTTTCGACCGGAAGGAGAGGTCAGATTAGGGTCATGTCTGTGTACGAAATGTGACATAGTTCAAGGTCTTTAACTTGATGAAAAGATTGAAAATATCTTCTGTGGTTCATGAGATACATGTATGATTTTTTGAAAATATTAAACTTTGAGTGTAATTCGATATCTGATGACCTCACTATGACGTCACAACTTAGGATACAACTACATGTTAAGGTCTAACTATGTTAAGTTTTAAGGTTCTGTAAACTCCGCAACTATGTTTTTGTCTCTGGATATGTTTCACTGAGAAGAAAAAGTAAAAACTAGAGGTATAGAGTTTGTAAAAAACAAACTCAAGGTGTTTGGGGTTTCATCATGTTATGGCGTCATCACCTAAAGTTGTTTAAAAATACATTAATTTAGTCTATTGGCTATGGCTGTCGCTCGAACACCTAAAAAAAAACCAAGAGTTACTTCAGGAGATGTGTTTTTATGATATACATGTATAATGAAAATAACATAATGTGCTGAATACATTAACTTCTGGTTCAGTCATCCCATATAATTTTAAATTCCTCCAACCGAATTAAGTCTCAACTTGGTAAATATGGCTTTCTCTTCATAAAGGTTTCATGACAAAACTCGCATCCGTGGTGCCAAGTGCGACTTGACAAGAGACTATGGCTGCGGGAGTTAAGTTCGGCGTGTGACTTGACTTCAGACTACAATGTACTAGACCACGGGGTGTGCAATGAAAATGTGTTCAGAAATTGATTTTTGTGACACATATCAGGCATGAGCGTGGAAACAGTAGATCATTACATGTAAATTGCCAATATATAAATCCACAATCAAGAAAGTTGCCCGTTTGGCAGATATTTGCATTTGAATGACATGAAAATAGCGCCCTCTTTCGGCCATTTTTAGAAAACTGTACATTTTAATGTACATGTACATTTCAATTTTGTATAATTTGAATAGTTCACATGGGCTATGTTTTTTATGTTTGGAAGAGTTTGCTAAGGGATTCCATATTTGGGGAATATTTGTCATTGTAAAAAATGAACCAATTAAAAAAAAAATTGCCTTGAATAAAAGGTCTGAACCTGCTCCCTGAAAGTCTGATTCCCCCAGTCCTCTACCCCTTACTCCCAGGGTATGATCCATGGTGTCGTGGGGTAGTATTCCAATTTCATTGATCATGTGAAAACATTCTAAATTGACCATACATTTCAATATTTTGGGGTTTCGTTTCCCATCCCCCATCTCCTTGCCTTGAGCCCCACTCTCTTTAGGCAACCCTGGATCTAACCCTACCTACATCAAAGACCAATTTGTAAATCTTTTATCATCTTTAAAAAGTTCAGTATTGGTTATTAATTGTAAACATTTTGTGTAAATATTTAAATTGATAAAACACATTCTTCGTTAATACACACAATTAATAAGTTATTTAAATAAAGGAAATGCAAAACAAATTTATCTTTTGTATGACACTTCTGCTTTATTTTGTCATGGTCATGATACTCCTTTTCCATCCATTTTTGCACCCATCAATAATAATCCATTTCATACAGGATAAAGGTTATCTAAACTGCAAGGTCTAATTTGCAATGAAAAGAATAAATTTTTTCTGAAGTACTAAATATTCCAACAAGTGAACCTGTAGTCCCTGGCATTAATTGGTTTTGGCTAGTATTGTTGAACTTTTAGCACACTTAACATTTAACAACTTTGGGTGATGACGTCATCAGATATGATGCACACTCCAACACCCTGAGTTTGTTTTTAACAAACTCTATACATCTAGTGTTATTATGTTTATCATTTTCAGATACGTGTGTTGAGTATTTTTGACCACCCTAACATCATTAGCTACTATGACAGCTTTGAAGAAGATGGAACTCTGATGATTGAAATGGAATATGCAGATGGAGGGTGAGCTGAAATTCATTATTCAAATCAATATGATATTTCATCAACATGAATGCATATTATGAATCTCTCATCAAGTAAAGAGGATAATTGCAGAACAAAGGTGCACTAAAAAAAAATCTGCTCAGACACCCACACCTCAACAATCTTAAACCTTGAAATAAAGACAACTTAAATATCTAATTGTTGAATGATTTTCAACAAACAGTTTTACTGCAAACATTAATGCATTGTGCTTGATGCATAGTGAATTTAATGAGTTGCAATGGTGCATGCAGTTCTACAGCACGAGAACAGCTAAAAGTACAGGTTTTTGTTGCTTTAGGTTTTACCATTTATCATCAGTGCAATTAATACAAGCCGCTTGTATTCATATTAATGACTGTAACAGAACACTGTATTCTGTAGTGGCTTTTTGAGAGATACATGTACATTTTCTCCAACAGTTGAAAAATATTCTTATTGGTTGAGAAGTTTAGATACAATATAACTGCTTATTATAACACACACATACATGTACACAGATCCTTGTCATTTGATTGTTGGAACACGCATCTTGTGCCAACCACTAGTTTTGCCATTGCGCCTTCCTATATACATGTGTAAAATAGCAAAAACATATGTAAAATAGTAGATACTATCTTACACACAGAACATGCATATAGGGATGGTTGATCGTAGTTTGGATCATTGGATCAACCTCTTTCCCAACACTTTCGAACAGCATCAATCCCAAATTGGTGCAGACCACAGACAGGTTGCTAGGTATGACAATGCTGCACAATCCAAATTTGTATTGCTTTAAGTGGTTATATTACAATTTACTGACTTATTAGTAAATTGGGTGCTTTAGAGTTCAATGGAAGCATTTATTATACATGTATCAGGTAACATCTGGATAGGCCTGAGCGAATAGTTCACTTACGAATAGTAATTGCTAATCGTAATTGCAATCACTGGTTTTTAACAAAGGCTCTGCACTATAGCAGATTAATTTGTTTCAAGTTCAATATTATGCCAAGGCTTTCTAAACAAAAAACATACAATTATTTCGTTTCTTTTAGTTTATACATAAGATTCTATGTCCTTTGATTTTGTCTTGTTTGTTACCTTTTTGCTGTTTGTTACCTTTTTGTTGTTTTTGCCCTCCTCCCTACCCGTTTTTACAAATTATCTTGTCTGTTTTCACACAGGTGTTTTCTATGTATTTTCTTGCACTATGTCTATTGTCTAATAATCCCAGATGTATTCTTTTATTTCAGGAACTCTGCAAGTTGAAAGAGAAAGCACTTCGGTACTCTAATTATCATCTTGATAATTACAGGTTCTACACACTAACTAGATTTGTTTCTAAGGGCTTACAGGTCAAATTTGATCCTGTCCTGGGTTCCCTCTCCCCATCTCTTAGTAAACATTGGAACCAAGTTCTACACAATACTTCAATCAGCAATATCCATACATGTTTAGTTAATACATGTATTAACTAAACATTGTGAATCTTCCCTTGACATTTTAAACAGGGATATAGCTTATCTTGATGCAGAACTCATGTCCAGTTGCCCAATTACTCGCTATGACCAATTCATGTGTAAAATTTAGGCTGGTCTCACAAGACTTGAATCTGTTGTCTGTATTAGAAGAAATAATAAGATTGGTAAACTCTTATACAAACGGCAACTACACAGGAAGAGACGGTTTAGACAATTTAGTAAACCCGAGACGGAACCTGCGGGTTTCAAACTTTTTTTTATTATTGGTAGTTGCCAATCCCAAGGCCTTAAAACAGGCCACTCAAGGTGATGGCTAAAAGAAAAGGGGAAAGGTGATAAGAGAAGAGGAAATCAAAAAGTAGAAAGATGACTGTTGACGTTGCGTTTGAATTGAGACAAGTGGCAGGGAAGCAGGATACAGGTAGTGAATTCCAAAGTAAGGTAGTATGTGGGAAGAAACTGGATGAGTACCACCAGGTATTTGCTTTGGGGACATATACAGTATAAGGATGTGAATGAGCAGAGAAACGTGTGGTGCAACCAAAGGTACGGTTAGGTGCAACAACCAGTGAAAGTCCTTTGGAGCACCTACCAATACCATTATACATGTAATATCTGTAAAAGAGGCTCAATGAGGCTACAGAGCAACAGAGAGCTAGGGGTTCCAGAGATGATGCCAAGTCATGTCCTACTAAATTTATAATACATGTACGTCGCTGTATAGCGTCAAACAGAGACAAATGACAAGCTGGAGCACCAGGCCAAATATGGCAGCAGTATTCCATGACAGGATGTATTGTGGATTTATACAAGTAGAGCATAACAGTTGGGGGAAGATATTGCCGTGCACGATATAAGCAGCCTACGCACTGTTGAGGCCCTTTTGGCAATACTACCAATGTACTTGTCCCAGGAGAGGTTAAAGGTGAAATCAAGACCAAGCAGCTGGATGTCAGTGAGCTCCTGCAGTGGTATTGAATTCATTGCCAAGGTAGAAAAATATGGGGATCTAGACCTGGACAAAGACAATGAGTCTTCTTTTGGATGAAGGTGACAAGCCAGTCGTTACCCCCAGTTGATGACATTATCTTGGTCATGGTTGAGAACAATACTGGACACAGGATGGAACAGACAAGGGATCAGGGTATGCAGTATACACTGTTGAATCATCTGCATACATGGCTAGATGTGATGAGACAGTCAGGCAGGTTATTGATAAATAGTAAAATAGTGACGGGCCCAGGATAGAGCCCTGCGAGACACCTGCATTAGTACAATGGATGGAGGAGGAATTGCCCTTGTGCACAACAGAGATCTGATGTTCACTGAGAAAGCTGTCATTAACATACTTTTCTCTACTTTCTCTCCAAGGGTCTGAAATTCTGCCCCACCCCTACAGAAGTGAACCAGGTTGAAGTCAGTCAAAACCTCACTGAGTACTCCATCTACGCGAGTTCTTCTTGGACTTGACCCTGAGCCTTTCCATTGCAAGAGTACTTGGGTACCCCCAAAAATTGTGTGCCATCCCTTGAAACGTACATCCAGGTTGTTAGTTCTAAAATTAACTCATCTGATCATTCTCTCCACAGGACTCACGTCAACCTCCCCAGAGAGGCACTCAAGTCTTTGCGTTCAGGTATCCTACCAGAGTATTAGCCAGGATTTGGAGATAGGGCGTCCAAATTTGTTATTAATAATAATAATAATGTATAGATTTATATAGCGCACGTATCCACCAACTAAGTGGCGCTCAAGGCGCATTATATTATTATCCCTGCTCATAAGGCTCATAAGGCTCATAAATCATTCCTGAAACCATCTCAGCTCCCTGGGGAGTATACAGCTCAATTGCTGCCATTTCTAGCGCATAGAGAGCAAACCATCTCTGCCTTCACAGGTACCCATTTAACCCCTGGGTGGAGAGAAGCAATTATGGTTAAGTGTCTTGCTCAAGGACAGGGTGTCCAAAACTTTAACTTAAAATACTGCATGTGTATTGCAAATAAAACGGTGTCCATTAAGCAAATAGGGTATCCAAAAAACACCCAAAGGTATTGCTGGCTAATACTGTATGTATCCTACACCAGGTCCCAAGCACAGCCATCATCGGCACATTTGATGTGTCTTCCTTGTACACCAACATTCCCCATGATGAACGAATTGATGCATGCTCGAAAGCTCTGGCTGAGAGTGGTCATGTTTCACCCCATCACTGACATTGTGACCCTGATGAATCATGTACTAACCAAGAACAATTTCACTTTCTTAGATAAACACTATCTACAGGTACATGGTACTGTGATGGACACACATATGGTGCCATCTATGGCTTGTCCAGAATTTGCTCTAATGACTCCGACTTTTTGCGTCATTCACAGGTACTGAAGAAGCACCTCATGTCCAGAGGTCACAGCTCATGAGGTATTCATCAAGCTATCAAGAAAATCAAGTCTATGCCCAGGCTATCTGAAAGCCCGAAACCTGAGACTGTGCCAATATCTGTGCTTATCGGAATTGTGCACACAATGAAATATGGGAAAAAAGTTGTAAACAACCGCAGACATTTGTGCACAAGTCAATGGAGGAGAAAGGTGATCGGCAAGATGTTTTATAGCAAAATTATAGAGAAAATTATTAAGAAATCAGTTAAATTATAAACGGAACATTTTTATAATTAAGAAAAGAATTGTATTTTTTCCCGGAAACTAAGAATTCTCAGCTGATTTCTGATCCCTGGGAGCGATGACCATATTTTAGTCTTTTAAGCATTTTTTCTTGTAAAAAAGGGGGAAATTGCAGATAATTTTAATGTATTTAAAAAAACAAATTAAGTGCTGGTCAAACCCACAATAGATTAAAAATAATAATTGTTATAAATTGGTGGTGTCCGTCATAAGATAGTATATATCACCGGCACCCCCGATCAAGTGTAAAATTAAAAACATGAAAAATAAAATTAAAAAAATTAAAATAAAACCAAAGTTACTGCCACCTAAAAATCAAACCATTAAAAAATAATTAAAATAAAACGAAATGCTAGTTGAGACAAGAAACTATTATCTTATCAAAAACTATTATCTTATTATCACTATTATAACATTCCCCGATCATAGATAATAGAGGAGTGGATCACCGCCCATCAGATCTGAAATGAGAGATGCCTGTTTTAATCCCCTCGAGTGAAATTGTATTAATTATAGTTTTGTCAAACGTCAATAAATTATTGTATACAAAATAATAACAGTTGAATATACAGGAACGTATAAAAAAGGCAAGTGGCACAAAGGCACTGTTTTCTCCTTTTTACCATTTAATTTATATGTAATTTATATTTTTGGTGATAGGGAGAATATTTCTAACAGAAAATATATTCCAAAAACCGAACTGAAGAGCTTCTCGGCAGTTAGTAGTGCATATAAAGTTTGCTTATAAAGTACACTGCAAATCATGTTCATGACGAGCAAATTAGAATAATTCATCGAGAAATCAGCTGAGAATGCCTGCATTTGTGTGGTTTCTGGGAATAATAAATTATTATTTTCTTAATTATACAAATGTTCTGTATGTAATTTAACTAAATCTTAATATTTTGCTCCATCATTTTGCTATAATACATTAAAAACTTTTGTCTGGCTGACCACCTTTCTCCTCCAATTACAATCAGAAGGTTCCTTTTGTTGTCACTTATCATCCCTCTCTACCCCATACGTCAGATTACCAGTGCTAACCACCATGTCCTCCACACCTCAGATTGCCTCCAGTCGCCCTCCCAGCCTAAGGGACCTCCTAATCTGAGCTGAGGGACTTCCTCATCTGAGCTGAGGGACTTCCTCATCTGAGCTGAGGGCCCTCTTACTCGTGACAGTTCCATTCCTTCTATCAACCAGGGAATGTTTAGGTGCACTTCAAGATGTATTACCTGTCAAGAACATGTCTTGGAGTTGGATTCCTTCAAAAGTCACTCCACTTGTGCCCACCACCAGATCCGGGGCCACATTACCTGTACCAACCACTTCTAACATAATTTATCTGATATCTTGCAGGATATGTGGTATTCAGTATATCAGTGAGATTAAGAAATCACTAAAGAAACGTTTCTATGGTCACAGATCCACGGTCAAAACTCATAAGCTTGACACTACTTCGGGACACTACTTCAATCTACCTAATCTTTCAATTTCTGATATGATATTGCAGGGCCTTGAGTAGCTTGGTAACTGCAGGGAATCGGTCCATCTCAGCAGAGAAAAGATGTGGATCAAGCATATCCACACCATTCTTCCTCATGATCTTAATATACAGGAAGGGAATAACTAATTAAAACAGATTTTTTGTTTTACTTACCTTATTTTGCCTGTTTGTTTTGCTTGTTTATTTGTCCGCTTTACTGTTCTCTCCCTGTCTGACTCTTTAATTTTCACTCATCTTTCACTTTCTTCTTTCAGCCCTTGTCTCCTGCCCTCCCCTGTCCCTTTTTCCATTCATGTTTAATTCCTCCATTTTGTGGTCCCAGGGCAGTACCTTACTCTGCTCTTTGTACATGTACTCTCCTCTTTTGTGTGCTCACTGCTGTGTTTATGTATGTGTGCTTGTATGATTATCGTCCATTTTGCCTTTGAGAAAGAACCTGCTAGGTTCGAAACGTAAGGCCATTAACTACTATTTTACATAAGATTGTGTGATATGCTTATTTAACTTGATTTTTTTATGCTCCCTTGAGTCTCAATAACTGACTTTTGGTATTTTTCAGAACTTTACAGCAGTACTTAAACAGTTTGCAAGGGAAGCGTGAACTAGAAGAAAGAGAGATTCTGATTATGTTTCAGCAAATGGTAGCTGGTATAAAGCATATCCATGACCATAGTATTCTACACAGGTAATCATTGTCCACCACTTGTTATTCGTTTTACATTTCAATGAAAAATAATTACTTTGTAGAAAAAACTTGCACTATCACACTATGGGAATCCCCTCCATTGAAATTACCAGTTTAACATTGTTTTTTTTCTTTTCCGGAGTAATCTCTGTTGATTTAATGCCTAACTCTTTGTGACCCCAATACCAATTTGTTCTCTGGAGTTTCAACAGAGAGAGGTTTCAAAGCTACATGTATGGTTCCTTTTGCCACTTTAGGGGTAAACCATTGTTCACATTAACAATGGATGGTCCTAGATTCAACCGAGTGTTCACCAGCCATATGCTCAGCAAAGCTCACAAAGGTTACATTTTGATGAGCTGTAGATGAAAGGATTGTTGAATGCTTATAACAAGCTTTAATTTGTGGTGATTATCATTAATAGCTGCCCAGCAGTGATTGACAGCTGGTGCGACTCATCAGATAATAAATTTAGTACATGTACATGTAGGTCTGAGTAGTATGGTAGATGGGGGAACTGGGCCAAGTACCTATAAATAGGCGTATCTGCTAAGATTTTTGTAAAAAGTAGGACATGATAAGATTTTTGTAAAAAGGAGGTGGAGGATGACGTTATGACGTCATCAGAAAATCGAAGACGTCACACTTGTACTCCCTTACAAGATTGTTGTGGGTAGTAGTAGGGGAGAATTATGTAAAATTAATGTATGTTAAAATAAAAAATTGCTCAGAATACACGTGAGAAAAAAATATCACAAAAAATTGATAAAAAGAAAAAACAAAAAAAAATTATGTAGTTGAATATTGAAAGAGAGAGAGAGTATGGAAGAGACAAGAAGATATTTATCGAAATGGACATTGCAAGAATTGAAAAATTTTACCAGAGAGCATAAACCAATTTTTATACTACGAGACGAGAGAACGAAAAAAATAAATAAACGGTCTTATTACGAAGCGGTAAAAAGATGGTTCCGTCGTCATAAACAAAAGCCATTGTATGAATTAAATTTAGTCGAATTGAGAGAGCGTATAGCGTCTGAAAATATTGAGCTACCTCAACGCGGTATAGGAAAAAGAGGTCAGTTGTTAAAAAAAGACTACATCGCCGCTATTAAAAGGTTTTTAAATCAAGAAGAGTTGAGATTTAGCGCACAGATTGACGGAACGAAAAATGACCGTTCCGCTTAATCATAGCAAAGAAAAAGATTTAAGCATTTTTTGGGAGGCGGTAAAACCAAAAATTAAAGCCAAGTTTGTTTTAGACTTACAAGAGTATATGTCGTTCAAGTTTATGATATATATACGTATTAAATTACTTAAAGAAAAACTAGACGGTTCGATCGATGACGAGGTTTTTAGTTTTCATAATAAAAGTCAAATTGTTTTATTGAATTTGGATGACATTGAAAATATATTTAATCCCGTTTTTTCACAAATTCAAGAGATGTTAGAAAAATGGACGCAAAGGGGTTCTGGGTGGGAGATTGATCGTATCGTAGATATGAGTATAACTTACGGTAGATATCAACCTTTGAGAGGAGGTTCTTATATCGAGCTACCTATTTACATAAACAATAAAAAAGCGTGCATCAACGTAAAAAACAAAGACGATGATTGTTTACGATGGGCGCTTCGTGTCGCTCGTTTTCACATGAACAAAGAAAAAGGAATAAAAATAGAACATTCATATAGACTCTCAACATACCCGACGGAGGATGGTTTAAATTTTGATAATATCAACGCTCCTACACCAATAAGTCAGATTAAGCGAGTAGAGAAACAAAATGATTTAGCGATAAACATTTTTGGTTACGCGGAGCGCGAATCAAAATCAATACTAGTTTACAAACTTAGCGATCAACCCGCGGATATAGATCGTATTAATTTATTATTAATTAATAAAGAAGAAAAAGAAGGTACTAAATCTCACTACGTTTGGATTAAAGATTTGAATAAATTACTTTACGATCAAACGAAACATCACGAACGTAAACATTTTTGTTTGAGATATTTACAGGGTTACTCAACGGAAGCGTATCTTGAAAACCACGTAAAAATGTGTAAGGGAATTAACGACAGACCGTCAATGGTCGTTATGCCGGAAAAGGGAAAAAACGATACGCTAAAATTTATAAATTTTCATAAAAAGATGAAAGTTCCTTTCGTTATATACGCCGACTTTGAAAGTATTATAAAAAATCTTGACGATGTGAATACGACTAATACTAAAAAACTACAAGAACACATCATTTGCGGTTATTCGTACATCATCGTTCGGTGCGACGGTGAAACTCGTTCTCCCGTTGTATACCGAGGAGAAGATGCCGCGGAACATTTTTTAAACGAATTAGAAAAGGAAGAAGAAAATAATAACGAGATGATTTAAAAATCTTAAAAAATTATACATGACAGAAGAAGATGTAGAAGATTTTAAAAATGCTAGCAAGTGTTGGATATGCGAAAAGAGATTCTTTGAAGGCGATGACAAGTTTAAACAAGTTAGAGATCATTGTCACGTCACCGGTAAATATAGAGGAGCGGCGCATAGTAAATGTAACTTGCAACTAAGTTTAAAACCGGGTAAAACTTTTATTCCAGTCGTATTTCATAATTTGCGAGGCTACGATTCTCATCTCATTATGCAAGCCGCGAGTCTTACGCGAGGAAATCTAACGTGTATTCCAAACAATATGGAAAAGTATATATCTTTTTCAATCAGGCAACTACGATTTATCGGTAGCACTCAATTTTTACTAGCGTCGTTAGAACAACTCGTAAAATCAAACAACGTTTTTCCAATTACTAAAAAGTTTCAACACGATTTAGAAAAATTTAATCTTGCTAAAAGCAAGGGTATTTATCCTTACGAGTACATGGATAGTTTTGAAAGATTTGAAGAAAAACAACTTCCTTTGCAAGAAGCATTTTATAGTCGTTTAAACAAGCAACATATTACTAAAGAACAATACGAGCATGCAAAGAATGTTTTCAACAAGTTTGATTGTAAAAATATAGGAGACTATCACGATTTATACGTGCGTACGGATACTTGCTTATTAGCGGACGTGTTTGAAAATTTTCGTGCCACTTGTATGAAGCAATACGATTTAGATCCAGCTAATTATTATACGAGTCCAGGATTGAGTTGGGACGCTTTATTAAAACATTCGAAACAAACTTTAGAATTGTTTACGGATGTTGACATGCATTTATTTATAGAAAAAGGCACACGAGGAGGAACGTGTATGGCGAGTAAGAGATACTCTAAAGCAAACAATGTACATTTACCCGATTACGATAAAACAAAACCATCGAGTTACATTATGTATTTAGACGCGAATAATTTGTACGGTTATGCAATGAGTCAACCTTTACCAACGGGTAATTTTAAATGGATGACTAGTAAACAAATTGACAGACTCTCGGATAAAGGATTAAAACGTGGGAAAGGATGCATTTTAGAAGTTGATTTTGAATACCCTAAAGAATTACACGATTCTCACGATACATATCCACTCGCGCCAGAGACGTTAAAAGTACCGAAATAATGGATGAGTGAATTTCAACGAGCGTTATTAAACGACAAACCCGCTCCAAACGTTCATAAATTAGTTCCCAATTTATACGACAAATGCAACTACGTACTTCATTATCGTAATTTACAATTGTATTTACAACTAGGTATGAAACTAACTAAAATTCATCGCGTTTTAGAATTTGATGAATCACCATGGATGAAATCTTACATTGATTTAAACACCCAACTCAGAAAAAACGCAACGTCAGATTTTGAAAAAGATTTATACAAACTGATGAATACTTCAGTTTTTGGAAAAACGATGGAAAATGTACGAAAACGCGTCAACGTAAATTTGAAGCGATTAAACGATGAAAAAGCAGAAAATCAAATTCTTGCATTAATCGCGAAACCAAATTTTGCCGAGGTTAGGATTTTTGATAACGATTTAGCGGCGATTCACATGCATAACATAAAACTAGTACTCAACCGCCCAGTATACGTTGGAATGAGCATTCTTGATTTATCTAAGCATTTAATGTACGATTTTTATTACAATCATTTAAAAAAGAAATACGGCAACGAGTGCGAGCTACTTTACACAGATACGGATAGCTTGTTACTCGAGATTCAAACAAAATATATTCATAAAGATATGAAAAAGGACAAGCATTTATACGATTTTAGTAATTACAAAGATTATTTAAAGAATAAATACGGTTACAAGGTAAAATTACATTACTCTAACGCTAATAATGAGCAAGCGCGGCTTAAGATTGAAACGAATGAGGTTTTTAAAGAAAAAGAAAAAAATGTAGAATTGTATAATTTTTATTACAAACATTTACAAAAGAAATACAACGATAAAGTAAAAGTACTTTACACGGATACAGACAGTTGCACTCTCGAGATTGATGAGAGGTTTATAAAGAAATGAAAAAAAACTAAAGATTTATACGATTTTAATGATTACAAAGGTCATTTTCTATTTTCTGAAGAAAATAAAAAAGTGATTGGTAAAATGAAAGACAAGACTGGAGGAATTCAAATCTCCGAAATTGTCGGTTTAAGACCAAAAATGTACTCGATACTTTTATCGAATGAAGAAAAAATAAAAAAAGCTAAGGGTGTTAAAAAACAAGTATTAAAAAAGAAAATTAAACACGAAAACTATAAACAATTTTTATGCGATTTAAAACCATTACATCACCCTATGAATTTTATTAGAAATGAAAAACATAGATTATATACAACGCGAGTAAATAAAATATCACTCTCCTTTAGACACAAAGAGATGTATTTTAGAGGATGGAATACATACTTGTTATTACGGCCATTATAGTCTTTCAGAATTAGCCTTAGCGGCGCTATAATTGTTTAATGGGTGGATTTTCTGTATCTCGAGGAATAATTTGTAATTCTTCTCTTACAAAACTACGAGCGGGGCCCGCTTCTAAATAATACAAGATGGGTTGATTCGCGGCTTTCATCGTTTTAGCTAATCTATAAATTGTTATACTCCATATAGGATCGGTCGCACGGCGTCTCGTATCTTTTTCAGCTTCACCGGGTGCGTATAAATATCGAACTAAACTGCTAGTTGGGATTCTTTTTTCATTTTTTTTACCGCGTATAACTGGTGAGGCTGGATTTTGCTCTACAGCGGGTAATTTAATCGCATCTTTAGGTTTTAAATTTATGAGTCTCGTCGTTGAGTTATTTAATGCTTTTACGACCGCGGGTAATCTTTTAACCCATTCTCTATTTCGCGATTCCGTCGCTATTTCTTGCGCGTATTGATGAGAAAATTTTCTTTCACCCAAAGTTCTATTGAATCGCTCTACTATACCTTGAGCTCTATGATTCCCGGCTTCGCTTCTTTGGATTTTTACAACATGTTTACTCATTAATACGTTGACTGTTGACATAAATTCTTTTCCAGGATCGACTTTTAAAATTTTTGGCCAAGTTAATGGCGAACGTTTGATTTTTTTTTTCAAACGCTAGAACGACTTGAGCGGCGGTTTTATCGGTTAATGGTTCCGCTTCTTTATATCTGCTGGCTTCATCCACAACGGTTAACGCGTACTTGTACGTCTTTTTACCTATACTATCGTGTGGAAGAAACAATAAATCCGCTTGATGAACCTCATTTGGTTTTTGTAACGTTGAATTTGAACTGGTCGGTCTAGGAATGTATTTAGGGTATGGTAAATAAATTTGCCACAGCGCTTGCTTTTTTATCCACCGTTGAACTATTTTTTTTTATTTACCCTCGTTTCTTGAGCTAATTTATTAATCGCGTCGAGACCTTTGTAATATCCTTTTGGACTATAATAGACGTTTGATAGCTTTTGTTTTATTCGTTTATCCATTTTTATTATTTATAAAATATATTTTATTCCGTAGAATTACTAGGCATGATAGAGGATTGTAAAATTCCTTGTCGCGGTGAGTTTTAGTCCGTCTTTTATATTAAATTTTCCTAAATTGGCTGGTTCTACGCTTAATACCTTTTTACCGAGCATGCTGTATAAAACGGTAAAAAGTCCCAAAACGGCGCTGTGATAAGCTGAATCGGCGATTGTTTTTGTATCCATCATATTTTATACTTTTTTTATTTTATTCCATTTCAAAAACAGCGAGTTTTCCCGTTGATGGTGGGGTGGGTGGTGTAGGTTGTGGTGGTGCGGGTTTAGGTGGTATAGGTTTTAGCGGCGCTGGCTCTGCTTCGCTAGCGTGTTTACAAAAAAAGTAATAAGCACGCAAACCTCCAACGAACAAGGCAATAGCGATATAGTAGTAGTTTATTCCAGAGCTTGTTTCTTTTTGAATATCCGCTGTATAACGAGTTTTGGATGCACTTGAGCCGCGAGGCGCACCTTTTTTAAATTCTTGTTTTTTCTTTTTATTAAGTTCGGCGAGTCTTTCCAGCCGCGACTCTGTTTGGGTTTTTATCTTTTACATCTTTTTTTAGTCGGTGTTTTCGTTACCGTCGATGGTGAAGCGTTTATCGTCTGATTCGCATTCTCCAACTCGTTCGTCTCGATCGCTTTTATTATCTGTACAAGATTCTTCTTTTCTTTTTAAATGTTTTACCGTAATTAACATTGTTGAGAGCGGCGCTACCAACATGCCGTACTTGTAGTATATTTCACACGCTACGGTAGAAAGCATGCTCGAAATGAATGGATCTTTTTCTAAATCTGAAATTAATTTACCTTCATCAATTTCAAAATGATGACCGTATAAATCAATGCGATTTAAACTAAATCCTAATAATTTGGCGTATAATATTAAAATGGCGCTACCTAAAGACTGCGTAATATCACGACCTAATTTAGTTTCGTATTGCGCGTGTAATACATCTCGCTCTTCCGTAGACAAAGCTTCAATGTCGTTGACGGAATACTCTTTACCAATTTTTTTTTTGAATCTCCTCCCGCTACAACGGACAAGAGTCGTACATCTCGTTGCTGCTGCTTCAACAGCAAGCCGTCGCTCGTATTATCATCCGTGGACGGTGGGCTTAACATGGATGGATTTTCGTTTAATAGTTTGTGAACTTGTTCCATTTATTTATTAAATAGCTATATTATATTTTTAAATTTATCTAAAAAAGCTAACAATTGTAACGTTTTATTACTATTTAACATTGAAACAACTTCTTCTATAACTCGTTCTGTTTTATATTTATTTAAAAATAAAACGAGTTCTTCTATAAACTGTTTACTATCGATACTGAACAAATGGTTTATTATTTTAAATTCAGCGTTGGTATTTAAAAATTGTTCTAGTTCATCTTTTCCTTTTTCAGTATTAACAAGTTGTACAAGATTATATATAAAATCATTTACTTGTTCAGGATCTATATTTTTTAATACATCTTTTACTCGTTCAGTAT
Source organism: Zoroaster sp. YZ-2022 (assembly GCA_029582265.1). NCBI lineage: Eukaryota > Metazoa > Echinodermata > Asteroidea > Forcipulatida > Zoroasteridae > Zoroaster > Zoroaster sp. YZ-2022. Next base: position 23,857,642 of record CM055827.1, read on the forward strand.
TTATATTTATTAATAGATCTTTTACATTTATATATTTTAATAGATCTTTTACCTCTTCAGGATCTCTATTAACAAATAGACCTTTTTCAGTATTAACAAGTTGTACAAGGTTATATATAAGATCGTTTACTTGTTTAGTATTCATACTCATTAATAGATCATATAATATTTAAAAATAAAATAAAACACTAACCTACAAGTAACCTATAGATAACATATAGATAACCTACAAGTAACCTATAGATAACCTACAAGTAACCTACAAGTAACCTATAGGTAATTGCTAAGTAACATACTAGTAACCTACAAGTAACCTACAAGTAATTGCTAAGTAACATACTAGTAACCTACAAGTAACCTATAGATAACCTATAGGTAACATAGTCACGTATTTCATAATCGGTAGGTTGATCCGTTTTTAAAATCAATTTACAATGTTTAACTCGTTTTAATTTCTCACGCATTTGCTCTCGTAACTCGGCCGTTGGTATAACATCATTTTCTCGAAGAAAATTCTCAAACGAATATCTATCTTTACAATAAAATAAACACATCCATTTGAGTTGCTCTCTAAAATCTTTTAATACGCTATTATATTTTTGTGAGATGACCCAACAGCTGTGATTAGCGTGTCGACCGCTAAAAGCCAAGTGTACCAATGCATTCGTCTCATCTTGACAACATTTTTTATATCGCAAATCTTTACTCGCGCTACAATCGTCGATGATGTACAACGTCTCGATTCCTTTCAATATGTCGCTATACATTTCTATCGCTTTGTTTAACGTATAATCTTTTAAATCATCAACCAGCACTCGCTCGTCGTTCCAAATCCATTTTCTATTTTGATACGCGTCGTTGTCGCCGATAATACGATAATCATTTCGAAATGTTTAAAATATTCATTTTCTAATAAATTTAAAACAAATTCAGTTTTTCCGCATCCGGTTTGACCACAAATTAATGCAGCGTGTGGATATTTAGGCAACATTCCCTTTCAGTATTAGTCGTTAATACTAATAATCAACAGATTAAAAACGACCATTTCTTATAACGAGTTGCGCGTCCATAATAAAAGTGTACATGTACAAGTCACCAGGGGCTTCCGCTTCTTTATCTATTTGAATGGTAATTCCTTCGGATAAGTTTTGTACTCGTCTTCCGCTTCCGTGTATTTTATTGTCGGTGCTCGTTCTCATTTCTAAAAATAAACCGTATCGTTCGAGTAAATAATCAGCTTGTTTGACGTTGGATAAATCTAGAGCTTTAACGACTTGTATAGCGTGTTGTTTGTTCGAATCACCGAAATATTTTTGAATTTCTTCCCAATGTTGATACCTTCTCATTCCATGCGCGTAGAGTTGATTTGGAACGCCTTCGATCGTAATTGAAACGCCTTCGATCGTAATTGAAACTTTATTAATTTTTGGATTATAAAATTTATTGCTTTCTTTCACGTCGGGTTCTTTAAATAAAAACAATATTCCTTTCATACTTTTTGCGGGAGTATTTAAATTTATATTCCACGTCGTATCGCGTTTGTTTAACGGGGTCACGCTCTGTCTTAGTACGCGATCAAACAATATCGACAAACGGTTGCTATATTGATTTTTAATCATTCGAGCGAGTTCCGGCATATGAACGATTTCAAATTCTAAAGAAATCCCATTTATGATATATTTCGCATTATCATTGGTACTTTTAATCACGTTTGAAAATTTATTAAACACGAGTTCATAAGTCAATCGATCTCCGATCCCCGATTGGTAGTAGGGCTGATGATCGGTCAACAATTCAAAATCGAACGGAATGTAATACCTATTTTGATACGTATCCGCGATAGCTTTGTCTTTTCCTCCGTTGCCGGCGGGAACCTTATCGCTAGCGTTTATTCTTAATTTAGTCACGTTTGCATCTTCGATTCCTTGATACGCTAGATTGTCGCGTTGGTCTTTGGTTAACCATTCGTCTTTATAACAATTGAATACATCCGCATCGTCTAATGAAAATATTTCATTTCCTTCCATTTTAATAATTATATGTTTTACGATTGCTCTACCTATGTTTTGTACCATCGTTCTCGTATCATCATCCGCGGAAACAAGTTGTATATTGAAAGCTAATCGAACCGTATTTGGAACGATGACGTCGTTTATTCCTAAATTTGGAAAACGAACCGTCAACAATTGATTTTCGGTAATGGTACTCGGATTGTTTGTAATGACAACTTTTTGACGCAATCCTTTTATACCTCGAGGTTCTCTCGTTCTTCTGTATGGATCGAGTACATCTCCGTACGTATTACTAGTCATATTTTATAGTTGTTAAATACATTTTTATTTATTTATTTATTTTTTGTTTAAGTACAAGTAAAATGGTGTCTATAGCGATGATGATTGGAGGCGCGGTAGTCAACGCGTTGGCATTTACCGGATCAAATTTTTTATTTAGTAGTCTAAGTAAAAACGACGACGCTGGACAAGAACGAAAAAGACACGATTTAGCGCTAGAACAACTTTCGAAAGCTAGAGACGAATTTATTAAAAAACGTTTAAAATATCTAGATTATTTAAACGAAAACATACAAAAAGAATCGAGCGCTGTAAGAACGTTTAAAAACGTTAACGAAGCGATGAATGAATATTCACGAGTTACGGGTGAACGAATAAATTTACCGAAATATTTTTACGTTCCTAGCGAAAATCAAAAAACGCGAGAAATTTTATTTATCGTAATAGGGATGAGTATAGTGGGCTACGTGAGTTATAAATTCTTAAAAAAAGATAATAAGTAATTGTAAAATGGCAGCAAGAATTAGTCCTTTCATTGAGGCGGATCCAATGTTTAACCGACCCGAAGATGATTATGAAGGTGAAGATGATATTGAAATAGATAATGATGAAATACAAGATAACAACTTGGGTGATTATCCAACTGAACAAGAACCGTCTTTAAGTGTACCAACTGTACAAGAACCGTCTTTAAGTGTACCAACTACTCAATAACCGTCTTTTAGTGTACCAACTTTATCTCAAGAAAATAGATTACGTAAAGATATAGTCGATGATTTTTATACAAGTATAGGGTATGAACCCGATGTAAAAGACTATAATGAATTTATCTATAAAATAGATGAGAAAAAGAACGTGGGTTTACTTTATTTAATAAAAGATAATAGAGAAATACGATTAACTAATTTAAAAACGGGTGGATTTTTAACATTAAGTTCAATAAGAGATGTAAAGGTAAAAGATCTAGGTATATTCGAAAAAAAACCTAAAAAACAAGCTATACAAAATGTTATAAACGAAACAGAAAGACCGGTGGTAGAGCCAGCCACTCAAACGAGTGGTAAAAGGAGGTTACCATCTATACCGATGCAACGGGTGGAAAAATCAGTACAAGTACAAGAAGCTATCGAAATGGCGGTTATGACTCTTTCGAGAGATCAAGACGCTCAAACGCAATTAAACATTCCATGGCGAGAAATAGAAGCACTTGATAAGATTTTGACTACAAATCGAGGTGAACAATTAGAGCTTTTAACTAAATTGAAAGCAAAAAACCAAAGAATCTCTGATATGGAAGAAATAATTTCTGACGCTAACGATAGAGGACGCCATGTTGATGAAAAGTATCGTCGAGATTTGAAAAACCTAAAAGACGAAAAACAAGTTTTGTCAGAACAAATTGATGCGCAGGATTATGTTCTTTGTAGTCAAATCAATAGAATAAAAGAAACGTGGCAAAAAATGAAGGAAAGAGACGTTTCGTTGAGAGTTAAAATTAAAACTTTATGTAGAGAACAAGGTATAACGATCGTTAGTGTATTGGGGGCTATTGGTTTGGCCATTTCCACTGTCGTCGAAGCGATTGCTTTAGGTGTAAGTTCAGTTTTACCCAAACCCGCGCTACCAACACCCAAACCAGCGCCGCCTAAACCCGCGCCACCTAAACCAACACCTCCTAAACCCGCACCACCCACCCACACCACCCACCCACACCACCCACCCACACCACCCACCCACACCACCCACCCACACCACCCACCCACACCACAACCTACGCCGAGCGACGGAGGTGTAAAAGAGTGGATACAAAAAACATTAAAAAATCTAGCGAGTGTATTAGCTAAACTAGGAGCAAAAGCTTTAGCCGCTTTACCGGCTATTATAGGATCGATAGTAAGTTGGTTATTTAAAACAGCTTCCAGCATCGTCACGTGGACGGCGGAACATTTATGGCTAGCTTTGACGGGGGTTGGAATACTAGTTTTAACTTGGGTACAGAAAAAACTCTAGCGCTAAAATAGCAATTCGTAAATCATAACACCGAGTCTGGCTAAAACGGCAAAACCAATAATTAAAGCATTTTTTTCTTCTTGGTGGCTGTCGCGCGATTCTTCTAAAGAGTCTTCTTTTATTGTAGTTTCTAAAGAGTCTTCTTTTATTGCGCTGGCGCGGAGCGTAGAGGGAGATTCTTGCACACTCGTTGTTGTGGGGCTCGATACTACGCCTAGCGTCGCAGATGCTATATCATTAGATTCTTGCACACCTTCGCTAGCGTGCGTTTGCGCTTGCGCGGTAGCGTGTTTGGTGGTTAACGACGGTGGTGATTGTAAAGGTAAAATAGGAGGAGGAACGGGTTCTGAATTTGTATCTAAATTTGAACCTAACGATAAATCACTCGTCGCGATTAAAATATTATTGTTGTATCCCGCGTACGTACCTATTCGTAAATTCATATCGCTCGGCATCATGTATAAATTTTCTCCGATAGCAAAGTTTAATTGAGAACGAGCGTATTGTAAAACATCTTGATATCGTTGAATAGAAGATTGTAAATCAACGGGAGAATCAATCTCAGCATCCACTATATTTATAAATTCACGCTGCGCGTCTAAACCAGTACCACCCGCTAAAAATCCACTTTTTGCTTGCGCTTGAGCTCCCAATATCGCGTAAACGTACGTTCTTATAGAATCGTTTATGCGTTCTGTACCGACATCCGTAAAACCTTTTAGACTCGCTGATTATAAATTTAAGCCAAGCAAACTCTGTAGATGGTGATTGTTCGATATAACCTACCGTATATATTTTATCATAATCAGTTGCGTCGTACTCATTCAAACTTGAATTATGCACTGATTTGGGGTCGACACGCTGCGCTAAAAAAGGTCGATTCACGTTAGAGTCATCGTAACAATAAAGCTTGCCTAATCCCCACATTCTTTTATCTACTTGTTGTTTCCAATTATCTAATGTTGAGAGGTGAAATTCTTTACATATTTTTTTATACGCGCTTTACGTCTATATTATTGTTAAACACGTTAAAATGATTTTGAAAAGACGCGGGGCAACTCATTTCTTTGAGCAATCGTCTCATTTGATAATAAACGTGAAATCTAAAAAAACTACGAATCATAATATTCGAATGATTTAAATGAGTATAACCTACACCGCATCTCGTTGTAGCGCAATACGTTGTAAAATTTATTTGATTTTGATAAAATATTAACTGATTATATTCCCAATCATTGAAAACTTTTGGACCAGGAATGTGAGGTAACTTGTAGCCGCTAAAAACATTGTCAAATTCTACGTTAAAAAACTCGTTCTCGTTGACGTAAATATTTATATTCGTCAAATCGCTTGCGTTAAAATTCAGAGGCGCGGTAAAATTTCCAGATTGCGGATACCGTTTCGAAAAATTACTCTTGAACGCTAATGGAAATGTCATTTTATTATATTAAAATTATAAACTTTTAATTATAAAATGTATCATACCTTTGAAAAAAATGGTGGGTCGATTCGATTAAACGACGTCATCGATAATCGTGAGGGTAATCTCGCGATATTATTACATAGCGTAAACATTTGGGTGGGATATTACAACGTGCGTAAAAAAGAAAGAATAATTTATCGTACGACGGGTGAGCGACAAGATGTCGTAAAATTTGTCGAAGCGGGGCTTTACAATATTAACGAAATTATCGATATTATAGTAAAAGATGCGCCTTGGATCACTTTCATCATCGATAAAACAACGGGTGTATTCTTGCTAAATTTGACTCCAGAAAACAAATCCGTCAAATTTTCATCCAGGCTAGCTAATTTACTCGGGCTTCACAACGAATTTCTAACTGTGGGAAAATATAGTAAAAAAATTGATGTACAACTTTTTAAAATTCTATACATTCATTGCGATCAAATTTCTACGACTAGAAATTATTTCAACGGTAGACCTTGTACCATTTTAAACGCTTTTCCCTTGCAAGGTAAACCATTCGGAGAAAGTATGTGGATGGAATATAAAAATCCATTGTTAAAAAAAATTAAAAGTCGGTACTTTTAACGCATTGAGCTTTCAAATTAAAGATTCAAAGGGTAGAGACATAAATAATCACGGTTTCCCCGTTATTTTAAATCTAGAAATTATATAAATATGGCGAGCATTTATGGACCTAGTCGAACGAGCGGCGGTGGTGTTGCTGCTGCTGCTAAAGACGAAATTGTACGAACATCACCTAGCGAAATTTATGAACACCACGGATACATCAACAGAGATGAAATTTTACAAAGAATACCTCTAGTCGAAAAATACAACGTCGTACTCGGTTGGTGGGCTACGTCTAAACTACCCTTTTTCATGTTTAATGAAGCGCCAACGTACTGCTCTGTTTTTGTACATTTTACAAAAGCTAATAATTTTACTTCATATTCAACAACGCGTGATTATGCGGCTGATATTTATTATATTCCTTCTCCTGGGCTAGATAATAAATTTTATTTTATCGATGATGAAATGTCGCATTTAAAATACGAAATGTATTTTAAAATACGAGGTGTTCAAAAAGTTTTTGTAGAGGCGACCTTTTTCGGCGCGCTAAATTCTAAAATCTGTTTTAAAATAAAAATAGCGAGTTTACCATTAAATTTTATTTTTATATTATAAATATGGCGAGCATTTATGGACCTAGTCGAACGAGCGTAGAGAGTAGTCAAAACAATAAAAATTTCGTCTTTGAAAAAACTGGACACATTACACCAAACGGAATTCCGATTGATGGCAGAAAATTTCCTTTTGAACAACTAAATGATAAGGGGCACCGGATGGTTGGATTTTGGATTTATCATATAGACTATGGTATTGATGAAAACTATGTTTGGGTTTTTCGACCAGAGATAAGGCTTTTTGATGTGTCATTTTATTCAGTATTTATTCAATCATTTACGGATGAAAATAACTCCTATTCTTTAGTAAAAAGTGAAGAAATTGCTAGTAGCGATGATAATTTATGGTTTATACTTAGTGAGTCTGAGGAAACCTTACGACAAGCGGTTTTTTCCAATGATAAACCGCGGTATTTAAAATGTATATTATGCTACGCTCAAAAAGAAATGCTAAATACTATGCAAAACTAAATCTTTTCGGCTCTAAAGAAAGTGGAATCTGTTACGATATAAAAGTTAGTAGTTTTCCATTAAATTAAAATCTTTTTCTATTAATAGAAAACAATGAGCGTACCTATAGAATCAACGAATGTATTTTATCCAAATTTACCGTGTATGACGGATGATGCTAAATCATTTCGTCTACAAAAAAATAGATAACATTCAAAAAGAAATTTTGAAAGAGAGACACGAACGCGAAGCCGTATATAAAAAATATAATAAAATCATCAACGCTTGTAGTATCGTAGAAACTCTCGTTGAATTGGGCAGTATGGGAGCGGGAGCCATTGGAATCGCCAGTATCGCCACCGTTATAGCATCACCCGTAGGATTTGCTTTAGAAGGTTTAGCTTTAGGGTTGGGTGGTGCGGCGTTTGCTCTCGGATACATCAAATCTAAATTGTTTAAAAAAGCTAAAAAACACGATGAAATTAGAGTTTTAGCTGAAAGTAAACTCGACACCATCAACGATCACGTTTCAAAAGCGATTGAAGACAATGTTATTACCCAAGAAGAATTTAATTTAATCGTTAAAGAGCGAGAAAAGTACTCTGCGATGAGAGAAAATATTCGTAACAACTCTGGTAAAGCTACGGCTTTGCCGGCTAAAACAGAGGTCAAAACCGATAATGTTGTTGCAGAAAAAGAATTTTCTTATAGAAAAATTTTTGAGTTTAAAGTAGGCTTGTCTGTAAATAAATCTTATAATGTTCAAAAACCCGCTTCGCAAGTAGCGGAGCGGGTAAAAACGACTAATAGACCTCCCCCGTATAATTTTAATTTATAAACAGCGAGTCTTTTCAACCAACTCAATCATCACTAAATTATAATCTCGTCTAGCTTTTCCTTTTACCTGTTTAAAACTTTGCACATTTAATATCTTTGCGCATTTTGTACATAAACTTATTAAAGTTTTTGTACCTTTTTTATATCTTCTACACTCTGTCGGTATACTTTTTCCACGTTTTATTCTACCGCGATGTAAAGCGCAATAGTTTACATTTGGTGAACTAAGTATACAACACTTATATGTTTTGCCGACTAATAGCCATTTGCAAGGAACGATCACTTGTTTTTTTTTTCATTTCCATACTTTCTCTTCACTATTCACCTATATAATATTTTTCCGTTTTTATTTTATCAATTTTTTTGGTAACATTTTTTTGGTGAGTTTTTTGGTGAGTTTTTTGGTGATATTTCTGAAAGGCCTTCTTCGTTTTCTAAAAAGCTTTCGTCTTTAATATAGGCGGTAATTTTCCCCAAATTACCTACCGACGCGGCAATTTTTAATGAATATTCTTCAATATTAGGCGCGTAAAATTGTATTTGTTTGTCTAAAGATGAAATTTTTAATAAACGCTAAATAAAGCCACCGCAAAAGTAGCCGTATAAGTTGGCTTTTGGTTTTTGTCCACGTTGCCCAATTCTAAAGCTATGGTAAAAAGACTATTGTTATCGCTGTAAAAACTAATGTAATCTAAATTATGCATGTTAATGTCAATTTTTGTGCCTACTTGCGATATTTTTTTAAGTTTAAAAAAATCGCTACTTTCAACTATATAAGGATATGCATAATTATCATCTGGTAATTCAATTGTTTTCGTGTCAACTATCGTATTAATGCTTACGCTGTCAATTTCGCGGTTTTTTTTTACCACACATTTCAACTGTTCAAGTTTCAATATGAAATCGTTCATTTTTTACGTAAATAATTATTGTAACTTTTCGTTTAATGTTACGAATCATTCTTTGTAAATGTTTTAAATTAACCATAAATTCAAATGGCTTTCACATTTAAATTCAATTTTTTTTCTCTGTTTAATACTATATCGATTAGTATTCTTCCCGTTCGATCCATCGCGCGATAATAAAATCCGTTTTCATCTAATTTAAAATGAGCCTATGTCTCAATGCCTACTAAAATATCGATTACAATTTTAAACGTATAGCCCGATTTAATTTTAAAATAAAAATCAGTCATAGTCTTTCCTGAATTTTTTTTCGTAACATCAGCGTTTGGGCTATAATCTTTAAATTTCATATCACTCAACATAACTCGTTTAAGCATAGTTTTTGAAACTGGCGTTATCATTTCATATCTTCTTGGCTCTTCCATACTATCTTTCACTGCTACAGCGCCTGGGTTATAATCTTTAAATTTCATATCGCTCAACATGACTCGTTTAAGCATAGTTTTTGGAACTGTCTCTTCCATAATCTCTCTCTTTCAATATTCAACTACATAATTTTTTTTGTTTTCTTTTTATAAATTTTTTTGGTGATATTTTTTTCTCACGTGTATTCTGAGCAATTTTTTATTTTAACATACATTTACATAATTCTCCCCTACTACTACCCACAACAATCTTGTAAGGGAGTACAAGTGTGACGTCATCGATTTTCTGATGACGTCATAACGTCATCCTCCACCTCCTTTTTACAAAAATCTTATCATCCTCCTACTTTTTACAAAAATCTTAGCAGATACGCCTATTTTTAGGTACTTGGCCCAGTTCCCCCATCTACCATACTACTGTCTGTATGCCTGAAACATTCCTTAACCAACTCTGCACAAATGTGATGAAAACATGATGGCTTTCAAAGTATTGTTTTTATAAGACCCAATGTACGTACGATCCAAAAATGATTGTGTCCTTAATGTTATGTTTGATTTTTATATTGTAAACCAAATCTTATCTTGCATGTGTTTTCCTTAGATTTAAAATCAAATTTAATTCCTCATAATTTGCGTAAAATAAGACATCTTGTTAAACCTGCTAAAGTGCTGACCCCTCCAATTCCGGCAATCTTCAATGCCCCCCCCCCTAAAGTGAAACTTGAATTGGTCCCACCCTGCATGTTTATGGCACACTTCTTGTTGATTGTATGTAGCGGCAGATAATTTCCCTATATGTCTATATATGCATTTGTATGCTTAAAGACCATACAAAGTGCCTTTATTTATTTACTCAAAAGTGTTCAGTATGTATTTAATTATTTATACATGTATGCTATTCCAAAAAATATTTAAACAAATCGGAAATTGTGGAAAAAAATCATAATTTGCAACCAAAAATTCCAGGGGTTGAAATCTGCAACGTAACTGTTTTAGTTGTGACCCAAGATAGCAGCAAACATTTTGCCTGTTTTTATAAAATACTTTTACGGAAGTAGCTGGAAGCAGCCATCTTAATGGTCTGTCTGCCACCGCGTTGTCTGTGGCTTGTACATGTACATGCAGGTGTCCGGACCTTCGCCATTTTCGCCTGGATTTCGTCCATTTTGGGCTAAAATTTATACGATTCGATGCCCCTTATTTCGCCAACTTCCGCATCAGTATAATCTCCATCAAATGATGATGATGAACAACAAAATTGGTCAGTACTACTTTTGGAAACTTCTTCAAAAACACTTTCGGAAGTTGTAGTTGGTAAACTTATTTTTGCAGCTGTATGCGATGTAATATGCTTTGTGTACAAAACATAGCACAGGAAACAATTGTGGCGTTCGCCCTGCCATAAATGTACGTCATCAAAATAGGCTCAGTGAAAGTGTCTCTGACGGCTTTTGTTTTGGGCCTGCCATTCGCGGTAGTGGCGAAGTACATATTCATAGGTTTTTGAAGGGTTAAAGAAAAATAATGAAAGTCTTATTTTTGGTTATTTCTACTTAGAATTAGGCCTACTTTTTAAAATAGGGTTGAAAATATTTACCATTTTGTATGGTCTTTAAAAAAGAATCTTGAACTAACAGCTTTACTTTATAATACAAGTGCTGTGAATAACTACAAATGTACATGTACATGTATATCCGACAGTTTTTGCTTCTAAATATTTTTTTAAATTCCATGTGGGCACGCAAGGACAGACTTTGCCGTGTGGCGGCTGGTGGAATTCATCCATGTGCAGTGAATGAATGGTAAACGTCGACAAGAAATTAATGTTTTCATTAAACCTAAAATCATGCTACCCCCTATTTGGTACAAGAAAGTGTACTTAAACAATTGTACCTTGGATAGGGGGTCATGGTTTTCCTGATTGAGAGACTAATAACGGATGATATTTTACGTCAAATTCCACAAACTTTCCACGCTACAAATTAAAATGGCAGATGGTCACGTGATGCATGCCTCTTCAAATGCCCAATGCAGTACATTGTAATGTGTGTACATCTCTGAAATATATGATTGGAATATGAAAAAGCTATGCAGTGATTCTAAAATAATTAACCCTTGGGCTTGTATCTGCATAAATGTTTTCAAAAGAAAACCATGACAAAGGGCTTATTTCATACATGTGATGTTGGGTCATCTGTAGGGTCATTGATGACTGACGAGTGCTGGTGCACTGGACGAGTTGACTACACAAGCCCTGATCAGCACAGTATCGATGTCAATCACATGGAAGTTCTTCCAACACTCTAACTGTTTCCATTTTCGTAGTACAGTTTAAAGCTCAGATCGGAGAGAGCTCGCCCCTATAGGCAAGGTACAAAAATTAATATGCAACATAATGAACATTGTCATGAGCACTCAAAGAGCTAACGAGAACAATATAATGTGAAACTCTATCCAATCATGATCGCACAGAAATTGACATGTGATCCTAAACCACGACCTGTGCATACTGCACACACAACCCTCAGCTCACCATACGGACCCTCCGTCGCACATGTCGACTATGTGTATGTATTATGTTTAATAGGCAAGCTGCTTTGGTAGTAAAATAAACCTCGTCGGGCAATATATAACGTGGCGGGCCAGGGCAAATTGATCATGTATGAATATTGGTGGTAAAATACGGGGTTATGATAAAGAATGCTATATTTATTTGGAATAAACAAATAATCAAAAGCAATGTTATATTAAAGATTCCCCCTCCCTATAAACTAACTATTGACTATAATTAGTACAGCCACGTACACACTTTGTGGAAAAATAAATCCTGTGTATGGGTCTGAGGACCACCAAAGTTCGCATTGGTCATGCATTTGCAAAGTATTTGCGAGAAGGTTAGAGTGGGTTTTACCATACAAAAGTTTTTGCGCAAATTGGGTAGAAATCAAATTTGGTATTAATTAAAATAAAGTCTCGGATCGGACATGCAAGTTAAAAATTGGATCTTAAAATACACAAACAAAGGTCATGCATAATAAGACTGGATCATACAAAATAAACAAAACAGAAATGGAAATTCATTGTTACTTTTTCTACATCTGCTGTCGCCTTCGTGTAAGTACGCGCGGTTGGTATGAAATTGTTTAATACTTGGTTAACAGTACCACACCAGGCAGGCAGCTATTAATGGTAAGCACCACAGATTAAAGCTTGTTATAAGCATTCAACAATCCTTTCAAAATGTAACCTTTGTGAGCTTTGGTGAGCAGTGACTAGCGAACACTCCATTGAATCCACGGCTGTGTGAACAATGTTTTACCCTGACAAAATGATAGTCCAAGACTCGCCGTTGAAATCACAGACTTGAAGAGCCAACATTAAATCAATGGAGGTGATTTACATAGTGTCAGATGTTCATGGTACAAACAAAAATGACCTTTTCATTTAAGCAAATTTCCAAACAGTTAGCCTAATAAAGATATATGTATAGTTTGTAAAACAAATATTTAATCAGAAATAATGTTTTTTGCTCTTGCTTGGAACAAAATATGTTTTAGTCTTGCGTGCTATAAATTTCATAACTTTTCAGTTCAAATACACTTTTATTTCCATATGCTTATAACATTAAATACTGGTAAGACAGAATAGAAATTTTTCTGCATGGAGGCAAAGTCCAAGAAGCAATACAAAGGACAACAACCATTATAATTGGACAGACAATTGGACGAGCACTGGACTAAACAAAACAATGCATAAATAGAGAAAGACAAACAAACAGGTACACGATGATGAAAAAGAGATGGAAAAACGGATGAACAGACGGGATGAAACTGTTACATATTGGGAAATAAGAAACCTTATGTAGGATTTTTTTTAACTGGTCCACAGAGTATTGAGTTTTGATTGAAAGGTCCACTGAATTCCAGAGATGGTGGACCATAGTATCACAGAGTATCGATAGAGAATGACGTGCGTGTGAGTGGTACACGTGTGAGTTATTACATGTACGTGGTCTAGTATAGTGACTGTGAATATCATTAATAGATGTGAAATAGGAGGAAAGTGCAAGGGAGAAGGTTATCAGAAAATGTGTACATGAAAGTCCCCGTTTGAAAATTGTTAATATCAGAGATTGTTAGTGTTTAATTTGGCATAGAGAGGTGCAGTGTGGTCACAGGGATGGGACATTGTAGATATCCTGGCAGCCATTTTCTGAATAATCATTAGCGAGTGAAGTTTACTGGTGCTAGCGTGTGCCCAAACAATGTTGCAGTAATTAAGATATGGAAGGATAAGTATTTTGTAGAGAGAAATCAAAGTGAAAGAAGGCAGTAGAAAGGAATGGAGCTTTGAAATTACACCAGTATTGCAGAAAACTACTTTAGAGATGGAGGAAATATGTTGAATTCAGGAAAATTTATCATCAATGATTCCAAGGAATTTAGAAAAAACTTTTGATGATAATGATGGGATTGCTGATAGATTTTTAGACTTGCTGATGAACTCAGATCATAGTTTTGAACCAGGAAGATACTTCAACAACCTCCTTGTTGAGAATGTTCTGTAAAGAAGAAAAATCAGGATCAGAAAACAAGATAGTGGTGTCATACACAAGAGTAAAAGACAATCGAGGAGAACAGTTGTGTTGACATAAAAGAAAAGGACCAATATTAAATGGAGCCCTGTGGAATGCCATGGTTAATTCTGACAAGAATCAGTTTTTTTAACAGCAGTATGTTGTTAAGGTAGTCCACAAACCAATTGAGAGCAATACCTCGCACTCCATAAAGATCAAGTTAAGCTAGGAGAATAAGGTCAGTGGTATAAAAGGCCTTGGGTAGATCAATAAATACACCACCAGTAGACAATTTATCATCAAGTGAGGAAGTGATCAGAGTATCTGAAAGATGAGTAAGAGGCCAGATCAGTAGAGTAGGTGCTTCAAAAACCAAATCGACGTTCAAAAAGATGAAATTCAGAATGGAATTTGAAAGTCAAATGGAATTTGAAAGATGAAAGTCAAAATAGAAATTATAAAGATTCGTGAAAAACTTCATGGCAGTCAAGATCTGCAGTAAAAGCTTGAGTAGTCGTGCAATTGATGTTCCTTTTGACGAAAGTCTTCTAAGAGAGTTGTTGACACTGGAAACAAAATGGAGTAATCTGGAAAAGAAGTAATTTTTCTGTTGGATCAGCGTACAATATTCCAGAGATTACATCATCATTGTTAATAATAATATTGTCAGTATGTGTTGCAGAGTGAGGACTGATGCGAGTATTTGTCGAATATAAATTGTTATAAGTTTTGAGGCTTTGCATGGTGGAATATCGATATCGTTTCGGTTTGCGGTAACACCATGTGTTTATCTCAACTAACGTGAAGCTGAGGTACAGGTTCTGAAAAGAACCTTATCGCACAACTCGTACATGTATCTCAACCTTCGTTAAGTGAGAAAAGTTCAAGGGAGAACCAATTTCGGGCAACTCGTTTTTCTCTACTGTCGCTAAGTGAGAAATATGGTTCAGGGAGAACCATGGGGACTTCACGGGTTATTCTCAATGTTTCGATTAGCCTGCTCTAATCTTCATCAGGAGAATGAAGAGGTTTGCCGATGCAGCTCCTTAAGTAGTATTTGCTGGGATGTGTAGAATGGGAAGTGTTCCGATTGGTGCCACTGTTGTGTGACGTGTTGTGATTGGTTGCCACGGTGGCATTGTTCTTGTTGTGTGTGTTTCCTGCTGTGTGAGTTGCCTGCTCGCTGAGGCGTGTCAGTTGACAGTGGGGTGTGTGTTGGTGGATGGTAGGATTGAATGCCAAATGTTGCTGATGAAAAAGCCGATGTCCTGGGGGACAGTGTCATGTTTATGAATCTCAATAGCCTCTCTGATATGACGGGTGTACCAGTGCTTCTCCGGGGCTATGATCTTTGCATTCTGCCAGTCAATGATGTGGTCGAAATCGGTGGAGTGTTTGATGATTGCAGATTTGTCACATTCCCCTCTGCGGCCGTGGGCCTTGTGTTCATTGAGCCTGGTCGTAAGGTTCTCCCTTGAACCTTTCTCACTTGACGAAGGTTGAGATACGAGTTGTGCGATAAGGTTCTTTTCAGAACCTGTACCTCAGCTTCACGTTAGTTGAGATAAACACATGGTGTTACCGCAAACCGAAACGATATGGAGCATAAATTGTATTAACAACATCCTCTGTTGGTGAGTGGAACAACCAATCAGATTTAAAACAAAATCTCCCATTATGTAACACGGTTTCTTTTCAGTAGCAATGGAATTGAGACATGAGTCAAAAGAAGTATTAAAGTTATGAACATTTGTATTAGGTGCTCTGTAAACATTTCCCACAATAAGATTACTGGCATGATCACGTTCAATATCAATGAAAACAGATTCATAATCCGGACATGATATCGTCTCTGATGTGATATTTTAGAGTTGCTGATAAACATGGCTGCTCCTCCCCAACTTTATTTGAACAAGATGAGTGAATAAGATGATAATTATCCAAATGAATGTATGGTGGAGAAAGGGTGGTTGAGTGAACACAGGTAATCTTGAATAGAATGGAAATGCTTACAGAGATTCCTTTGCATTCATATAAAATACAGAAAAATTACCTAAAGAGAGATTAAGGTTAACGTTATTGTTACTTTAAAGATAAGTACAGCCATTGTCATTTATCATCATTATTTAGTTGAACAAATATCCCCAGTAAGGTAACACACACTTAACAAAACCAAAATTAACTAAATATTTTACAGAAAGTAACAGAAAATAATAAGCGAATAATAAATCATCAGGGATGGTCTTGTCTATAATTAGGATGTGGAAAATTTATATATGGGGAGACAATAGAACACACTAATTAATGGAAAGGGTATGAGAATAGATAGGGCCTATCATTTTATGATGTGACATTATTCAGTTCAGTATTAACTTTGTTCCAACTAATGGAAAGTTTTGTTTTATTAATATTTGTGGCAATACGCTGGTAAAGATTATGTCATAGTCCCTTGGACATAGCAGCTCAAGATATTTATGAGAATGCATTCATGAGAAATCTAAACTCCTCAAAAAAAAGTTCAGAAACTCACGTTTGACTGACGATTTCTCTCTTGTTACCAACTCATTTTCCTTGCATTTGGTATCATTGGAAAGCCCTGTTATTCCTCTTTACATTGATGCGCCATTTGTTATGATTACGCAGTTGGGGGATGTGCAGCACAGCTGAATATGGGGGTGGGTGTAAAGTGAAATGTTGCAAAATGCATTGCTATTGTCATACAGTGCATTCCCCTTTTGCTTGGACGAGGCTCTTGACTTAACATTGTTTGTTCAATGAAGGAAGCTGTTCAATGATTAAACCAGAAAAAAGACTTGTTTTGTCTTTTGTTAGTGATAGAGAGTTTCATTGTACTGTGAGAGAGATTTGTTGTTACTGATGGAGAATTACTGGGTGTTTGAGTGCAGAAAATGACATTCTTTTACTCTGTTTGAAACTCAACCACATTAACAACAGAGTTGCTATCCCGGAGGCAATTTATTGTGACAGGCCATGTGGATTTCTGAACTTTTCCCGCACATTTATGGCCTAAAACCTTTAAATATTGGTTAGTAAGCAGACAATCATTCAAGACACATCCATCTTCCAAACAACTCCTAACAGCAAGAGTCAATACACATTTGACAATAGCAATGCATTTGGCAACATTTCACTTTACACCCACCCCCATATTCAGCTGTGCTGCACATCCCCCAATTGCGTAATCATAACAAATGGCACATCATTGTAAAGAGGAATCACAGGGCTTTCCAATGATACCAAATGCAAGGAAAATGAGTTGGTAGCAAGAGAGAAATCGTCAGTCAAACTTGAGTTTCCGAACTTTTTTTGAGGAGTTTATTTACACTGCACATTGTGTGGTTAATGTGAACACATTCACTAAACATGTGGGCTCACTCACTAAGTGGTACATGTAGTTAAACAATGGCTTTCTCCCCACTCAATGTGTATACGTACATAGTGTATTGTATCTGAACTACATGTACATGTAGTACTGCAAGAACAGCATTTTACCATGGAGAAAGGGTTTCACGATCCCTGGCAAAGTATGATTTTGTTCACCCCAAAAGTGGATACTATAAGAACACAACCCTGGAAAGCTTGACATGGGTTTAGTTGTCAAGTGTAACATTATAAGTCAATCAGTGCTGATTGATTGACAGGCTAGATCAGTGTATTGACCCTACCCCCTTCAGCAACTGGCTTGAACTCCTGCTCAATATCCATCAGTTGTTCAAGTGTGAAGCCTGCTGAGTGCAACACGATCAATCAACAAGAACAATATAGCAATTTTGTTCTCTGCTCACTTTAAACAAGCTCCAAAAGATTTTTACATTTTTACAGCATGGTAAGGGTTAAAAATCAAGGATTGAATTGGATTTGCAAGATTCTTTTGAAATTGTTTCCAGTCAATGTTTCAGATCTCATACATCTACATGTAGTTGTAACTCAACTCACATGGAGTGGGTATGTGAGTATACTTTATATAATTAGAAATATTCCAACTACCACTAAAGCATTATATAATACCATAAAGCATTAAGGCTATTACCTACACAGTGTAGCAGCCTATAATAAGGCGCTCAAATACAGGTACATGTAGCTAGAATGAGATGTGATGCAACCTACACAGCACTATATACAGCCAAGTTACATTACATGTGTACAGCATATAGTACGTATTAAACATGCATGTTGTTAGAAAGTTCTGGAATGCACAGCTCATCTCTAAGAATGTACTGCTTTTTTGTGCATTAGTGTATGGAAATCCATTAATTCTGGAGACAATGTAGTGGATTATTTGTATACAAGATGGGCACATTTTGTGTAGGTAATAAACGTCTGACTGAAGACAAAGCTCATATTATCACATAAGTCTTTACACATTTCTTAATTCAAAGTCCAATACAATATAAACCCACTTTAAACTTTCTTTACATTTCTCTAGAGATATGAAAACTGCAAATGTGTTCTTAACTAAAGAAGGGATTGTCAAGATTGGAGATTTTGGTATCTCAAAAGTCATGTCTTCAAAAAACCGTGGGGCCAGTACCGTGCTTGGAACACCTTATTATATTTCACCAGAGATAGTAAGTAACATTTACAAAGCAATGATTGTGTTTAACTTTACTAACATACATGGCTAATCACTTTACATGTATATTCAGTTTACAATACTCCACCATGCAAAGTCTTAAATCTTATATCATTTTACATTATCCAGAGGCATACTAGGCACACTGCCTTGCAGATTTTCACAAGGCCTCACAAGTTCTACGGATAAATGAGTGCCTCATTCTGCTAAAGAATGTTTCATTCAGTTTATATTTATCACAAAGTAAATTTGCAGCATAACATTATTCCAAACCTTTTAAAATTAAAAAGCCATTTTCTATATACTGTACATGTAATGTAGAGGATCATTGCTCTATGCCATACATTTGTATAAAGACACAGTGAAACCTTTCAGTCGGTTCATTACACTTATTGACTTACCAGCCTACCATATACACATACATGTACTATGTACATGTATGTACAGTAGCTAAGATTTAGGCTTTACAGTACACGACGATCGGCAGGTGTCACAGCAGGACCTCATCAGGGAAGTTACATTCATTAGCATAAATACATTTTTTTTTTAAATGCCCCCAAAAGTGTGAAAACCTCCTGCTAGGGTCCCTGGACCCAAAATGGCACACACTTAGTTAGGCCAACCCTTAGTATCCTAGGTATATAATGATGATCCCTGTCAGGTCAAAAACAAATTACCATTGTTCATTATTTCACTAATACAAAAATTCCATTAAAGGTTTACTATTATACACCTTGATGATGATGATGTAGATGATGATGATGTAGATGATGTAGATGTAGATGATGTAGATGATGTAGATGTAGATGATGTAGATGTAGATGATGTAGATGTAGATGTAGATGATGTAGATGTAGATGTAGATGATGTAGATGTAGATGTAGATGTAGATGATGTAGATGTAGATGTAGATGATGTAGATGATGATTTGTACATGATGTACATGATGATTTGTACATGATGATTTGTACATGATGATGATGATTTTTTGTACATGATGTACATGATGTACATGATGGTGATGATGATGATTTTTTGTACATGATGATGATGATTTTTTGTACATGATGTACATGATGATGATTTGTACATGATGTACATGATTATGATGATGATGATTTGTACATGATGTACATGATGATGATGATTTGTACATGATGTACATGATGATGATGATGATTTGTACATGATGTACATGATGATGATGATTTGTACATGATGTACATGATGATTTGTACATGATGTACATGATGATTTGTACATGATGTAGATGATGATGATGATTTGTACATGTAGCGTGCACATATCCACCCTGCTGGAAAATTGTGACATAAGATGAGTTTTAAGCTAAATATTCTAGCTAAATAAATTGAAAGGATGTTTAAGTACACGGCGCTGTTCTTTTTTAAAACGACAAAAATAGAGATTTACCTGCACTTTTGTGTGCCCCCCACTTTCATTCAACAAAAATGGTCAATGGATGATATAATGCATTACATGACCAAAATACGTCACTGAAAGAACGGAAGAGTTTGTTTACATCACTGTCAGCTGGCTTTCCAATTGCATATGATACGCACACACTTATTCTTTGCAAAGATACATGCAACACGAGACACAAAATAAGTGAAAATACAAGGTTTTTTCTGGTATAACATTGAGAATGCCGACCCGATGCATAGTAGTTGGTTTCATAGTAGCTGGTTGAAGATTGAGTAAGCCTTCATAAGTTCCCATAAGACCGAAAAAGAAGAATTTGGATTGCAAAAGTTAAGCTGACCCGTGGAAAGTGGCTCGGTCCAACTGTGGACAGCATGATATGTAGCGCCCACTTTCAGGATGAAGATTTTGAGACAGGCCTTTATTCCTAGTTTGAAATTAAGGCCAAACAACTATGCAGACATGCTGTTCCTTCAAAGATAAATTCAACCCAGAAGTCCAAAAGACAAAGAGAACTTGTGAGATTGTAATATGCATTGGTTCCTACTTCCAACACATTTCTAAGGCTACATCAAACTCAAAGCGATGCTATATATACTCCGAATAGTTCATTTTGCAAAACTCTCAGCCTATCAAAATGATGGAAATTTTACCTAACTAATAAACTCTTGACATTTGCAAGGGATGTTATCAGATTAATAAAAATTCATCTCCGGCATCACTCCGTGATTGTCAACTAATGTTAGATGATTGCCCAGCTAACATAACCAACGACCAATTCGTTCCAACCAAACAAATTCACAATAAATATCTCACAGGTCATCATATCCTGGTCTTATCATTGAATATTTTTATGACTAGTTTAAATTCATAGTACATTTTATTTACAGTGTTCTGTTTCCAGAAAAGTAACGTTGGCAATTGTTGCCAAGTCTTCCCTCGACATCCTCATAATCGTTGTGGACACTCGGTATTTCATCAGCATCATCGTCACTGTTGCCACTTTCCAGGTGGTTTGGTTCTTTCGGTGATGTCATCACGTAATCATAACGGCTGCCCGCTCAATGGGGATTTTTTCGGGGACCAGCAACCTGCTCTTCATTTAATCACAACAAAATATTTTTTAATTTAATACATATCTTTATTTTAAGCCAGTACTGATTTATTATAATAGTAAACCTTTAAATCAGCATTTACAAAAATAATGATGACATGAGGGTTTGATGGATATGACAATATTAAAAGTCTGTTACCTACACAAAGTGTGCCAGTCTCTTTTGGCATTGTAATCAAAGAACAATAGATTTGGGACATTCATGATATTGTATTTCAAGACTGACGTTCAAGGTCTCAAAGAGTTTTGGTGTATTGTGTGGGTGAGCAGCTGTGTTGTGTGACTCAAATGTAGAGCATGATGCTTCAAGGCAGGGTAGCTGAAATCGTTAACATATTCATTGGGTGTGTGCACATTTGTACAATGCTGTGGACTGGGTTATATAGCAGACTGGCATACGTTGAGTAGTAAAAACGTCAGATAGTAATGTTGCATTCCCCACTATTGTGGGTCAACAAAATAAAAGGGTGGACACCAACTTTGTTGTGACAATATCAGTTAGGGTTGATTTATTATCTTCTCTGCATTCAACAACAATAAAAGGCACTAATGACATAATAAAAAGAGTGGTAGCGTAGTTCAATAATTAGACTTAATAGTTAGACATAATACGAGTTCCGAATGGTGTGTACGAGTAATACTAACTACAAAGGGATCGGATACAGCCAGGACCGTCATTCGTTTATGCGGCTTGTCACTCGGTGTACGGTACGGGCACTGCTACACCGAGAGACGGACGGCTGGTCAGTCTCGACGACGGGGACCACCAGGGCTTCACTACACGGGGTGTCTGGACGGGGTCAGAGTGTGTATTAGACCGCATTAGCTTGGCGAACCAATGGTCGATCAACGCACTGCACCATTGGTTCAACGAACGAGGCTCTGGACTGTATAGTTCAGTATATCGCACTGTCATGGATCGGATCGAGTCACACAGATATATTATTTGGAATCGCACTTCCCCGAGATCAGGAAATCTCAGGGTTTATATAGAAATCTGGGGCCTAGGAATGAATAAAACATTAGCCTAGTTTAGCGTCTTAGCCAATGAGAAGCTTGCCTTCCGTGTCTAAGGGTAGAAACGTGTGCAAAATCATGGTATACAGCAGGTCCTTGTTCCATATAAGGTAAGGTATTTGACGAAAGTGAAGTGATCGACAACTTAGAAAGGAGGGCATGTTCAAGGGGAAAATGCTTACCGGGCATGTTAAGCTATTTGCTTGGATGGTAAGCTATTACTGCATGAGGGGAACAGCGGCTGTGCTTGGGTAGGGAGCACTACACGCGGGCCACGGCTAATGACTGAGCGGGTCAGTCACGGTGACTGTTTGGCCGTGGTTCACCCACGAACCGTGTTCGGTGTGAAGGGGTGGACTCCGAGGAAAGTAGGGGAAAAAAAAGGACGGCTCCAAGCCATGTGGCGGGAGGGTGTGGCATGCATACAAGGCTCTCGCTGGTGTTGCATTATGCATTGCGTTGGCGCTGGATATGCATGAGCAAAAGTAGCGTCCTTGTATGGATTGCATATTCATAGCGGACAATCGAGGGTGGGGGAAACAAACCCTGGGAATTAGACTGCTTGAAATTGCATTGTAAGCAAAATATTGGAAGTGGAAGAATTAAGCAATATACTGAAAATAAGTACATGTAGTAGTGGTGCAGCATGATTTTGGCCAGCTTCAGTAAATTTGCCTCATTCAAGGAATCGTATTTAAAATTTTATTATGAAAATTTATTATTAATTAATTTATGTGAATTGTATGATGCTCATTGCTCAATGCTTTTTATATTTTCCGGCACATGTACAATTAGTGAATTCTGCATATATATTTTCATGTCATAACATGCTTGCAGTTTATATGAAAGCTTTCTATACCATTAACATCTTTAGCAATTTTTTATATTAAGTAAAGACTGTTTGCGGTGACACCATGTGAAATTCTCAATTGAGTAGTAATTAGTTCTTAAAAGAACTGGAGGTTACAACTTGCGAAGACTGGATGCTGGAGGATTAGTGCGTTGTAGTGTGCAGGCGGGAAACAATGAGACTGGGATCCTTGGAGTGGGGGTGAGAAGTGTGTGTTCACTGAAGTGAATCAATTGTTAACAAGCACAGGGAGAGGGAGGGTGGGTGACTGACTTAGGAGATCCCTCAGTCTGGAGTGGGTTGTGGACTTTGGATATAGAAGATCTTTCGGTCCGTAATAGGGGTCGCCAGATATCGCTGATGTAGAAACTGATGTCCTGTGAAACAGTGGTGTGGAGAAGTCCTTGAAGCGGAGTGGTAGACCTTGATGCCTGCTTGTTGGAGTATGCGCTAGAGTTTGTGTGACATAGAACCTTAGTAGGGAAGACAGGTAGAGGGGGTTTGACTTTGGGTAGAGGAGACCCTGTAAACTTCAAGGACTTTTCCACACCCATAAGGATAAACTGGATCCCAGCAACAGAGAGAGTATACCTGAACCCTTGTGAGTGTGGCAAAGTCTACATCCCAACGAGACTAAAGGAACACCGAGCACACGGCCACAGAGGAGATTTGGAAATGTTCAGCCATTGTGAAGCACTCTCACATCAAGGACCACCAAATCGACTGGCAGGCAGCTCAACTCATTACACCCATCAACACATGGCATCCCAGATGCATCACAGAGGCCATTGAGATCTTCAAGCATGACACTGTTCCCCAAGACATCGGTTTATACATCAGCGATATTTGGCGACCCCTATAACGGACCGAAAGATCTATATCCAAAGTCCACAATCCACCCCAGACTGAGGGATCTCCTACATCCTAAGTCGCCCACCCTCCCCCTGTGCTTGTTAATAACTGATTCAGTTCAGTGAGCACACACTCCTCTCCCCCACTCCAAGGATTCTAGTTCACCGTTTCCCACCTGCATGTTATAACGCACTAATTTTCCAGCATCCAGTCTTCACGCGATTCCTCCAGCAGTCTACTTAAGCAGCAGCATCTCCCAGAGTCTCCCGGCATTCTCCTGAAGATGATCAGAGCATACTAATCGAAAAGTTGAGTTGTAACCTTCAGTTCTTTAACTCTTTCTGGACAGCAAGCCTTTCAAAAGGCTGGCGCGCACCGCGTATGGACGACAAGCCTTTTAAAACGGGTCTTGTTTTGACTTGTTTTGACAACCGAGCGCACAATTGACCAATAAGAATTCAAGGTCATGTACTTCCAATGCAAATTAGCTAATAAATGTTGATTATTGACAACGAGAACTGACAAAATACTCTGAAACTTCGCGAAGTTGTTTATTGTTAACGTTCATTACATGCTGTTTACACACATGTTGTATTTAAAAATGGTGGCCTTCGGGAAACTCACAACAGATGATGCACAATGCAATGTTGACTTTGAATACACTGACAGTGACGGAATTAATGATTTTCAGGGTAAAAATTACAGTAAGGCCTCTGAATCTGAGGTTGTATGTACCGACAGCAACAGCGATACAGCGATAGGCATATAGCATGTCATGTACCATGGCATAACCATGACAGCAAGCAATGTCGCAGGCTAAATGTGCCCATAGGACCAGCAATAGGGCGAGCAACAGATGTAAACATTGGACAGATGTTACACATACTACTGATTGTACCAGTTTTCCGAATATAACCAAATTAATAATTTCTACCCACGACCTGGATTGTTTACATTATTGCATAACGGAAACAAGATGAAGTATTTTGTATCAAGGTTGTAAATTTTTATTTTATTTATATAAACAAGGGGCTACTAGGCATTATGGGCAACATTATCCTGACCTGACATTCTGAGATAAACAAACCACATGTTTTGTTCATACAATGCATATTTGCATACATTCAAGCAATCGCTTGTAGTTTTATTGATTTTTATTCGGAACAGCGATAAACGTTAGTTTATATTTGGATGGCTGCAATGCATTATGGGTAATCCCAAGATGAATCCCATCTCAATATTCACACTCAGTGAGTCATAACCTTTATTTTGATACCTTACTCTCTTCAATACTGAAAAGATAAACAAATTACTAATAATTTCCACACTTCACCTTGATTGTTTACAGTATCAAATTACAACAATAAAACAATTCCGTCCATACACATGAAATAATTCTGGATAGAAAGAGTTAAAAAACTAATTACTACTCAATTGAGAATTGACATGGTGTCACCACAAATAGTATTTTTCCTTTTCACCATGCAAAGCTACAAATATAACTTAAGATAATAATAACATTTTTTATACGCAGAAATGAAACGGTATGGTTTGATAGGTGTCAGAATTGTCCTTTCAATCTCGACATTAGGCAGTTGATAGATGGAAAAACTGAATTATTATATGGTTGTTTTGTTTCAGTGTGAGGGTAAACCATACAATGAGAAATCAGATATCTGGGCTCTTGGCTGTATACTCTATGAAATGGCATGTTTACAGAAAACATTTGAAGGGACAAATTTGCCTGCATTAGTCAACAAGATTATGAAGGTAAGTACCCAAATATTTAGTTTTTTGGATGGGGGGGGCTTGTCCTAGATGGCACGCTGATATATCGGCTCAAGGTTATCACCTGACAATGGGTCTTGTTTTGACTTGTTTTGACTTGTTTTGACAACTGAGCGTGCAACTGACCAATACGAATCCGAAGTCATGCACTTCCAATACAAATTAGCTAATATTGATTATTTGATGCCGGGAACAGACAAAATACTCTGAAAGCTCGCAAAGTTGTTCTTCGTCATCGTTGTTAATGCCATCCAGGAAACTCGCAACGGAAAGTGATCAATGGAGATGACAATAGAGGCTTTGCACCGTCACGTGACCCCCATAGCAACCGTAACTACGCCACCATGACAGGAGGCATATATACAACTTAAACAAAATGGTGACTCGTGAAGCTGGACATGCTGGACGCGTTCCTTCCCTGCCAAAATATCGAGACTCCCTGGCCGCAGAGCAGCTGAAAAAGTATGACGATAAGCTAAAATTGATAGGCAATATCAACCCCTACAATATCAGCAACAAGTTTTTTGCAGAATCTATGGAAAAGTGGCCTGAAATAGAATTTCCCGATATAGTGAACTATTTCATGTTCAGCACAAGTCGCTACACAAAAGAGCAGAGCAAGGCTTTTAGAAGCTTATCAGTATTTTGTTGCTGGCTGGGTTAAATGTATATCTACGTAGGCAGGGCAACCGATAACTTGAAGATTTTAAACAGAAAGGTTTGTATTTTTAAGCTTTTATTTCTAGATTTGGTGGGGCAACTACCCTAACCGTAACATTAGCACTAACGTTAACGTTAGCTATTAGTATTAATCATAGCATGGGCCAACTTTGGATAACAGTCGTTACGAGTCTCACGTTAGTCCTGCCGTAGTTAGTAGTAGAGCTACTAGGCCTAAAGCGATATTTGAACAAATTTTTAACCTCTTCGTGGATTTCATAATCCCACCGAAATGGGTCAGGAACAGCAAAATCGGATGGAATAATTTCTCGTGTGGTTACTCAAGCATACTGGGATTACTGTAACATGTAGGCTAATTTCTGCTTTTTTTTTTTTTTACAGAATTGCTGACCTAAATCTTAATTTAACAGCTTGTAATTCACTGATTGTGCCGCAATATTTTGACAGTTGTTATGAAGGCCCAAACCTACCAAGGTTTGGTTTTTAGATTGTTTTCCCCTAGCCAATGCTGGTGGTGGTTGGAGAGAAGGGGTAATACAGTAAAATCTTTGCACTTCTTCATGTACTTTTCAGGAAGCCTCAATTACCTCGGGCAATTGTTGATATGAAATATTTTGGTAAGGTGATAATAATAATAATAATAATGTGTGGACTTATATAGCGCACGTATCCACCAACTAAGTGGTGCTCAAGGCGCATTCTTTTACGTGCATTACACAACACGGGACCTACGGCTTTACGTCCCATCCGAAGGACGAAGCAATTATGGTTAAGTACCTTGCTCAAGGACACAAGTGTCACGACCGGGCCTCGAACCCACACGCTGCTGCTGGCAACACCAGAACTTGAGTTCGGTGCGCTAGACCGCTCGGCCACGACACTTGTCAAGGTGACACAACAATGTTCAGGATTCTGATGTTATTCCCTGCCCACTTTTCATAGAAAATCACATCCAAGGGGTTTCAGTGTGGCAGCCAGTGTCCACATAGGCAATGACTGATACTAGACACAGAAATAATTACACATGTATTTTCAATATTATTTATTACAGAAATTTAAACATTTGTCCACAGAAATTGATGGAGTTTTTCTATTTTTTTAAACTGTAGTTACAGGCAGTGCTAAAAGGACGACTATCATTCAGAGCTTTTTCTTAACACCAGCCCCCTAGCACTGTTAAGTAGCACTGAGGTTACAATGCAGGAAAAAGAAATTTAAAAAAATAGAAACTATGTTAATACATGTACATTGTACCACTCCCATGACAAAATATGACTTGTGGACATTCATTAAGCACATGTCAAAACTTCCCAGTCTTTTCGAGGGGGGGGGGGTGTCACATCTCGACCCAGTTTGAGTGATTTAAAAGTCTTTTAGTGTATTTTCTTTCAAAGGTCATGATTGCATAATAATAATTGTTTGTTACAACTGACCATTTATCTGTTCTTTTACTTCACAATTGTACTTTTGTATGGGGAGTCTTATTGGTATGCAGCGCCGTGCTTGAGCGAGCAGCCAGTCTATTGTAAGATTAAAAAGCAGGAGTGTGTGTGTGGGAGGTTTGTCAGTATGCCAGATAATGGTTGTGATGTGTACATGGTCTTTAGTACATGAGTGTTTGTCGATCCATGGATGGTCGATCCTTCTCCCCACCGATGCCCAGGCCACCAGCATAGATTGTACAGATCTGTAAAAGCTTGGCTCGGAGGGGCACAAAATGAAATCTTGAATATTGACAATTCAGGCAATCGTAAGTTGATTTTATTCATTCAATTTGGAAGTTTATTTATGGAAATGAAACGGCTTTTAATTTACTTGAAATTAGAACTCATTAATTGTCTTAATTGATTACAACATTACTAGTGAACTGTAATTTGTAATTATTATAGATGGCCCTTGTGCAATTGTTTCAACGACTGCCTTGTTTCAACGACTGCCTTATTTCAACATTTACCTTACGGGAACGCAATGAATTTCATGTGTTTGGAGGCTAGACGTCCAGAAAGGTCACAGTAAGCATCTTACCTGTCTATATACTACGCAGACTACAAATTTCTATCAAGTGGAGGAGCAACTGGCTCAACGTAGTACTTATAAAAATACACTGCCGGTTTATAAACATAATGAAGGAGGTGTACTTTTATAACGGCAGCTTTAGGGATGTTACCGCTTATGCAAGAATGTGAGGTGGTGGTTGTTGCGAAATTAATCTATGTATTAAGGTGGTGCGGATCGAATCGAGTCTAGATTAGAATTGTTCGGTGATTATATTGGATAACTAGATCTAGATTAAAGTTGGTTGAAGTATAAAGTAATTTCATTAATGATTTGTATAAATAATGGAATAATTGGAATAGAATTGTTCAGTGATTATGGGATTGATTAAATAGATCTAGATTATAGTTGGTTGAAGTATAAAGTAATTTCGTTAATGATTTGTATAAATAATGGAATAATTGGAATAGAATTGTTCAGTGATTATATTGGATTGGATAAATAGATCTAGATTAAAGTTGGTAAAAGTATAATATAATTTCATTAGTGATTTGTATAAATAATGAAATAATTGGAATGGAGTAATTGGAATGGAATAACTAAGTTGTCAAGGATTATAATGATACGGTGGTTAGTCGAGTAATTGTGTGATCAAGTAATAAAGGTCAAGGATACGATTTTTAAAGTAATTTCATGAATTAATGGTTATATTAGGCCTCTAGTGATTTGGA
Source organism: Zoroaster sp. YZ-2022 (assembly GCA_029582265.1). Taxonomy (NCBI): domain Eukaryota; kingdom Metazoa; phylum Echinodermata; class Asteroidea; order Forcipulatida; family Zoroasteridae; genus Zoroaster; species Zoroaster sp. YZ-2022. The sequence goes on from CM055827.1 coordinate 23,886,850, forward strand.
TAATTAATGGAATAATTTGAAAGGAATAAATGAATTGTAAAAGAATATAACTAATTTGTAAATAAATTTTTAATAAATGTAAATATATTTTCTGGATTTATTTGTGGTGATTTACTTATGCAGTATGTGTTTTGCTTCCTAGATCACCGCGTAGAACCCTCACGGGTTAGTTGTGACAGGGGATTTGAAATTAAACTATACAAAGATATTGTGTCTGACTTAATCAACAGGTATACCACCGACTTACAGCAGTTTGTCAAAGCACAACAAACAAATGCTACCTGATCAAGGGAGCACCATTATGTGACCTCAAATAATCAATAGGTACTAGTCCAAGTATAGTATACTTCTGCCGAACACATCCAATCACTCTTTCCAAGTGAATGCGGACATTAGCAATAGACCTTGTGGATTCAATCTCTTCTGGTGACAATTGAGGTTTACCTCGCGTAAAACTTGGTATTTTTAGTTTTGCGCAGTACAGGCCACAGCTGTCTTCAATGTCAAATCCACGGTCTGCTAAAATCAAATCTCCAGGAAGCAAGTTAGACCAGTGTTCAGTCACAAACTTATCTGATGTACGTCCCCCCATCCCTTAGAAATATATGATACGGTTCCCTGTGGTGTAATTCCTATTAAATACTTAGCAGTGTTATGATGCTTATAGGATGACCAGGTTTGTGCACGAGCTAGTAAATCTGAAGGGCGCTCGATAAATACTTCAAAACAATCAATTATTACAACACAAGCTGAGAACTTATCTCTAAAACTCATAGGCAATGTCAGTCTCACTTCCTCTGTTTCAGGCCAATGAACCAAAAATCCCATGGCTGTGCACATAACTTCAATACAACTCTGGGAAAACTTGACACACTGTTGAAGCATGAACATGAAATCGGAAGGCAAGATCCTGTACACATACGTTTAAACGAAGTCGCATGAGAGTAAGCAACAGCTGCTGGAACTTGTTCAGTGAAAACCGTTGCACTAGACCTGGGCTAATCAAATCAAGAACAGCCATCATCACTTCCAATGTTGGTAGACCAGTGTAAAACTTAACTTTGTCATCTTTAAAACTGTCCTCACTCGAAGATTCATCTGGGCTTCTCTTTGCAGCAAATTTATTTTCAAGCCTTTCTACATCGATACAGGTCAGGTCAGTCTGCATTTCAGTGGATGTGCTGAAAATTTTGTTCTCCACATTTCCACAGGAATCAGAAATACACTGCAGTGTTGTCTCCTGTGACTGTGAGTCATTTTCCAAATTGTATCCATCATCACAGGTTGGCCTAGTAGTTCGTCAAGACACGATTGTGTTTTTGCATATCTATTCACAGAACGCTGGTGTCTTTTTACAGCAGAATCTTTTGAAGCCTGTGTGACACTGCTCAATGAGTGGCCCATGGAGACTGTAGGAGCACAGTCTGGGTTAGTTTGCTCGTACAACTTTGCTGGCTCTCCTAGATAAATTAAAAAGAAAAAAAAACCCTGTAATGACTTGCAAGGTTTACGTCGTATGCAGTGAACTAATATTTTCATTCTTAACTCATTGGCACATTAGTAGGGCCAAATTCGAATCAACTCGTATCCCAACCAACTCGTATTTCAACCAACTCGTACCCCAACCAACTCTTACTCCAACCAACTCTTACTCCAACCAACTCGTACTCGCTGAAGCTATTGGAATCGTGGTGCGTCGTTTTTACCCGTAACTTTTGAAAACCTTAGAAAATATTATTATAATAAATTAAGTTGAGTTTCCCAGGCTTTGAAATAAACGTTATATGAAAATTCCCAATTTTTAAGAAAAATTAAAAAAAAAAAAATTGAATTTTGGTGTCATTTTTACCCGTTACTTTTAAAAACCTTGAATGATAAAATATTTGAATATATTTAATTAAGGACATGTTATGTAATCTCTCTTTTCCATTTTCTTCGAGTTGGTTGGAGTACATGTACGAGCTGGTCGGAGTACGAGTTGACCTGTTTCCGTAGGCCCTATCGATACAAAAAATTCCTACCCAAAATTTAAGGGAACACACTTTTTTTTTAAAGGAAACTGCGTGAGCATGGTAAAGATAGGCCTAGTTTGGCCAGGTTATTCATTGAATAAGAGATTAGATTTAGAATGATCTGATCATACGGGTGTGCTCCCTATTTTTTTTTTTCTCACTTTTTTTTGGAGCAGTCTGGTGTCATACTCTAAAAATTCCTAAACGTAACCTCCCTTGATGGAAGTGCAGTGAACAGACTTGTGAGTTTTTCTCTTGCCCGTTGCTTACCGCATCTCGGCGAATATTTGCGAGCCATTTTTCTCGCCTGCGTCTTGAAATCTCACGGGTTTAATGCTCTCCTTGGTGTGTTATGCTTGGGAGGTTAAAAAACCTGACATCTCTCTCAGACCGTTTGTCACAGCAGTAAACACAACAAAACTTGTGCATGGTGTTGGTGTAGTATACACGTGTACATATGCCATGCATATGCTGCTGCACGTTGTATGCCTCCTGTCATGGCGGCGTAGTTACGGTTGCTATGGGGGTCATGTGACGGTGCAAAGCCTCTATAGAGATGATGTTGACAGCATGGAAGTAGTGATTTTCTGGGGCGGTGTGTACTGACAGTGATAGGCCTAGCACAGGGAAGGTGCGACCACGACAGCGAGCAATGTTCAGGCAATATCTTGTAGATTTATTGATTTTTATTTGACGAATGATAAACATAAGTTTATATTTGGATGGTTGCAATGCATTATAGGTAATCCCAAGATGATCTCCATCTCAATATTCACATAATCTTCAATAGTCCAAATTATTAATAATTTCCACACTTATTTTATTGTTTTTAAGTATCAAATTACAATAATGTAGACAATTATGTCCATACATGTACATGTGAAATAATTCCTGATAGAAAGAGTTAATGGAAGAACACAGTCCAGATCATACTAGAAAAAGAACCAACTTTTGTACTATAAAATTAAAAGTATCCCCTGAGAATGTTTAGAAACTAAATCGACACGAAAATCGCAAAAGGGAATTCCCCATGAGAACGCAATATACTACATGTACATGCAAACACATACCATGGGCGGATCCAGAACATTTTTTTTTGGGGGGGGGGGGCTGAGAATCAAAAACAATTATTTTTCAGTACTACAAAGGGTGCCGCCAATTCCTATGCACAACGGTTAGTACAGTACTAAGTAGGTCACCTCCTTATGTTTATCCCGCACACTGTGGGAATGGGAGTGCGTTCTCCTCTCCCCTCCCCTCTTTCTCTCTTTTAATTTATTTATTTATTTTTTTAATTTTTTTAATACGATTTTAGGGGGATACAGCCCCCCTTAGCCCCCCCTGGATCCGCCAATGCATACTGTACCATGTGCGACTGAGATGATGGCAGTGTGCACATGTTGAGGATCACGTGCCTGTTTCTGCACATTGTGATTGGATGGATTTGCATTTGAGCCATTTATATTGTTCTCATTGGCTGCTCAATTGCTCATGAAAATGTTATGTTGAATATTAAAATTTATGTACATGTAACATGCACATAGGCCAGCTCCATAAACTATGAAAATGGATGAATACTGAATTGTATAATGCATTGACTCTGCTGAAATGAAGTATGTTGCAGTCCAAATGGGGATAACAAAAATAGGATGTTAAATAACAATACATTCTGTGTGTTAATAATCATTGCTGGGGATCAATGATACAATGAGTGGACCAGTAAATTGAGCAATCTTGGGCACAAAAACAGATGATTTAATACTTAAATAAAACACTTCAAAATTATTTTTCATCGGAATTAAAGCTGGTAATGAAAAAACATGTTTTTTATTTTTGAAAACCGAATTTGGCAGTGTTTTGGTAAAAGTAAAAATTCCATGATTTGTAACCTCCAGTTCTTTTCAGAACTAATAACTACTCAATAGAGAATTTCACATGGTATCACTGCAATTCGTCTTACTTATCCTCTTCACCATGCAAAGCTACAAGTTTTACCCACTATCAATCTGATTTTTAGCTCGAATCCTGAGCTTGTATAAAGTGAATGTGGTGTCTTACCTGCCCTCGTTTGTGACCACTATCTTGTTCACAGTATTGGAAAATCCCCAAAAAGGAAGGCCGTTCAATTAACTTTAGATGTTTTAAAGATATAGACAATGATGCTTTTCAAGACGACCTCCTTAATGCCCCATGGGAACATGTACACAACTGTTAACATGTTGATGAAGCATGGTCTTTATGGCACTGTCTGTTTATGATTATTATTATTCTTCATGCACCAATGAAATCAAAACGTATTCGGAGTGCCTCTTTGCCTTGGCGAAAGATGAGGTTTGGGAAATAATTGGATGTATGCAAAAAGCTGCGAAGTACAGTTACATGTACCAACAAAATTCATACCAAGAAAAGTGAATACTTTACACCAACCATGGCCAATTTCAAAGTTGTCTATTTTATGTTACTGACAATATCACTGGTACTTAGTTCTTAGTCAACACTGGCGCAGAAGTAAGTGTTTTACCATCTACCAATAGAGACAAGCTAAATAGTAGCTCATATACATTACAAGCAGTTAATAAATCTCCCATAGCCACTTTATGGAGAAAGATCTAAAGGAGTGGGGCGTGCCCATAAATGGATTTTTATCATCACATCTGTACCCATACCAATTCTCGGTGCTTAATTGATACAGTGACTGAATTAAATGTCACGTTGTAAATCATCAGTAGTTTCAACAAGCCATATATGTTTGCCATACCAGAAAGTGATAGCATTAGTGCCTTATTTAGTGAGTATGCAGACATAACTTGGCCAACTTTTCACAAAACATCTGTGAAACACATAATCACTCACCATTATCATTACTACCGGTCCACCAGTAAATTCACGTCCTCAACAACTCTCCTAAGAAAAGTTATTAATTTAATAGCTAAAGTAGAATTTAACCACATACTCGATTTGGGGATAATTCATCCTTCAAAAAGCCCTTACACATGGTACATTTTTTATATATATATTTATTTATATAAAAGCATAGGTGACAATAGCCAAACTAGGGTATAGAGCTAGTAGGCCAATCCAATGGTTCACTGCGGCTCAGGTATGATACGAAGTGCCTTCCTAAGAAAACATGTACCTTAGAAAACCGGTGATTGGAGACCTTGCGGTGATTATCGTGCTTAAAAACATTATCGGCCAAAAGTTATTGTTCGATCAAAATCCCTGGATAATTAAGTGAAAACCGAACAAGGATGCATGTTGTAAATAAGGACAGGTGTTACTGTAAATAAGTGTAAATATGTGTAAATACTATAAGATCTTGAGTGAATTAGGAATTTATTTTGTGTGATTGCATGCGGGACTACCGAGGGTCAGATTTCCTGGGGAGTGGCAAACCGGGGAATGTGACAGACACATTATTGAAAATGTATTAACCCCGTCTGGTGGGAAAAAGTGAATACAACTTTTACAAAGGTGCATGTATACATGAACCTCTTCTAAAACAAACAGTTGTGAAGACTCACAATCACAAATTAATACAAAATACATGAGCTAAATGTAAATTAAAAAGAATGTACACAAGTTCATTATCACAGGAAAGATGATTGTGAATGAAACCAAAATAAAGCCTGACTGAATAACCCTAAATGATGTATCGTCCGTGTACATAATTCGCCGCACTCGTGAAATGAAGCACTTACCTTTGGCTTAGCATTTCTTGGAAAAGTTACAAAACTATGGCATACTACTGGTTGCATAAAGTTATCTAGGTCATGCTTGTTACAAAAATAAAAACCATAGTGAAATTGTATGATTTACTGGAAAGTTAGTGCTTGTGAAAGTTTAACCACTGATTTTACCAGATACAAATATTAAGGGACTTACATGACCTCAATTTCTTTTTTCATGAACAACTGTGATTGTATTGTTCTCTGTTGTCAGTGAGCTGTTGTCTGTGGAAACTAGGCAAAGGCTAGTTAATTTGTTGATGTTTACGTTGTCAGTAGTGGTGAATTATTGAAAAATGAAACATTAATATCACGGTTATGAAAAGAAAGTTTTAATGAACTTTGTGCAAAAATTGTAACTACCTTCCATTTTATTGGTCTTTCAAGAATATTGATTAAAAGTTTTGAGAGCTTCTCCAAATTATATAATTTTATTTTAAAAATGTTTAAAAACATGTTTTCAAGATTAAAAACAAGTTTACAACCATCTGGCATAAGATGAAGCATGATTCAACTGTTTTTTCCTTGGGTACATTTTCTACATGTATGCGCCATAAACTTTTCCAGTTTGGGACACTGTCATTATACCAACATCATTTTTTTTATGACCAAAATTTGGTGCATCGCAAAAACCGGTGCTCAAGATGTCCACGCTTATGATCACCAAACTTCTAATTTCATTTGTAAGTTACTGTCCAGTTGATTATATACATAACAGCAAAAGAAACGTCACCCCCTAAATGTTGATAAGTCTGAGAACATGTTTAGCTCATGTGTCCTCAGACGTCATGCATGACGAATTTTGAGGTTAACCAAATTTGCCACATTGTCTTCGTGTTACACTCCATACGTGGCCGAGCGGTCTAGCTTACCGCATTCAAGTTCTGGTGTTAGCAACATAATGTGGGTTCGAATCACGGCCGTGACACTTGTGTCCTTGAGCAAGACACTTAATCATAATTGCTTCTCTCCACCCAGGGGTTAAATGGGTACCTGTGAAGGCAGAGTTGGTTTGCTCTATATGCGCTAGAAATGGCAGCAATTGAGCTGTATACTCCCCAGGGAGCTGAGATGGTTTCAGGAATGATTTATGAGCCTTATGAGCAGGGATAATAATATAATGCGCCTTGAGCACCACTTAGTTGGTGGATACGTGCGCTATATAAATCCACACATTATTATTATTATTATTACTCATAATATTCTTCATTAAACAAATTATATTAATTATAAAATGAAAATAATAAATATTTTTAGGGGTGACGTTTCTTTTGCTGTTATGTATATAACCTTAGGTGTGTCATTTAGTGTAAATGGAGGATACAGTGTCAGGTTGAAACACACTCCTCCAAACTATGAATTAATATTAATATGTTAAGCTACAAAAATCATGACTGTAATATCTCTTTCTGTCTCCAGGGTCAGTTTACACCTGTGAGAGGTAACTACAGCATTGAATTCAAAACACTAGTTCAAGACCTTCTTCAAAGGGAAGCTGACTATCGACCATCCGCTAATGAACTTGCACTAGCACGGCTGCCACTCATGATGAGAAAATATGAAGAATCTATGCCAGATGCTGAAGAGGATTTACACAATTATGAAAATGATGCTAGCAAAAGACACAAAGCAAGGTCAATTCATTCCCTTAATAAAAATCTTAAAGAAGGGTTAATTAAAGTAAAGCTCATACAAGATAGATACAGTAAATCCACTGTGTATTTTCCAGTTTCCATCATATAAATATAAGATTTAATGACATACTTTTTACATTTTCAGTTTTGTTTACTTGCTGATTGTCTGCCTTGAGTTTTAAAGCCACTACACAATTGGTTCTCTACAAAATATAATTAATCATATTTTTACATATTGTTACGATCCGAAAATCTTCAAACTATTGGTGAATGCAAATTACTCAAAAAGCCTGAATTTTCTCAGATGCAACAAAGAAATCAAACAAGGTCACACTGATATAAAGAACACAGAAACAAAGTGATTTAATAATGAAAATATCAACCGCTTCAAATATCGATGGGTTTAACAAGTGTACAATGATTAGGGTAAACAAGTGTACATTAAGAAAAGATCTTATACTAAATAAGAAGAAGATCTTACGGGCGAGGACTGACACCAAAAACAGTTCTCTGACACGGTGTAAATAGAGCTGGACGTGGGGCGAATTCACCTCCAACAAACGGCCGGAAATAGACGAAACCACAGGGACACAAGTCGACTACCGTGACAAAATATGGGAAAGAAGAAATCCCAAAAATACTGAACTGTAGATTTAGTTCACAAAATGTCTCTTCCGGAATTAAATTCAGCTCTCAGACACTTCACTCGGTCAAGACGAACTTTCTCAAAACACTCCACAGACGAGTCGTAAGCGACGTCACAGGTCCTAGTGGGTGTACACTGAAGTCTCGATATAGTCTCATCAACTCCTGACGGTTTGCTCAAGTCCTGCCTAAAATCCTCTACCAGCCCGTATTTATAGTTTTTAATCCCTTCTAGAAAATACTGAAGATTTCTTCTTCACTTCACTTCCAGAAATTTCTGTTAAATTACATCATTGTCCAAAAATAAACTTCCAGAACGTTCTATTCATAACCCGTAAACATAATCACGCCCCCTTTGGGGTCAACACGCGGTCACGCACGGATTGCGGTTTGTGTCTATGTAACAATATATACAACTTGCTTAACATACAACTTACTTGAAGTTGATGATGGTATAAAACATCCCTTGATATATTTCTGTAATTTTTGTAAGTCCAGTTAGAATGTGAAATTTATATTCAATCTGCTTATGGTATTCAGTAGCTTATATATGCGTGTTAATGATTTAATACCTTTTTCAGAATGTTAAAACTGGAAAAAACCTCTAAAATTAGCATCTTTTCTAAAGCCCTGTTTTCATGATTCTGAAAAACAAAGGTCACGATGCCGTGTGACGTCATAGTTGGGAGACGATCCCACTGACGAGTAGGTGTGGTACTTACACTCACCCCTACACACGCACGCAAATCTGTGCGTTATTTACATAGTTGACAAAGTGAGACCCATTTTGTTTAGACTCGCTCGTTAAATATGCCAGAATTCGACAGTTCCAAGATTATTTGGAAGGAAATAGTACCCAACGTTGATTCAGCGGCACAGCATCGATCGTTGGATAATATCTAAAATCAGACGAAAAGATGGATGTTGTTCGTGCAGCCGAACCAAACTGTTGAGCCGTTGACCTCGCATATGTAGTTGCACAAGGACACAGGCTGGCGATGACATCGCTAAGAATGTTCCTTCACCAGCAGCCTATGACAATCGCCTCCACACTACAGTCTGGTATGTGTAATATCTGTAAATTTGTTTGTTACATTTTAGGTTAAATCTAATCTCCACTACAGTGTGTAATCTAATTGAGTTGGCTGTATGGTTTGTGTACCAACATAATGAAAACAAAATTTGGCCCATGTTTTACGGTACCGTACATGTTCATAACATGGGACAAACTGGAGAATATAAATACATGATTGATACATGTATGATATGATATTAAAATATATATTGGGTTCTATCGGCCCAATCCTGTTTTACTTATTTACATGTCTGGCAAATTCATAATTTGTAAAAATGCTGTTAAAAAATATTTGTGCACTTTTTTAATCAACTTCAAGTAAAAAAAAAACCTGATTTATAATGAAAAACAAGCCCCAAATTTACATTGAAATGTTTTCTTGTCTTGTATTTAATGAAGGTGTTCTTGGGGCAATTTAATTATAATGGAGTTTATTGACGTCTGCTAGTGCTGCATGGATGTTATGGGATGGATCTAGAAACATTGATCTGATGCCTAACCACAGGAACCCAAGAAACTGCAATATGGAGCCAGGGCCATTGAGGGTGACATGGCCAGGTAAGCTTCTAAAAAAATGTCATTCAGCAATTACATTTACATTACATGTGTGCATGAAGCCACCATCCTATCCCAAACATTGCTGGATTGAGGAACAGAGATAATGATCAACATAAACCAGATAACTTAAAGGTGCACTCTCCTAAAGGGTCTATAAAATAGACCGTTTTAATAGTGTAAACAATAATGTATGCCTCTTGGAGAATATATTTGCCCTTTGTCCATTTTTTCTGCGTCCGTTTGTACAATTAGATTTTTTTCCCTCTAAATTTAGGGGGGCGCTGTGCTCCTCCCATTCCTCCTTATAAACATAAAATCTGTGACGTACACCTGGGAGATTTTAGCACTAGCCCATGTTTATGTGGCACTTTGTGTCATGCTTAACTGTTGAAATTTCACAAAGTTTTTAATGTCAACGGTCTTTACTTATCAAAGCTACAAGTCTTACTAAGTCGTGTGTACACACGTTGCTAGCAGTTCATGACTGTTTTATTACCTAGTGGGAACAATGATGGCCAACAATAATGGTTTAAAAAGGCATGCTGACAAACGATGAAAACATTTGTTTGCTTTGTTCTCTGCCCAGGTGTACGTCACGAATAGCGCCACCTCGCGTAGTGCAAATTTTGAAACAATTTTTTTAAAATTTAATTAAAATAAAAAATCCACTCAAGACACAAAACAAACTTAAAATTGTTTTTTATTCATATCAACTGATAAAATAACAATAACAAATAAACTAGAGCTCAAGTGTTTGTTGGAAACAAACACACAGTGTTCGTGTGAACTTCCGGTTCAATCAAATTAGCATCGATGTCAATATCATATTTTGCAAAGGTGTATTATCTTTTATAATAACTATAAATTTTATATTAAAAAGACATCAATTTTGCATCAGAATGTGTTGAATTTGAACTTCCTGTTTGGACCGGAAGTAAAGGTCAGATCAGGTGATTTGAAGGTCATATATATGACCTCATGATCATGAAAAAAATAATGTTAGTACCTGCTTTGGTTAAATTTCTGAGATTGGAATATAATCCCCTTTTAAAACTGCCGCTAGGGGACACTCTGAACTTTCATGACATCAAACATATTTTTTGAAAAGATAAGATGTCACTAGTAATTTTTAAGTCATATTTAAATTTCCTATGGTTTTCAGAGGGCGCTGTGACAGGTGATGACATCATCGGTCATATTTTTACAAAGGTCACATGTCAATAGTAATTTCGACCACTGAAAGCATGTCCAAATACCATATCATGGACCCTATAAAAGTGCTTCAGAATATTTGTTCACTTAAACTTCCGTTTTTGACTGGAAGGAGAGGTCAGATTGGGGTCATGGCTGTGTACGAAATGTTACATAATTCAAGATCTGTAAGATGATGCAAAGATTGTGTAAATATCTTTTGTGGTTCATGAGATATGATTTTTGAGATGTGATGTCACCATGATGTCACAGCTTTACCTGAAACTATTGACAACTACATGTTATGGTCTAAGTATGTCTCAAATTTGAAGGTTCTGTGAACTTTGGAACTATGTTTTTTTGTTTGATAAGTCTTATCAAGAAGAAAAAAACAGACAAACAATTTCAAGAGGTGTTCGCGGTGTCACACGAACACCTAATTAAGACAAAAACACTTCATAGACGCTTTTTGTCAGCAATAATAAACACTACATACTTGTAGTGTACATATACAACATTTTAGCCGATAATTTACCCTCATGTTAAACACTTTTGGCATGCACTACAACCTGACTGCATTAGTTTCTGATGGTAAGAAAATCTCAGCCTTATAAGAGCCAATGATAATTGTACTTGGATATAATAGCGTGTTTCACAACATAACATATAAATATCAGTTAAAATATTCTACAATGTGTTAAGCTCACAAAGCACATGTATATAGTTCTAACATGTACATGTATATAGTTCTAACAAAATGTGTTCATGTGTATTTGTTTTCCACAGAAAGTATGGACACATCTCATACAGACAAGTCATCAGATGGTGGTGGGGATTTTTAGGGAGACATAACCATGCTATATGCAGAAAGCGAGGACAATGTACCCTGACCAACTTTATACCAGGTTTTAGATAATAATTATTTGGATAATTTGTCAATTATCAATGTTGTACGGGACTTAATAAATTGCACTTACCTGTAAACCCTCGGATTATATTGTTAATACATTACACAGTTTACAAGAGAGTATTTGTGTTTACATGTACATTTAACTGGTTCTTTATTTTTCACTATTGTTAATTGACCTAAAAATAAACTGGATATTATGTTGAACTTGCAAAGTGACTCCAATGACAGCTTAAAAAACAGTATTCCAAATTAGAGGTAACAGCGGTTACCTTGGTTTTTTTAAATGTCAAAATGAGGCTGATGTCCAAATAGACTGGTGACTTTCGCATTGTGAACAATGTACATGTAGTTTATTTAATCAAAGAAATGCATATCCACAGAATCTGATATCACACTATAAAAATGACTAAACTAAGCACAAAGATAATGAATATAATATGGGAGGTTGCAGGTATTCCATTTCCTCATGCAATCTTCATGATTGAAGGTCATTGATAGAATAATTGAATAATCATATTTAAAGCCTCTGTTAATACATTACACACATTACAAGAGTATTTCTATTTACATGAACATGTAACTGGTTCTTTATTTGTTACCATTGTTAATTACTATGACCTAAAATAAAACAGATATTAAATTTGTAAAGAGACTCCAATGATGCATCTGTTTAAACAAGTAATTGTTAAGTTTTACATCAAACAAGTTTATTTTATATTTGGATTCTGTCGTGTATTTATTTTACAAACAGAATACTGACATGTATGTACATTTACATCAGCTTACTAAAAAACAATTGATATTTGTCTGGCATGTCTAAATTGTAAACAAAACTTCTATTTCCTCATATCATAGATTGTAAAATCGTATTTCAATAAATTATGCCTATTAAAGGCATTGTCGCGATCAACAGGGCATGGAATTGGACACTAATTTTAGATTAACTTGGTGACTGAAAATAATACCCCACATGATAAGCTGCTGCATAACTGAGCCGGTATTTTTCAGTCACTATGTTCATCTTTAACTAAGACAGTGATTCCATGCCCTGTTGAAAGTCTGCTCTGATCATAACGATACTGTCCCTTTAAACCACTGCTACATCATCATAATTAGGTGTCTTGTAAAATGGGCATCTTTGGCAACTTCATAGCTCGCATTGAATACTCTCTGAAGGTCCAGTGGGATGTACTGATTGAATACCTGTTAAACAAAGAAAAAATGTAATGGAATATACTGTAGACCTTTACATACAATTGCTGTATCATGTTGTGTGTGTGTGTATCATCACCTACTGTAATTGTCTGAATATTTAAGCCGCTATTTGGTAAAATTGCATTTTGAGTATGTAAATAATTTAAAATCTAATAAATTTACACTGAGTAAACCATTTACATGTAGAGTGTACATGATAATAAATACACTTGGACTTTATGAAAACAACTTTTCTCAAATTCTCACAAATCAAAAGAATGTGAACTTAAAATGGAATAAAATGGAAAAAGAACACAGCAATTAATGTACAATTGTTTAAAAGAAAATTCTATTCTAAAATTATCAACAGATTTCCATTGGTACCTTAGTATCGGACAGGAAATCTGTTTGGATTTGTCTGTGTATGTCCTGACCTGACGTACACTGTCTTCTGTTGTCCCACAGTGTTTAGTCATGTTTGACAAATGGCTGTTGCTTGGAACATGTTTTGGGATTGAGACATTAGTTGAGTGTTCATCGTCGGTGTCCTAATAATTAAAATAATTAACACATAATTACAAATAATAAAACAAAATTTTAAATACACATATCAAAAAGGGCTGCTGTTCTATACCATTCTGTTATAATGTTCAGATGAGGATCGAGGGTGGGGGAGCAACAGGCCCATGGGGGTGGGGGATATTAACCCCATCCGGGCATGCATACAAAATTGAGTTCATACATATAATTGGCACACGTTCGAGATCATCCATTTTTGGGGAAAACAAACATACACTCCCCCCTCCCCCCCAATGAAACATTTCTGGCTATGCTCCTGTTTACAGAATATACTTTTGGGCAAAAAAAATGCATTTATAAAAACCTCATCAAATTTCCCCTGAAAAAATAGATGCACAATATGCAAAGGTTCTCTTTCAATAAAAAAAAAAGTCATACTCGGTTGGACAAGGTAGAGTTGGTAGGGAATATAAAAATCAGACAGTTCTTGCACATATCATCATGGCCCTTTCTGTTTTAAGGAATGCATCTCCAGATCGCTTGCGATCATGGCTAACTGTCTTGGCTGGTGGTAGTGGTATATCTTGCAGTGCTGGTACTATAGGCCCAAGCTCCTCGGTAACGTTAGGTATAGAACTAACTAGACATCGTACTCACCGTTGTCGGAACTGCTCCCTCTTTCACCTTAATCTGGATTGAATCCCCAGACTTTTCTGCATTCGAACAGTCTTATCAACGGAATCTTCAGTAACATGGGTCGAACATATTGTTGATGACTCCCAACAGAGTGAAATCTGAACTAGTGGAGTTCTCAAAGTGAACCTATTCTCTATGTTGAGTCGCCACATTTTTGCGGAACTACACAAATGTACAGATTTTTTTACCCAATCACATGTGCAACCACCTATAACACAATGCAGTGGCATTAGATAATGATGTGTAAATCTAAATCTCAATAAATACTTGCAGAATTCATCTAAAACAGACCGGAATCAAAATGACACCGAGCACTCCAGTTACTTCCGGGTTCGCGTCTCCCAACTATGACGTGTCCGAGGTCAATGCATATCATGATGATATGCATATCATGACGTCACTACATGTACATCATTTTCATAAGCTGCTTGGCGGCACTTCGCAACAAGCGTGGGTTTCCTCATTTTTTCCCATGTAAAAAGCTACATCAAAGTGAAATGATTCTAAATTCAGAAATCAGTGACATTTCTTTTATTAATAATATGATTAACTTTGCCAAATAGTGGAGTGTCGTGGCCGAGCGGTCTAGCTTACCGGACTCAAGTTCTGGTGTTAGAAGCAGAATGTGGGTTCGAATCCCGGCCGTGACACTTGTGTCCTTGAGCAAGACACTTAACCATAATTGCTTCTCTCCACCCAGGGGTTAAATGGGTACCTGTGAGGGCAGAGTTGGTTGATTAGCCCTATATCCGCTGTAATGGCAGCAATTGAGCTGTATACTCCCCAGGGAGCTGAGATGGTTTCAGGAATGATTTATGAGCCTTATGAGCCTGATGAGCAGGGGTAATAATATAATGCGCCTTGAGCACCACTCAGTTGGTGGATACGTGCGCTATATAAGTCCACACATTATTATTATTATTATTATTAAATACAATCCCCCAGTAGTATATGTAAATGGGGGCTTCTGGGCCACTTAGCAAATTTTTATGCAAATTGATTTTTAGTAGTATGTTGTTGATACCTACTCCCCGTTCTAACTGGACTTTAAAATAATTTCTCAATTGAATTTTTTAATACAAAAAATCTGAAAACATTTTCAAAATTTTCTCATTAACGACACAATGAAACAGCTGACACTTTCACAGGTTGGTTTTCTGTACATGTACATGTATGAATGCATTTATAGACATTTTACCAAAAAGTGTATATCCACTTTGATCTCACCGATGAAATAAATACAGTTTAGCCTCCGCACTACAGATTAACGAACAAATACCAAACTCAGAATTGACACATACGTAAAATGGTCTTTAATTCAAAATCCACTTGCTTTACAGATTATCAATGATTGTAGGTGTAAGTAGGTTGTGTGAAGTTGCGTGGTTCAACTAAGAAAATAAACAAATATTACATAAAAAGAAAAATGGAAATTACAATCAATGAATGTATACAATATGTCAGTAGTTAAGATACTAAATGCATTATATTGTTCCCTTTTTCGTTGATTCAAGCAAAAGATTACGAATTGAAACAAGCCAACATCCCCAAATAATTATTGAGTATAGCTGAACATGACTTCCAAAAGCAATTGGCATCAAGGAATGGATCCATTCTCAATTGTGATTGTTATATAATTGGTTTGGATGTTCTCAGGTCAGTCTTATATCGTTTCAACATCGGCAACTTTGATGTTATTCCAGTGGACCTTCCTGCCAAAATCAAGATCAGACAGGTGAGTAATATTTGGCCTTAACTGCATGGGTATATGTCTCAAACTTTTGAGAAATTTAAGGAAAAAAACCCACATGCATGATCTTTATGGTGGAATCCATGTCAAGATATTTTTGTATGTGGATGCTGAAGCATGGACCGGAGCTGTTAGAAACCAGTCGAAAAACAGGACAGTGGCCTACCTCAGGAATGTGAAAGCCAAAAATTTGCTTGATATAATTTATGTGCACTTCCTCTAAACATAAACATATAGCCCCAAATTGTGTAAGGCATGTCCTTTTTACAGCTTGTATTAAAGTGACTCAAATTCCTCCACTGTATCTTGTAATGCTTTAAACACATTGCAGAGGTGATTTTTTTGTCGGGCACTAAGAAAATTATTATTAACAAAATTTGTGGTCAAAATCAATGTAAATCTAATTTGGAGGTATTTTGGAGGTAGATGGTGATGTTGGGTATTATACTGACGACGCACTCACTGTATTCACAAAAATCGCGGCATGTAACAGGTTTGTTTTTAGACCAACCACAACATATTCATGAAAAACTTAAACCATTAAGAAAATAACTTTCCTGGCTTCTAAATCACACAAACAGCTGAGAGTAAAATACAAAGGAGAGTAAAATACTAAGCAGTGTACATGTAAATGCTGGTAGCCTTGACCAAGGTGCGTCGGAAAGGTTTGGTGGCATAATTGTGCCCCACTTTATAGCTTAGCTATCTGAAATCCAGCGCACATGCATACAGTGCATAGATCTATCTATATGCATACTGTATACATGTACATTACATGAACATTACGTGTTCCTGTATGTGTATGTGTACATGCTGTACAAGGTACATTGTAGATGTATGTTATAGAAATATAATAATGAATGTTTATGAGTGTAATGGTGAGAATATTTCCATGAGTTGAAAGATGGAATGCTCCATTCAACGAGGCAAAGCCGAGTTGAATGGAACATGACATTTTTCAACGAATGATAATACTCTCTCCATTGCATGATGAATGCAAAACATTTATTTGTTTTTTCTAACATCTAAGCAGATTTTTGTCATTTGACTGGAGGATAAAACTATAAGAATATACAAAATATACAAAATTGTATTCTGGCACTTTATTTTTCTGCTTATGACGCACGATTTGCTTGAATGGTTGTGTCTTGTCAAAAGAGGGCATTTTGTACTGCTGTGTATATAACGCATGATGTGGTCTAGCATGCAATAGATCAAATGGGATGGAACAAAAATGCACGGTGAATGGAACCAAAATGCATGGTTGTAGGCCATGTAATGGTTTGATTAATGAATGCCACGTGACTTAAATCCTCCAATCAAATGACAAGGATCTACTTGGGTGTTATATAAATAGTACCAATACAGTCACCATTCGTCGTCGCACCTTGGAGATTGTTAGCATGTGGCCTTACGATAACGTTTCATGACAACTCTTTAATCAGCCATGTTGGGTGATGGATAGCACCCTCTGTTGGTGGGTTTTTTCGTAACAAAATTGTGATGAAACCGTTGGATTGAGGGTAATGTGGTGATGAAGTGATATGGTCAAAACACCACGCATTGGAGATGCTTTTGTACTGAGAAGAGTCGTAGTGTCTGGCATTGTCAATCACAACTCGTTCAGGTATTCCATATGTTCAGTGAAGATTTGTTTGGTGGCGTTGATGATGGCTTGGCTTTTACACAGAACAGGTAGCTTTCTGATGAACAATAGAACAATAGTTTTTACCTCCGAAGGAGAACAGGTCTGTGCCGACTACTTGCCAGGGTCGAGTGGGGACAGTGTGTTGAAGGAGAGTTTCTCGTGGTTGTGTTGTCTGAAATTGCTGGCAGGTAGGGCAGTTATTTACCAATGTCTCTGTATCTTTCGTTATGCCAACCCAATAGACAGTCTCTCGCTCTCAGCTTGGTTTTCTCACTACCTTGGTGTCCTTCGTGTAACTGGGAGAGAATGTGTTGTTGCTGTGTAGTAGGGATCACAATACATTCACCTTTGACGATTAGGCCATCTTCTACTGCTAGCTCGTCTCGGAACAGCCAAAACTGATGGAGAACTTTAGGTAGATCCTGTCGTCTCTCTGGTCATCCAGTGATGATTACCTCTTTCGGCTTTGTGAGGGTTACATCTGAAGCGGTATATTGCTGAAGTATGTTCACTCCTGGTTGCGAAAACCGTACGAATGTCACATGAAGATCAATGTTGATGTGGTCGGTATCTGTATCCGTATCTGTATCCGTATCTGTATCCGTATCTGTATCCGTATCTGTATCCCTCACGTACAAACACCAGATATGGTTGTCACATACGTGGGTCGGGTGTGCAAAATTAAATATTGTTAATGGTCGTTAATTCTTTAAGGTACGGTGGGACGTGATAGGCTGTCGGCCAGCAACATCTCTTTACCCGGTTGGTAGATCACCTCAACATCATAGGGCTGAAGATATAGGAGCATACGCTGAAGTCATGGGGGAGCCGCCTTGAGTGATTTGTGCTGGATCATCTCCAGTGGCTTGTAGATATAGGTGTGGAAATGCTCACAATCAAATACGACAGCAAGGAGTTCTCTCTATGTTTGCATAGCACTCCGTCTCGCTCAGGCACTTTGATGCAAAAGTGACTGGCTTTCCATCTTTGGTCAATGCTGCACCAAGACCTCTGCTCAATGCATCCACCTGTATTGTCGTTTCCTTGGAAGGTTCAAAGTAGGTCAAAATGGTCTCGGAACAGATGAGATCTTTGACTTTCTCGAACATGTTCTGGTGTGAATTATGAAGGAGACCAGAAATCTTAGATCTGCCGTGTGTTGTGATATGAAGGGACTGAGGTAGGTTACCATGCCAAGGAACTCTTGGAGTACAGTCTTGTCTGTAGGTGGGTTGATCTGTTTGATGGCAGTAACCTTGTCGGGTCAGGATGTATGCCATGCTTGTCGTAGATCATAGAACTTTATTTGGGGAGTTTTGATCGCACACTTTGAAATGTTGAACATCAACTGTAGTGGTCGGCAGCTCTCATCAGGTGATGGAGATTTTTGTTGTGCTCTTCCTCTGTGGTGCTAATTAAAGACTACGATGTCATCTACGATGCCAAGTTTGCCGGGACATGCAGTTTACAAGAAAGTGGTACATGCGAAGCTGAAAGACATCCTGGCTCATCACAATGCCAAGGGGTAGCATTAGGTAGCAATATCGACCAAAGGGGCTTTTGAAAGTCATGCGCTTTCGTTGTCAAGTATTACTGACCAGTAGCCATTCTTCGCATCCAGCTTGCTAAAATCTTGGCGCCTGAGAATTTGTGTGTGATCTCCTCTATGGTTGGGGTTTTGTGATGGCATCGTTCATTGTTCATGTCTTTTGGGTCGAGGCAGATGCATAGTTTGCCATTGTCTCCCCTGGAGACTGTTAGAATGCTGACCCAACACCTTGTTGCTCCATGCTCTCCAGCTCAGACTGCAACTCATCTTTGAGGTTGATAGAGCATCGGCGAGGAGCGCTGACAGTAGGTTGGACGTTGTCTTTGAGGACGATGTGATATTCGCCAGGGAAGTTGCTGACTCTGTCAAACCGGTTGGGATACTGGCGCTGTAAGTTCTCAGTTGAACCAATAGTGGGACACTGCGGCTTGGTGATTGAACAGTGCAAGTAAGACACGTCTTGGCGTGAATTCGCCAGGGAAGTTGCCAATTCTGTTAAACTGGTTGGGATACTGGCACAGTATAGGGTGACAAACTTCAGTTGTCGAGATGTGAGCAGACCGAGTATTGCCAGTGGGTTTCCGAAACCAGAATCCACAGCAAACCAGACTATCCCTCACTGCCTACAACAACACGAAGATAAAGCAGTATGGCTCAACAGTACTACAATGCCGGTATGTTGAAAGCGAATGGATGAAAGCAGATTTCTTTATTATGGAGTGAGATGGTCCAGCAATACTCAGTCTGCCCACATCTGGACAACTGAAGTTTGTCACCCTACACTTTGCCAGTATCCCAACCAGTTGGACAGATTTGGCAACTTTCTTGGTGAATTCACGCCAAGACGTGTCTTAAAGCTACAGTCCCACCACCCCGTTAGCGAGCCCGTTAGATGCCGGTAGAGCCAATATTTGTTGCCGGCCTGGTCACCGTGTATCAGCGCAGGACCACCGTGTAGCTGCGGCTCTTAACGCAGGTCAACGTAGGTCGCCGCCATGTAACGCCACATGCCGGCAACCGTCCCCGAAATTATAAAAATGTTTTATAATTGCGGGGGTGAACGGCGAACTTTTGCTTGCCGCCTATTAACGCCTATTAACGCAGGTCTGCCCCCATCTAGCGAGGGTCTGCCGTTATCGTGCGAGGGTCCACCGCCTTCCAGCGTGTTGTTGCCGCCTTGTTGCGTGGTATGGCGCGGAACTCGAAAGAGATGGCATCAGGGAGGCATTACTGCGCTATGGGACGGCAGACCGACGCTAAGGGACGGCAGACCGACGCTATGGGACGGCATCTAGCGGGGCTGTTCCGTAGGTCTGCCGCCCCCTAACGAGGGTATGCCGCCCTCTAGCGTAGGTCTGCCGGCCTCTAACGCGCGTGCGCGGGCTGTTAGCGCCTGTTTGCCTCCCTCTGCGCAGTGCCAACGCCAATTAGCGTCTCTCTGCCGCCCGCTAGCGTGGGTCTGCCTCCCTCTAACGTGCTTGTAAGCCGGCTGTATACCGTTTGTATGCCGTGTATGTGGGACTGCAATGACAAATCAGGGCGTTAAGAGACGTTAATAGACGTTAACAGACGCTACACCACGGTCATTTTATTTCTTGATGCCGGCATCTAACGCCTCTCTGCGGCATATTAGCGGGGTGGTGGGACTGTAGCTTAATGTTCTGTCTATACTTTACAATTATTATCAAGTAAAGTACAGCTGCCACCATGTTGGCATGTGGCCATAGGAATTGAGAATACGGAGGCAGGAATAACGTTTCATGTCAACTCTGTTGGTGGGTGGAGATGTGACAGAGATCATTAATGCTAATATATTGTTCATGTACGTAATTAACCGCACTCGTGAAATAACGCACTTACCTTTGGCTTAGCATTTCTCGGAAAACTTACAAAACTATGGCGTATTAATGGTTGCATAAACTTATCTAAGTCATACTTGTTACAGAAATAAAAATCACAGTGAAATTGTATGATTTACTGGAAAGTTAGTGCTTGTGAAAGTGGAAAAAGTTGTTTAACCACTGATTTTACTAGATACAAATAGTAAGGGATTTACATGACCTCAATTTTTTTTCACGAACATCTGTGATTTTATTGTTATATGCCGTCAACCAAAAGATATGAATGCTTTGCATTTGCAATGATTTTTTAAAGAAATACTGATCCTCAAAATGGACACATTCCTAATAGGAGTAGTGAACGAAAACTACTTAATTCGTTGAAAATTTTTGAGAAAATGAAACATTAATATCATGGTTATGAAAAGAAATCTTTTATTTGACAAAATGTTAACAGAACTTTTACACATTTCAAAGTTTTAAAGTACTTTTTGCAACAATTTTAACCACCTTCCATTTTATTGGTCTTTCAAGAATATTGATTAAAAGTTTTGAGAGCTTCTCCAAATTATACCATTTTATTTTAAAAATCTAAAATGTTCAAGATTAAAAACAATTTTACAACCATCTGGAATAAGATGAAACATGATTCAACTGTTTTTCTTCTTGGGTACATTTTCTGTTCCCCATCAACTTTAACAGTTTGGGGGTGAGTCACTATACCAACATCAATTTTTTGATCACCACAATTCTGTGCGTCTCAAAAAACGGCGTTCAAGACGTCCACGCATATGATCATGCATTGAAATTCAGCATTTTACAAGAGAATCCTTCACTGAAACAAACTGAAACACCAAACTGCTAATTTCATTTGTAAGTTACTGTCCAGTTGATTATATAATCTTAGTTGCGTCATTTAGGGTAAATTGATGATACCAAATTCAAAAATGAAAGACATATTCTCATTGGTTATTGAAAAAGTCCATGTTTGGAAATGAATATTGCCAAATTGTAATAGCGAGGGCAAGAATGTCGCCTATCCATCCTCAAACCAAGTTGTATTTGTATAGTATGTGTTGATCCTGGTGAGGTACATGTATGAATGCACATAAATACCTATAAGAAATAGTTAAAAGCCTTTTAAGAAGATGTTCCCTGAAGATAATTTCATTCAAAGTAATGGTTCCATATACAGTCAAAGTGAATAGTATACAAATATTGGGTGCCTTAGAGGCCAATTGGAGTATTTATTAATCATGAGGTAACGTCTGGACTGTTCCATTTTCACAAGGCGTTGTTTCCCCCTCACTAACAGTGTGCAGGAATAATAATGCAATCAAAAATTTAAATTGTTGAACATTTTTAGGTTGCGGTCAGCCAGACACACGTCATTGTAGTTACATTTGAAAGTGATGTTTACTCATGGGGTGAAGGTAGAAAAGGTCAACTTGGACATGGTGATCTTGTAATGCGAAGTTGCCCTGAGGTTATACATTCACTGAGAGGAAAGTCAATTTTAAGGTAAAGCACTGTTTCAGAGCATACTGATCGAAATGTCGAGTTGTACCTCCAGTTCTTTTCAGAACTAATTACTACTCAATTGAGAATTTCACATGGTGTCACCGCAATTAGTCTTACTTATCCTCCTAACCATGCAAGCTACAAGTTTTACATAAAGATATATTCTAAGCCACTTTTTATATAAGCCTTTTTATTCACATCCATCCATGATACCAACTAAAATAAGATTTGACTCTAAAAATATGTTTTTAGTTTTAAAACGTCCACACAGCTCATTCAGCCAATTCTCAAAAAGACCCTCTGTTGTTTATGTATGCAAATCATATGCGACATGTCAGTGGAGGTTCAATAAACAGTGTGGGTGGCAGCATAAATAGGTTGTGTGCATTTTCATATAATCAGTTGTGCGGCAGCAAAACCAATCAAAACTTTTCTCCTTAAAGGGATAATATTGTCATGATCAACAGGGCATGGAATCGGAATACCAGTTTTAGATTAACTCAGTGACTGAAAATATATATTACCAATGCATAAATGAGCCAGTAAATTTCTAGGACACTGATTCCATGTCCTGTTGAAAGTCTGCTCTGATCGTGACAAAATCTGCTTAAGAATTATCGCCAAAGTTCACTGTTCATCTGTGTTCTAGTCTGTAACTTTGAGGAATTATTGCAAAAATTCCATTGTGAAGATTTCCAGCTAGCCATAGCAGCTCACATTCCAGTACAAATTGTTCAAAAGATGGCCAATAAATAAGTGGCGCACTCCACTTACTGAAAAGCAGTATTTGGCTGAAGGGAGGATCAGTGATACATACACTATGCGTTAATGGACCGATTCATGCCACCTGACCAGTTCACCCCAAAATAAAGCCATCCTGAAAAAGTTACTCTAAATAAATTTTAAAAAGCACACATTAAACTGTAAACCAAGTCATGAATGGTAAAATTCACCCCAGTATTGATTGAGCATTTTCTGATTTTGAGTAAAGATCGAGAAAATGGATATTAAAGTATTTACAGTGAGTTAATGTGAAAATATTAATGTTATTCAGTTTCCTGAGGACCCTATTTTCTTACAAAGTGTGGAAATATCTATAACTACTGTATGAGTGTATTAGAATACAATGTATTTTAATACTAGTTATTTGTCTTGACATTGGTATAAAATGTCAATACCCCATCAATGAACTAACTAAGGGAGTAATAGACAATCTCTTGAAATGACTACATTGTATGCAAATATATCTATGAGGGGTCGTTCAGCATCATGGAATACAGGTTATTGGGGTTTTGTTCATGAAATTCACTAATTGTTATTGAATACATTGTACCTATTTATAAATGATATTAAAATATAGAATTTCTTAAGAAATACATTATGACATCAGAAGATACAACATCATACTGGTAGTTGACAAAACTGCTTCAATTAGTATGTTTTACATTCAGTGGGGAGATTGGGTTATAAAAAGAAAACGCTTAAACTAAAAAAGTTACTGTTTGGCAATGTTTTGCTAATGTGCATGTAATTTGTTTGTGTTTTCTCTAAAATGAGAGCATTTCAAACATAATATTTGTTCAGGATGATTGGTACCTTTACCAACTTCACATCAAGTTAGCTTATGGATAATTATTCAGGTAATTCCTAATTCAAATTTAAAGATATACATATACATGTATACCATACTAATTCAAAAGTATAAATTCAATGTAATTCCATATTTTCTTATATTCAAATTTGATATTCAGTAATTTAGTTTTTGTATTTAATAATAGCAAGTTTTTGATTGAACAAATATGCTACATCATGAAATCAGTGCTTTTACACACAATTTTTTGAATACTTGTATCACATTGAAAAGTAATTACTTCTCTTAAGAGAAATGGTAACATAAAAGAGTTAGCTAGATTTGGTAAACATTTTTAAAACACAAAATATATATATTTTTAGGCTTACACCAAGAGTATATTAAATAAGTTAAATAGGGGTACAGAAATTGTCCACACATTGAACATTTTGGACTGAATAAGCTGAATACAGAGGGTATATTGAATTTTGGCATAGCATGTAATAAGATACTCCCTTCTATGGGCTGTGCACAATATTACACACAGTCTCTTTATTTGCAAAAAGACATGGGCTTCAGAATCCGGACAGAGTTCCAGTTTTTCCTAGCATGCAACAGTGAATTACAGTT
Organism: Zoroaster sp. YZ-2022; assembly: GCA_029582265.1. Taxonomy (NCBI): domain Eukaryota; kingdom Metazoa; phylum Echinodermata; class Asteroidea; order Forcipulatida; family Zoroasteridae; genus Zoroaster; species Zoroaster sp. YZ-2022. The sequence continues at coordinate 23,911,518 of CM055827.1, forward strand.
TTTCAAAAACCTTGGGTGCTCAACAAATTCTATCACTACCACTGGGCACTTAAAAATATAGCTCAACAGAGTTAATGTGGACAGTAGTAGCTTGGTAAATACTTAATTTAATACATCTCAGTAATATTTTATTTTTGTTCAGGACATGTTGTGGAGATGGTTTTAGTGTGTTTGGCAGTGACAATGGTATTGTTATGACATGTGGAGATGGTAGTAAGGGATGTCTTGGTCATGGGGACTGGAGTAGTGCTTCAAGACCTCGTTTGATTGAAGCTTTGTTAAGGTAAATACATTTTCCCCTGAAGATATAAATAAGGGAATAACAGTTTGTCTCACAGTCTTTACCGCAGGTTAATGACTGGTTTTGGGCGTGGTCACGGGCGATAAGGACCGAGCCAAAAATGTAAAAAAATTGCAGTCCTTCATTTTAAGAAAAATGAGGAGAGCTGTAAATTGCTCTCCTCGGAACAAAATTTTTTAACACTGCCTACACTGGTTTATATTGTGACTGTTAATGAAACTGGTTATTAAGTGAGGAAAATCGTAATTAAAATCATTAAAACGATTTTTTTTTGTTTTAAAATACAATTTTTTTGTCAAGGGAAGGTACAAATCAGAAATATGTCATAAAACTATCATTTGAATGTTTCATAACCTTAGATGATCACCATTTTTATGTATAAAGAAAAATAATAGTTTTTCTGTCGTCTACTTTGTACCTTAAAGAAAACTAGATAAAAAACATTGGTTTTCGCCCGTTTTTTGGCAAAGAAATATATATTATTCAGTGACTAAATGCCGAGCAATCTGCAGTCAAGCCACACGGCCAGCCAACCCTATTCACGTTTGTAGAGTTCCTTTCTATATGGCCGTAGTGATCGTATGAAAATGCACGTGTGAACTGAACATGCTACTAATTGCATATGGGGGTAATTACTCAATTGCTCCAACCCCCAAACTCGACAGAGAAGAAGAAAATATAAACATACATTGTATGCGAAGCTAAAAACCTGGGTGGTTGTTGCGTGTTTTCCATTCGGGGATTCCGCCCATAGTTAATTCATCAGCAGAAATATATTGCATGCACATAGAATTTTGGGCATTGCAGTGAAAATCCTTACGGATTGTTGGAAAATAATGTTGCACATACGGTGTGCCCATAGATAAAACCAGTGCATGCGTTCCCCATTGCATCAACACCATCGCATCAATTATGAAGTCATCATTGACGTACCCTCAACACGGTCTAGAAATACGGAAACAAACCCGGTTCGGCGGAACCCTTGATATTTTTGGGTCGAAAATATACATGTAAACGTTAATTCAGGAAAGGTTTCTGAATATAATTTCAAAAATGTTTATTCTTAAACCACAATAGTGAAAACGTCTGTATTGTTTGAAATTCTGTCGCAGATTGTCCAAATTATGTCGCATTTTGCGATGCGATTACAGGGGAAATCGTTCACTGAGTCTTGTATTGTCTTGCTGTATAGTCTAATCCCAAAGAAGCCTGTAGGTCAAAGGTCAATATGGCTTCAAACTGAGGACTTGTAGTGAAAATACATCCTTATTTGCCATCGCAATAGATAAACTTTTGAGACCCTCCTTTAGTCAAAATCCCATCAATAAGGATACATTGTGATGTCAGATGCAATTGTTTATTTGACCTGATATAGTGTTGATGTGACATCCATTTCCTCTGGACCTCAACATGTTGTTGCTGTTGGAGCTGATGGTGAAGTGTTCGCTTGGGGCTTGGGTAAAGATGGACGACTGGGACTTGGTGATGAAATAGACCAGTAAGTATGTGAATTAAATGCAGCAAGAGTGCAATTTGAAACAGTTGTTGAATCCAACTTGGCTGGTGTTTTTTAGGAATGCTGGGGAAATGCTGAAGAATTTTATTTCTTCTTTTCATCTTTCATAATTAAAAGAGCCATATGTAAATTATGAATTGGCCCAATGTGTAAATACAAGCTTGTTAATACCACGACATATAATGTACAGTACCTTGCTGATTCAGACCATAACTATTATGGGGTTAGCAGGCATACATGTATATTTATTCTTAATTTATTTACTCCTTTTTAAGGAGGTTAATGCCTACCATAATTGTTTCACACAGTTTAAGCTATCTCCCCTTTGCCCAGAGTCCCTGGAATATGTCAGTGCAACAAGAAGTAATTTCTAATAGGTTTCATGCACATTTACCAAGTGTGATGTATGTAAATTGCACTATTTGGGAGAAATGTTCACTTCTGTGCATTCAGTTCCAATTATCAAGTAATAATTTTGCAAAAATCTGTTGCACTGAAACAAATTTGCAATATACAGCACCTATTCCCTGATAAGCCAATTTTGAAATGCTCAATTTTGAGAAGAACAAAACTTTGTCTGCAATACTAGGCACGTTTAAAGGAAATATTTCTGAGTTTGTCACTGGAACATTTGTTCACTAGAACATTTGAAATTTCTGTAATTGCAATTTATCACTTATAAGTTATAAAGCCCAGGTCTTCTCTTTTCATCATCTTGTCACAAATCATTAACCCTCCTACTTTAGCCAAACTTTAGTGGCAAGTACCTATAGTGGTCAAAACCAGTCAACTGCCTGTTTTGAGTGTTGACCCAAATGTGCACACAGAGGCATTTTGACTGGATTTGACCATCATTTTGACCACCCTGAACAATACCAGACAATGCTTTTGCCAGTCAAAAACAGTCAACTCATTTTGACCTGTAAATATACTTACTACACCTACATGTAAGGTTTGACAGACTTTTAAGTGCACCAGATATACCTTGGCCAGTATATCAACATTTTGAGTGATTTAAACCCTTGCAGTCATAGCAGGTTTAATAAAGTTTTAAATTCCATATTCGCTTACCTCTGTCCACCATTTTGACATTTGACACAATTCCTCTTTTTTGCTATTCTACAGCTGCATGCAAATCAATCACAATAGGCATAGCAGAACCATGATGACTGACAAGGTGTCCAGATTTGACTGAATTAAAAAACAGGTCGTCCAAATTTTTGAGACAATTTTTCAGCAAATAGGATCTGCTTAACAAAAACATTTTTGCAATATTTTTTCTAATGGGACTTAAAATGTTTTTGTCTTGTTTAAAGATTTATGGACCATACAGTATGTAAGTCTGTAACGGTTACACGTGTAACCGACCAAATTACACGGTTACAGTTTTTCGGTTCGGTTAACCGTAAACAACTTATACAAAATTGGGGCTTTCATTTGAAATTTTTTCAGCAAATAAATAAGCATGACGTTGTTTTCTTAAAAAAAAACAAAAAACATGAGACCTTTTTTGAAAGGCCAATTAAGGTTGCTATTCATGATGATCGCAATTACTTTTTTTAGAGAGTGTATTACATTGTATCATTCATGTGGAGTGTCGTGGCCGAGCGGTCTATCTTACTGGACTCAAGTTCTGGTGTTAGCATTCTGTTAGCAGCAGAATGTGGGTTTGAATCCCGGTCATGACACTTGTGTCCTTGAGCAAGACACTTAACCACAATTGTTCGTTATTTACATTTTTAACAGTCCATTTCATTTGCCATATATTTCACTCTTGTTTTAACATTATTAGTAGTACAGTCTCATTTTCATCATTTTCCACCTGATGCCCCAAATCTAGAGACATATTAATTTCCTTTGAGCCCGCCCGGCGCACTCACCATCTAATTCTCTGCACCATGTGACCTAACTGCTCTTGGCCACCAGTAGAGTCCTAACGTCCAACCAGCAGCGCAGCAGCCATGGAACATGTTCAGATGCATTATCCATATGCAACCACTACAAACTACGGTTCACTCGGTCCCGCCCCCACCGGCTGGTGGTATATCCCTCTACTATACACACCTCATCTCAGTGCATAGTACATGCTAGCCTGAAGATCTGACGTCACGCTTTGAGCTACTGAGGCGCGTGAATTACGCCAGATCCTGGCCGCATCCTGGCCGTGCAGCCGCCGTATTTTTCCCGATGCTGAAGTGTGACGTCAGATCTTCAGCACAACGCGTTAAGGTATTCAATGAAATCCTTTGAATGGTACGCCTGGAGCCTGTGTATATCCTATCAAGGATATAGACAGGGGACCAGTCTAAGTACGTGCAGGAGGTTTGGTCACGTGTTGCGGAGGTCTGTCGGTGATAGGATGGGGTGAGAACTGGACTACTGTGGTTTGTGTATGTGGTTGGTATATGCATGGAGGAAGTTTCCTTCCTCCATGGTATATGGCACGAAGGTACACATGGGCTGGGGACGGGGTACATGAATATTGGTCCAGGCCTATTTATTGTTTACAAATCCTGCCCACAGGTCGAAAGCTACATAGAAGCAGATTATAGTGGAGGGAATAATCCATGGATATCATGCAAGATTTTTGTTTTCTGTTGCCGCTAATCTGCTGATGTAGTTTGCTGTCCGTGAATTACCGGCATAAAATCATGCCGTGGAGTACATTCAGATTGACGACGTATTTATTAAAAATAAAGCAATTACACAGACATAAGTTGATATTTTAGGCTATAAAGTACTCTTGACATCGCACTGCCACATCCAGAATAAAATTCCTGTTCTTACATTGTAGTATATGTAATCCTGGCCCCACGTAGTATTGTAACGGAACCCCCCCCCCCCCCCCCAGGAATTCCGCCAGTTGGGAATTGTTAAATAAATGACCGGTTACTAATAAGCAAAAACAATTTTAAAAAAACCAATAATTTTGTACTAGCATACGGAAAGTCAACTTCCCAGTTGTTGCCGCTAATAATTTCTTTGCGACTTTTATTCTACATAATTTCAACACTTACTTACAAGATAAAGGCAGTATGGACTCAAATTAAACAAGAACATTAGGGAAACGAGCCCAGTCTAAAGCCCTTTTCACACGACAAACGCAAACTAGGGTCCTTGGTCTCGGGCGCCATGCAGTTGTATTGACCACGGACGTTGGCCAACTCGGATACGACCTTTCACACGGCGAAGAAACCAACGTCCCGTGTCACATAGCCTTCGTCTTTTGGGGTGTCAAAGGTCAACACTGTTTATAGTGCAGTTAACTGGTATCCGCACAGCTAGCGTGGAATCGCTATTGCATGTATTGATTACCATTCATTTTCCCGCGCTATTGTATTGTATGTTTATTGTTAGCGTCCGTCCTCTCTCTCTCTATACCACTCTCACAGCTCAGTGCAAAACATTCCGAAAAACGATATAGAATCGGTAATTTTTGAGCAAATGTCCAAAACTTCATCGAAGAAAAAAAAGAAAAAGTGGAGCACATGGACGTACGATGAGACCATCCAGCTGATTACGGTGGTAGGCTCCAATGAAGTCCAAAACAAGCTGGATGGTCTCGTCCAACGTTGTTGTTTTGACGTTTTCTACACATTAAACTGAGCAACAAAAGCATCATCATTAACTGTTCGGGCGTCGCCATCTTGATTTAAAGGCATCCTGGGAAATTTTCTTCTTGCGCGCATGCGTGCTAGCTCTCGCGAAACAATGGTCCTTGGTCTCTGTGCGGTTTGTTCATTCACACGGCCTATCGTGGTGAACTTTCACAACGGTGTTTTTTGTTGTTGCTGGTCTCGACCGTGGTCAGGAAAAGACTACGGACCTGTGTTTGTGCAGAGCAGAGGTACATTTCACACGAAGTGTATTTGACAACGTTGTGTTCTTAGGACCATGGACCCCCTGCTTATTTCCCTCGTGTGAAAAGGGCTTAATGTCACACTGGAGGTAGCACCTTTACTGCTATCAGTTGCAACCACAGCTGATCTTCTGCTAGATAAACCTGGTATCATTTTCACTGGCTAACATTATTGGCTGACCACAGAAAGTGTCCAGTTCATAATTATGTCAGTCATTGTGTGCATTAAACCATGGAGCAATGCAAACAGCCCCCCCCCCCTGTCCACACTAGCACCCACCTGCTGTACATGTACATGTACAGAAGGGATGGTGTAAATGGTATGCAATCCTGTTGGAAGTATGACCATGTCTGGTCCTTGCTCTATGGTGTACGTAGTTGGAGCCGGAAGTGCAGTGTAAATGAATGAGGGTTCACATGAGCACGTTCCTTCACATATTATCATGCAGGCCATTCGCCTTATTCACAAGATAACTGACAAATTACTGGAAAATGACTGTATTTTCACAGCCACACTGTGGCTTATGTTTCATGCACCAATTGTCCGATAGTTCTACAGCAAAGGAATAAATAGAAACGGATCATATATTTCATTAGCCTTTGAAAGCGAGGTTGCCCCTTCAAAGATACAAAAAATAGTCTGGTTACTCTGAATGAGCGTCCACTCAAACAAAAGCTCTTGTATTCAGGGATTAAGACATAAGATGGCCTAACATGATTACCAGTATGCACTCACAAACTTTAACAGGCATGTAATGATTTCCATTATGATTGTACAAATAGTTTTAAAGTTGAGAGGGAGCTGAAAGTGGCAGGTGGTAAAAAAAATATGAGGTGTTTCTTTTGTAGACCTGTATGTCCATCTCAATATATAGTAAACTAGTTCAGGGCACTTTATTTTTGTAAGTTATTTTAGTGGAGAGAATTTCTTCTGAAGGAATTATGCTCCGGAAAATAGAAACTGTGTTATTTTATTTTGAAGAAAAGGGATGGGAAAAGGGGGTTGGAAGGGTCCAGTCATAAGCTTGCACAACCAGAGTCCGGCTATATTTAAAGGTGCGGAAATCGGCCAGGATCAACTGGAAGGCGGGCTAGTTTAAATGCTATCACCGTGATGCTATTAGACCCTGCGGTAAGCAATGGTACAGACGTGGACCCACAGTTTTAAGTTCATAAACGTTCCCTTATTATCTTCGTAAAACAGTAGGCCTAAATGAACCTTCAAAATGTTTACACACAAAATAGAAAATACATATTATTTAAATTTCTTATTGTGTGTGTGCGTGTCAGGGGATGATTTTCTCAGTTGGGTGGGGCAGTAGGCCTAATGGGTGACAGGTTAGGGGTCAGATAAGATAAATCTGTCATGTCCCCCGGCCTATCGTAACAATTAAGAAATAGCAGCTGGTGTTCTGGATGGTTCATTTTCTTAATTTTGTGTATGATGGATTTATTGATGTATTGTAGGTACTCTGATATATTAATTATTCCTTCCCTTCCTTCATCTCCCCTCTCTCGGACATTCCTTTTACTCTCCTTTATTCTTGCAATTTTGCTTTCTACACGAAAACATGAAACAAAGAAACAATGGTCATCAATCATAATATCTTGTCATTTGTGTGTTATTTCAAACAAACACTCATCACTTACAGAATACAGATTTACGATTTAGATTAACATGCAAGCACATGTATTGTCGTCTATTGGTTTGTCTGTTCAAACAAGACATTACACTTTAAAGGCATGATACATCATTGGATATTGGAAGAGTACATCAATTTAGTGTTAAAAATAAACATAAAACTATACCACTCTGTGAAAAATTCATCAAATTCGGTGTACAGGTTTTGAGAAAAACAGCGAATGATGGAGGTCTTCAGATAAAATTTTCTCCTGGAAATATTTCTCAGGAGGATTTGTACTATAGTATCAACTTCATAGTCCTGAGTAGTAAGCTTCCAGATTGAAACTGGTATTGCAGGTATACGGTAGTATTTTATTTAATGACAATGATAAATAAATCACTGTTATATTCACCCATTTTACCCCTACTGAAACAAAGTTATACGCTGCTACAAAACATAATTATGAACACAATGGGTGGTCGTTATTATTTTTTTGTCCCAAAAGAATTCAATTTTTTTTTTAAATTGACTGCAAATAAATCAACGATGTTCGTTTTTTATTAGTACAATTTTGTTGTATGTTTGCTTGAAATTTACATTGGATTTGTCTCACTAGATTTTAAAACTTGACTAAGGGAATCAGTGAAACAAATCTATACAATTTCACAGCAGATAACATGATAAATGGGCATCCGAGTCCCCGGTGTCGAGTCCGAGTCCGAATCCGAGTCAAGAGTCACAAAGGTCCAGTGCAAATCCGAGTCACGAGTCACTTATAAAATTCTAACGAAAAAAAACCCTTATACATATGTCATTGTTCAGAGTTAACTGAAAAAATATATTATAGATATATGGGTATCTCATGTTCCAACAATTTTCCAACATTATTTGAAAATGGTTTGAAATTTCTCAAATCTTTCGTAATAATAATGTTTTCGTTTTTATACAAATGAATGATATATTTATGTTTTGCTCAGGTAGAGGTTGTTGGTTGGCCTGGAGAGGGTTAGTACAACGTTTAGAATTGGAATTTTGCATCATCCTTTGAAATTTACGTATTTGTTGCATACATTATTTTTTTACAGTGTGTAATAATAAAGAAAACCCCTGACCAAGTTAAGAACACTTTATAATTCTCATGACCCCACGCCGTTGTACATTGTACATTGCTCTCGCCTGATTCCATTTCCCAATAATCACGATGGATTTAGCAAAATGTTTTTTTCCCATATTTCGGCCTGCAGCCAATATAATATATTGCTAGAATAACATTTAAATAATAAAACAATAAAATGTTGCTATATAATGTCCCCAAACCAATTCACCATAAGCGTAATCAAATGCATTAAACCAACTCTTTTGAAAAAGCCGTAAAAATAAATATTTATGACATGTGTTAGTCTGACAGCTATGGCCATATATTGCTAAAAACATTAATGAGCAGCATTTTAAACAAAAGATAATTTCGACAACCTGACATATGTCAGCCCTAATCTTTTATTTGGAGGGAATTTGCATATTCATCTCCCATCCTCACTCCCAAAGAAATTCGTCATAGTTTATTAGGCTAGACTGTATTTTCAACAACAAAACCTAAATATTGATTTGGCTTCGTCTACAGGAACATATGGGAAAGATATTACTATCACATCTGCACTAAGAAATTGTTTCCATGAACTCCATAAAATCAAACTTTATACGCTGAAATAGCTCACAAATACCCACACAGAGCCTCCTGAAAGCAACATTTTCAAAAATGTTCATTCCATTTCTCTAGAATTGACACCAAACACCATGAAAATTAAGAGACCGGTGTTTGTTTGGGACAATGTAATAAGTCTGGTACCATCACTATCGTGCTTTTATTCCCACGATGTTGTATGCTGAAGCTTGGGTACATAATTCACTGTAATCAATTTCTGGATGACACACTTTGTTTTCATGCGGCCGCCGTGCCTGTAAGCGATTCCAGTCACATTACTACAAACAGAGAAGAAATTACACAAGTTGTGTAAAATCTTACCCTGTTTTAGATGTTCCCGGTGAACCTCCTCATAATGAAGTAAAACTTGACCAAACAGGCATTGGGTAAAATGTTACCTTACAGTTGTATAACATTTTACTGCGATATTAGGTTATTTTATTGACCTAACTTGTAGGTAAATGTTGGTGAGGTAACTTAGGTAACTTTTACGTACTTGTGATGTATAAGACTAAATGGTTTAACTCTATTGTGGGTAAATTGTATAAAGTTTTACTTTTTAATGAGTATTTTGTTTTTCTTACATTATTGTTTGGTAATAGGCCTAATGGGAGTTCTCTTTTGTACCTGGCCCAGTTACAAATGTAAGGATTACTGGTTGAGGTATTTGAAGGTTAAACAAATGTTGAGTTTTAAATAATTGTATTGGTGTTCTTATATAGTTCAGGTTAAGCCTTAGTTGTTCCGAGAGAAAGGCGAAACTATGTATCCGATTGACAGCGCATAATGGTCACGACACATGCATGCACATACTTGCACAATGACTTGTATGAAGCAGTCGTTGCTAGCTGGGCGCATAATGCATAAGGCCATGAGAATGAAAGTCATAGATTTGCGTCCACCGCCCGCATGTCCCGAAAGCTACCGCCTAAATTTTTCATTATTTGCCAAAAAAATCATTATTTGCACAAAAAAGGTATTTCCACCAAACAAATTTAGTTCCAAATCATCCACATCAGTAAAACGAAGTTTTTACCAAATTTCCACCAGTATGTGCGCTATAAATCATTGGCACATGTTCTCTTACAGTCTTAGTCCCGCGTACGTCGTTCACAAAAAAGGTCGAATCGCGCTAAAACTGTATGGTAAACTCCGTCCGATCCGCGCCGCACCTGCAACTGTACCGCCTTCACATGCACAACACGTTCTCTGTTGAGCCTTTGTATCTTAATCTTATGCCTGTGTGTGCGGCCCGCACGTATAATGATGCACGTACGTACACAGATTAGAAGAAACATCTTGTGATTGCGCTGTTATTAATGATCAATGGAAATAATGAATAATGAATAATGAAAAAAAGCCTCATGTGTTTTCGAAATTTCCCGGACGCAAATCTATGACTTTCATTCTCTTGGCCTAATGTATGGTACATGACTGTGTCTGAACGAGTATAACGCTGATATTTCATCCCACAAACGATTCAGGCTTAATCTAAACTGAAGAACAATATAACATAATACTCAACAATTGTTTACCTTCAACCGCCTCAATCACAGTGGCGTAAATATGGGTGGGGGGGGGGGGGCACGGGGGCACGTGTCCCCACCAGCCAAGGTCTGTCCCCCCGGTGCCCCCCATTCAGAATTTTGAAAAATAGGTTCCTATTTGAGAATGCAGGATTCAAGTATTGACATTCCCCCTAGAAAAAGTGGTGCGCCCCCTAGTGCCCCTCTGAAAATTGGACCTTAGTTACGCCACTGCTTCAATCAGTAAAATTTTGACGATACTCCCACTGCTGTGACATTATTCACCTTCGTGTTCTCCATCTTGAATTTGACGTTGAATATGAGACACAGCGCCTCGTGGGGGACTTGACATTAAATCATGTCTTTTATACACTTTCATAGTAAAATTCTACTAAACAAATGTAATTTTTTTTTATAAGATAAGTAAAACTTACACACTTTTACGTCACGCACAACCGTAATCGCACCTGCGCGCAAGTCATTAACTCTTGTATACACGGCCGGAAGTTGACCACTCAGTGACTCAATCAGTTACAAAGCTATTGAAAAGAGAAGTTTATCTTGTTAACTTGTGGATACCCCAAGCTGGGAGGACTGCAAGAATATCACACCTCGAACCCCCGAATCAGGTGTTGGCGACCGTGACATTAGACTGGGCTCGTTTCCCTAATGAATGCTGTAAACGAAATACAGACTGTTGAACCTTACGCTACATGGGGTGACTAACTACACCCCATGTTTTTTTTAGTATAAAATGTACAAAATAAGAAACTCTATGTCAGCGCAATGTGTTCCCTGCACATGTAGCAATTGCTTTAATCAATAATTTGGATGAAGCTGGGACGAACAGTCCGTCGAAACCGAGGGTTATGCCCGTAGCGGCTAACGACAGATTTCCTCAAAATTAACCCAAATAATGTTACCCTGCCACATGCACAAGAAACACTGTCAGAACCCAGAGCCCACATAGCAATACATTAGCAAACATTGGGAAGTAATAAAAGGCAACTTCCAACAAAAGAGGGTTTTGCATACCGATGGGCTATGTTGCAAGAGGTTTGACTTTGGGTTAAAAAATCGGTCAACTACATGTATGGACTGCCAGCTCTAGCAAAAAACACCAAATGACAAGTATACAAAAATATTGTGTAAATGTGATGGAACACAAAATGGGCAAAAATTTTCAAAACCTATTTTTGTTACAGTATTAGCCAGCAATACCAGTGAACAAAATGCTACGCATAGTTTACACAATTTGCAATTCAAATTAGCATTACATACACACACGAATGTTGCTAAGTGAACAAAACTATTCCCTGTGCTGTACTGAAGTAATCAGAGAGGTATGTAGGTTTGATTCCAGAAATAGCCAAATTTGTTTACACATAAAGCTATGGTGTTGACTTTCATTTGTTAAATTTATATAATTCACCATTTCTCCTTTTCTCTTTGCAGATGTGAACCAAAAGAAGTTAGTGTTGGACAAGTGTTTGTACGTGAAGTAAAATGTGGAGTAGATGGTACAATGTTCCTGACAGATGTGGGCTGTTTACTAGCATGCGGCAATAATGATAACAATAAGCTTGGACTTAACAATAGGCAAGGTTTTCTTATGGCAATGAAGAACATCTTTACTAAGGTAATTCAAATAAATTAATTAGTGAATAAAATATGGTAGTTCTTTACCACAGGATGATGACTGGTTTTATGCTTGGCGAAGCGTCAAACTTTTATTCCCATTCATTAATGCCTGTATTTTCATTTTCAAAATTTCAAAATTCAGTAATTTTTTTCAAAGAGCCAAATAAAAATTCACTTTTTGGGGACACACGAAACACGGGAAGTGTGCAAGGTGAAACAAACTTTGTCACACTAATCAGCGTCGCGGTTGGCTAAATTAAATGGCAGTGGTCTTATTTTGTCATGTCTTTACCTGTTGTTATGCAACCTACATGATCATTCAATCAAATTATCTTAACTGTATTATGAATAGTTCGTCGGGTCAGAGCAGAAAGGACTTATAAGATCTATATATGCAAAGTGTGAGCAGAAAGGACTTATAAGGTGTATAAATTACGTGCAATTTCATTATGTTAAGAAAACTTAATTATTTGGATTTATGTTTTATTTAACAATGATAGTACTCACAATTTATATTTAGCACTAAAGACCCATTATCTTGTACTTAATTAGGTAATTACACTTGATTAATCTTATAAGACCTTTTGTCTTTAAACAATAAAATTGTCATCAAGTGTGTATAAGTCCTTACTGCTCTGAGCAGATGAGTTAATGTTGAATTGACTGGATTCATTACTTCATCAAGTCTAATCTTTATAATGGTATAGAAGAATACATGTACATGTTTCTCGCAAGTTTGTTTTTTGATTTTTTGTTTTGTTTATTAATTTCGCCCTCCCTTTTTGTTTTGTTTATTGGTTTTCAATAAATGTGTAACAGGTGTGGCACATTCATTTCCTGATGCAACATAGACATGTAGTTTAATTATTTTATAAATTCCAACTGAATGACAAGGCAGACACTTAAATCATTTTTATCAAAGATGTTAATTGTGATGACAATCAAGATGACTATGGGTTAGGTCTCTTTAGTCTTAGAAAGGTGGCTCTGAAAATGGATACGTTTTAATTGAAGTCAATTAAAATAGAAACCACTCGATTAGTTCATTCAATCAAGGTACGATATTGAACCAGTTCTAATACTAATGACTTTACATATGTATATGTCTAAATAAAAAATATAATAAGAACTTTAAACAATTTCATACAATAAATTGGTTTTACAAATGTTACTGGAAATTTCTTTCTCAAATTTGTATGCACAGACGGAGGTCGAAGGTAGGAAAGTACCAACTAAAATCAAAGTGCTGAGTTCCTTCAGAGTTATAGACATGATATTGGGACATCATCATAGTGCAGTCCTTGTAGAACCTGGGGTGCTTTATACATTTGGCAAAAACACTGATGGACAGCTTGGTGTAGGTAATACAAAACCTCGTGAAACACCAATGCAGGTAAAAGAGATGTCTGACAAAGTCATAATGGTAAGTCAAATCCTAAACATTTGTTAAACACTGCATGTATATCCTGTAGGCATTGATTTTAACTGCGGCCATTGCCGTGGTGCCCCTCCTAGTTGGCCATTATGCATCTATAAAAAAACACCCATGTCACAGCCATCTTGGCCAGCCTGCCCCTTCAAGGCTTCAGCACCCAACTGACCTCTGATGTAAATGTCAATCGTCATAAATTTTTACAGTGATCATATGACATGTGGACCAGACATGTGGACAGTAAGCATATCATACATGTACATTCATGTATGTACAGTACGTACATATGCATGGACATAAAATGGTACGCAACATTACAAATCAATCGTATAATAAGCTGCTGAATAACATAATTCTTAGAAAAAAAAACAGACAAAAACGGATGTTTTTATCTAGTTTTTGTTAAGGTACAAAACATTTTTTTAATTAAAAATGGCCAGTGGGTATTATACAAGGAACTTGGTGTCTCTTGAAATTTTGAGGCAGCCAAGGCCAAAGTGGCCGTACTCTCTCAATCCTTAAGGTGGAGGCCTGATCCTGTCGAATACATGTACTACAGTTGTTTCTGTGCATGACCCAATCATCTGACACTTACATTTTTAATACAGGACTAGATTTTCATGATTATATCTTTAGGCCATGGGCAGAACACCTTGTTTCATCTCTGTATAATTTATCTATTGATTTTCATGAAATTTGTATATGTATTTTGACTTAATAAAAGGAATGTTAAATATTGGCATATGGCAAAGTACATGTACATTTATTTCAAACTGTAGTTTTCAAGAAATATATCATAAAATTAACTAGTAAAAGTTTCATCACATAAATTGGTCATGTTTTTTAGAAACAGTTCCTGTTTTCTATAAGAAAACTTAAGACAAATTGTTTTCTCAGGATGGTGTAGCAACTTTACACCAAGTATGTTTTGAAATAATAATTTGTTAATTTGATAATGTCGTACCCTCCCTTTAATCACAAGATCTGTTAAATGAGATCAAAACTTTTCCTATAGGTTTCTGTATAAGGCCATATTTAAGGTTTTGGAAATACATGAACTTGGCCCATAACTTTTTTTTTTAACTCTTCAGTTATTCTTTTCAACAGATCATTTATTTGAACAATTCCATTATTTTGTTAATTTAATACTAGAATGCAGTACAATATTTTGTTGTTTCATTTTTTGTTTTAAGTAAATAAATGTCTATAGTATCAGATATTTTTATTTGCATAGGTGCATTTACATGTACCACTGTATAACTGTAATTCAATACATGTAGCCTTCATAATAACATATTTGTCATGGCAACCTCATATGACTTTGGAAGTTAGCAAGTTTGATGTCGCTTGGTGGCACATGTAGTTATCAGAAGATATGATAACAAATCGTATTAGGTTAATTCCGGGGGCCTGAAAGGAAAGGAGAAATATCTTCAAAAACCAATCCACTTCTCTTGATAATTCTATCAATTTCGTCAGAGCATTAGGGAAAATCACAAAAAACATCCGTGTTTTAAATAAAGCAATCTGAGAGCCAGTACTAGAGGCCAGCATGAGTATAAATTTGAAATAAGGTGTTACAAAATTCAACTATAGTCCTTCAACCAGTACCTACTTGTACTGCATGTTCAAGGGTTGACAGTTTTATAGCATTAATAAGATAATTAAATAATTTCATTTATAAGATAATAATATAAAGCATGAATAAGATAACTAAAAAAGTGGACCTGATAATTGAATTAAAGTGTTTTTGTAATCATTTTCTAGACTGTGGCATGTGGAGATAATTATACAGTAGCTGGTACAATGAACAATGCACTTTACATGTGGGGAAGAGGATGTCGCCCAACATCACAAACAACTGAAGAATTAATTCAGGACTCAAAAAACCATGACAAGGACCAAACTTCAGATTTAAGTCTGTTACAACCCTCTTCTAGTACATCACATGAGGAAGTTGCTCCTGTACCGTTAATAACTAAGCGTAAGTAAACTGTTTAATGCAAGAGAACAAGTAAC
This sequence comes from Zoroaster sp. YZ-2022, assembly GCA_029582265.1. Classification (NCBI taxonomy): domain Eukaryota; kingdom Metazoa; phylum Echinodermata; class Asteroidea; order Forcipulatida; family Zoroasteridae; genus Zoroaster; species Zoroaster sp. YZ-2022. Next base: position 23,927,139 of record CM055827.1, read on the forward strand.
TTGTGAACAACTAACCAACTCCTGAACAACCAACATCCAGTATACTGCACATGCAATTGAGATGTCCAGGCATGATTTTAGAAGCTAAATTGCATTTTGATCCATCTGCCAATAATACTACCAAAATGTCAGCCCCACATCCTACTACTGAGACAAAGGACCATTCACATAATGTACTGGCCATTGTCAAACTTTTCTCTCCGGTCAGCGGGCCTTTTGTCAAATGCAGCCCATTAGTGGTGTAGGGATAAGTCTGTGGATCATATTATGAACATAGAAATATTAGATTACCTGTACAACATGACAGAATAATTAGAAATTATTTTAGAAATTTAAATTTAACTGAACTTTTAATTGTCCCAAAATAAGGAAACCTTTAAATAAAGTATTTGATTTTGTATTCATGCTCCTCAAAAGTAAGATGTAAAGGTATATGAATTGTCTTTTGCCATTGTACATTGAAAAATTTGGATGTGAATAAATTAGTGACTAAATTGAGACCTATAAAAGTATTTACAGTACAGGACACATATCAATGCACATCCCATTTGCTTACAGATACAGACTGTTACATGTACATTTGTTTCCTCCCAAGTTATTTGTTTGTTATTTGTGTTTTTTTGTTTAATACTTGTAGATTATCAAATTTATTTTATATTTATTTTAGTATGATATGACCTGCATTGTCATAAAGACATCAGTTTACAATTTGTCATGAGTCTTATTTGACGTATTATTGTAGAAGCTCCAAAGAGTGCACCATCTTATGGCAGACGTGATAAAGCAATCAGTAATGACAGTGTATTTACATTTGAAGAGAAACTAGTACCTCAACATGGAGAGACTAACTTGTCAGGTGAGTACCATGTCACCATGTACATGTGTACAGTTGATTCTCATCTTAAAGCTTTTATACACGGTTGAATTGGTATTATTTGAAAACAAGACAACTTTTCTTACAGCAGGGAGTAATCAACTCCTGGTCATGTTTTACAGGATCCAAAATATGAATATCTATACTATTAAAGCCGTAACTTACTCCATCTTGAATTCTGGGGTCATGCGCTGTGCCATCTTGGCAGCAGTGGTATCCCACATGGACACCAGTTACATTGCCTGTTGCCCGAGTCCCATTATAGGAACATTCTGATTGGGAGCGCCCGAATCCCATCATAGGAATGTTATGATTGGATAGCTGTAGTTTCCACTGTCGAATGTACAAAAATATTGCAATATTTTGACCCGTAGAAGTAGTGAATATTATGATATAAAAATTAAATAAAAGTAACCCATTCATTGAAATTTGTTATTTGAGTGTTTTGATGATGTGCATTGCCATCTACAGTAAGGTAGAGTTACGTAGGAAAGTGACAGTGCCATCAATGGTCCATGAATACACTTGGCTCCTTCATAAAAACCTCATTCTGGACACAGTATCATCAGGATTTGAAAGGTTGACACAACAATCCTTCGTTTCAATTATTTTTACCAAAATTTAATAGTCTAACTGTACACAATGAATGCATTTTGCACCAAGGATTACTTCAAAACAAGATAGGACAGTTGGTAACCAAGGTAAAATCTGTTTGTCAGCATACGCTCGACCAGTGCCCGGATTGGAGGGGGCATGTTTCAAGTGCGAATTGGACATGCATATGGGGCATTAAAACGCAAATGCAGAGATAAAGCATTGTCCACGGATGATATCCATGAACGGATAAAGAAGAAAATAAAACAAAGTAATCAAATTAGTGCGTTCATGTTCATCATGCAACAAAATTTCCGCAGTAATGTTCACGGCGGATGTCGAACTAAGGACATCATGATAATTAAACTGTCAGACGATTTCATCACTGGACCACCGAGCTTCCATAACGTGTCTTAGTAAATGCAGTCTATTATTGTGCCATGTTACAAGTCTGTAAGTCAATAAGTGTAATAAAAATAGCTTTTCGAAACTTATTACTTGCCATGGATGAGAGCCGTGAATGGATAAAAAAGAAAATAAAGAAAAGCAATAAAATTAGGGTGGTCATGTTCATGATGGATCACATTCCAATTAGCAGTCAGACGCATTAACCACAGGACCACCAAGGTTCCTTAACATGTAATAGTATGTCCAGTCGATTATTGTGCCAAGTTACAACTCTAAACGTCAGTAATAATAATAATAATAATAACTAGACATTTAGGTTTTTGTCCTTTGGACGAACACAGAGCTGTTACACGTTAATGACGTTGTGTTGTTTACAGTTAATGACCTTGACCTTAGATACTGGAGTATGCCATGAACTATTTCAACGGGGACTGATACTGAGGGTGTCTTGTTTTGTCCTGTTTGGACTGGAAGGAAAGGTCAAAGTAGGGTCGTGTTTGTGAATTTAATGTCAGATAAGTTGTTAAGGTACAGGAGTCTGCATGTAATGATCTTGACCTTTGTTTTTGCAAGGTGTTTGTCCTTCGGACGAACACAAAGCTGTTACGATTCATAATGTGTGGTTTATTTGCATTTCATTCGTGAGGAAGTTTGGGTGCAGTCAAAAAAATAATAAGAATTCCTCAGTACTATTTTTCTTCTAACATGTTAAAGAAACTTCATCGCATTGTTTTTGTACCCTAAAATATTGATTTTTATTCAAACTTCCTGTTGAACCGGAAGTAGAGGTCATTATGAGGTCACGATACCACAGCGCACATTCACAGTACCCATCAAGTCTATAACTGCAAAAAGTTTAAGTATCGAGTGTATACTTCTTGAGTTATGGTTCAAAATGGATTTGCTAATTAAATATTCATGAGACTGTAAAGGGAAACCGGATGACATCACGATGACGAAATTTAGTTATTCATACTAAGTTTACAATTTGGTGTATAGTTTGACCCAATACAATTGCAACGCTAAGAACAATGGTTATGTCACTTTTAAAACCGGTGACTTGAGGGCGCTATATGAGTTTTATGGTGGACAGGTCTTAATAGATTTGTCAACTACCAAATTAAGAATTGTTGACTGGTAATGCACAGGCTATAGAAGACATCCACTACAGGGCTGAGTGAGACAAACAAAATCTGTAAAAAGTACAACTCTTCATTAAATATATAGAAAACTGTTTTAAAGAACTTACAAAATAAATGATAAGTGGGTCTTTCCACACTAATGGGTATACATACATGTATGATAACTATTGGAGTGTGACATGGGAGGGTCAAATAAAGGCAACTATTTTGTCCTAATCTATTCCTGAACATTCCTTAGTATTTAATGATTGTGCATAACAAATAATAAGAAAATAATATTGGTACTTAAGAAATTACAGGATCATCTTTAAGACATGATGTTTGTAACATGGACAGACATGTTGTTTGAAAATTGACAGGAAAGTGACAATAGAATGAAATAATTGCTCAAATGCTTTTTCATTTACATCCCTAACCCCTTTTTACGAAGCCCGGGAAGGGACAGTGGTAAGAAATAAAATTCAATGGAGTAATCCGTGCGCCGGATTAGTAATCCGTTAAATGCGGATTAGGAATCCGTTCGCACAGATTAGTAATCCGTTCGCGCGGATTAGTAATCCGTTCGCACGGATTAGGAATCCGTTACGCGGTTTAACAATCCGTTCGCAAGGTTTAGTAATCCGTTCGCACGGATTGAATCCGTTCGCATGGATTAGTAATCCGTTCGCCGCGGTTTAACAATCCGTGCGCACGGTTTAGCAATCCACCACACGCATGCGTTACACATACGTTAGTTGATTCAAGATGGCGGAGGTCAATGGAAGTAGTTGTTCTGATGATGACCTTGTTGGATTACTAATCCGTGCGAGCGGATTACTAAACCGTCTTGACGGATTACTAAACCGTCGCGAGCGGATTACTAAACCGTGCAAGCGGATTACTAACCCGCCGCGAATTCCTAATCCGTGCGAACGGATTACTAATCCGTGCGAATGGATTACTAATCCGTGCGAACAGATTACTAATCCGTGCGCACGGATTACTCCATTGAATTTTTTTTCTTACCACTGTCCCTTCCCGGGACATCTTCTGGGTATTTAAGAAATTAGCATGTGAAATATACCCCGTATGTAACGTGGACAGACAATTTGTGACAAATGTCTGTCCACGTTACAAACATAACATTTTGAAGATGATCCCCTGTTATTTGTTTAATACTAGGAGGGTTGTCTTGATTTTTTCAGGTAACAATCCTTAGGGGAATAGCATTATAATGGGACAACATGTGAGTGAATAAATCTGTTCTATTAGTACTTTTAGTCAATTTCTAAATAAATGTCTGTCCATGTTACAAACATATATATCTTAAAGAAGATACCCATGTAATTACTTAATCCTCAAGGCACCTGGAATGTACACAGAAAAAAGTTAAGAGTAAAAAGTACTTCATTTTATTATCAATGTCCCATGTTCCTTAAATGTCACACTTTTGTACATTAGTGTGGAAAGACACAAATACATAATTTTGTAAGTTAAGGTTGGTGTTAAAAGGAAAGACAAAGTGTATGTCAGAGCTATAAGAAATAGTTTGCGTGGGTAGTGAACTCATTGTACAGTTATCCTTCAAATTACATTGTGTTGTGACTTCGTATAAGTTTGTAAGGCGATCTTAACAAGGTAATGATGTGTTCCTTGTAGAAAGATGCACTATTGTGTTTCTTGTATGTGACTAACAGGTAGTCGTAACAGCTAATTAAAGTTATTGCTTGAAGGTGGGCTTATCGTCACGATCAACAGGACATGGAATCAGAGTTCAACTTCAAGTTTAACCCAGTGACTGAAAATAATACTCACATAATGAGGTCATACTCATATTCGTGTTACTGCTGCATATATGAGCCAGTAATTTTTAGTCACTGTGTTCATCTTAAACTAGGACGCCGATTCCACGCCCTGTTTGTAGAAAGTCTGCTCTGATCGTGACGATACTATCCCTTTAACATCTTTACACCAATTCTGTTTATAGGATTGATGGTCAATACTATCCCAATGCGTGCATACAAATAAATAGGTACTTTACTACTTAACGTTAATTTGTGCACAAACTGAAGGGAAGATTTTTTTTGAGAAAACAAAAATTACAAAATACGGTTGAGTAATTCGAAAATAGCGGAATTCATGCTCAATTCCCTATAACCAATCTTCCCAAGCCTTCCCGGTTGATATCTGATCGTCGGAGTGAGTGAATGGTTCAGTTTTCAAAGTCCTTGTTTCAGTTACGACGGTGCTAGTGGTTGTTCCGCCATATTGCTACTGGTTAACCTAACGATGTGTATATTGCTGCACTTACATGTATGTAAAACAATGGGACTTAACGTTACGAAAATGTCCGGCCCTCTTTTACAATTTTCCTTTTTGCTAGAAATGTATGCTATCATATGAAAAGAATGCTCACCGGTGACAGTTCAAATCAGCTTTTCATCCTCGTCGCCAATGTAATGGACTCATTATAATTATCAAAATGAAACTGAAAGGAATCGGACGCAATCTGCTTTCATGTCATTTACACATGTAGGAATGCAGTACACAACGTTAACGTGTGTGGAGGGCCAGGGATCTATGTATTATTATTGCGTACAAAGATCGTCATTAATTGGACTCGCAAACACGTCCCACATATCTGTTTGTGTATTATGTACAAAGATATTATGGAGAATTACTGCCGAATAAGGAAGCGACTGGGTCACATCAACTTTTTCAGTGCATGTGTTTTGTACACAGATACAAAATGCGCTATAAATGATGTCATGATGACGTCACAGGACATTGCAGGCCAAAAGGCACATCTACAGTACCCCACAAATGTATAACTGAAAAAAGTTTGATGATCGGGTGCATACTTCTTGAGCTATGGTGATAACAAGATTGCCTAATTAAATATTCACGTGACTATAACTAAGCTAATTAATTAAGAATTTTAGTCTAATGACATTTAGAAACTACGTCAAGGCATAAGCTTCCATATGGTATATGATTTGACTCTTTCTGATATTCCTAAGAAGGACTTTTGCCACCAAGACCTCTCACACGTTAAGGCAATAGGGTTTTGTCGGAAATAAAGAATAATAAAAAATAAAAAAATCTTGACAGAAACAATAGCTGTTCCGACTATCAGGTCGTAACAGCTAATAAAGACTTGTAGCGCGCACATATCCACCCTGCTGGGCGCTCAAGGCGCGGAAACAAAGAAAAAACATGAATACAAACAATATACAATGATAGCATAGAAAAAATTATGTACTGAGATACATGTACCTGCAATGCAATTACAAATATACATCATCTTTGAAAAATTGTGATCTAAGGTGAGTTTTAAGAAGCGACTTAAATCTAGTTGTTACTATGACAAGATTTGAGTTTAGTTGGAAGATGATTCCAAAGTCTCGGAGCTGCAACAGAAAATGACCTATCACCCCAGTTACGTTTTGAAGTTGGTTCCTTTAGGAGTGACATGTTGCTGGAACGCAAATTGCGTAATGGAGTGTAGACTTTAAGCAGTTCAGAAATATAAATTGGAGTGATGTTATTAAAAGATTTGTGAACAATTATTAGTATCAGTTTAAAAACAATTCTCTGTGAAACAGGAAGCCAGTGCAGTTCTTTCAAGATTGGCGTGATATGTCATGACTTTCTGGACAAAGTCACAACACGAGCTGCTGTGTTTTGTATGTGCTGAAGACGAGATATTTGATTCTGCGGGAGACTGTAAAGGAGAGCATTCCCGTTATTGAGCCGTGATGTGACAAACACATGTATAATTTGTTCAGCAGCACTTTTATTCAAGTATTTCCTTATTCGGCCAATATTTCTGATATGAAATGATGATATGCGAACAATGTTGGAGATGTGAGGTTTTAAAGTCATTGTCAAGTCAAATATAACACCCAGATTACGTGCTTGTGATGAGGGGGTTATCTGCGAGTCACTAATTGTAATAAATGGGAGAGAAACTTTAGATAATTGCTGACGTTTTTCAAAAAGAACAAATTCTGTTTTTTCGTCGTTCAATTTCAAGACGTTTTGCTCATCCGACGACGAATCTCTTGAATACATTCCTCCAGCGTTGTAATACACGAATCGGCAGATTCTTGAGAAGATTTAAAAGTAATATAAAGCTGCGTGTCATCAGCGTAGACATGGTAATTTAAATTATACTTCAAAATGATATAATGAACTGGAAAGGTATAAACAGTAAACCACTGTGGGCCGAGCACAGAGCCTTGGGGTACAGAATAGTCAAGAATAATAGGCTCGGTGATAGCGTTACCAATACAAACATGCTGAGGCCTATTTAAAAGGTAGGGCCGGACTTACACCAATCCAGGGCTGTGTCATGTATTCCAAGATGATATTGAAGGCGGGAGAGAAGGATTTTATGATCGACCGTGTCAAAAGCGGCACTTAAGTCTAACAAAACTAATGCAGTGATTTTTCCATCATCCATGGCAGATAAAATGTCATTGTTGACGCGGAGAAGAGCAGTTTCCGTTCCATGAAATAGTTTATAGACTGACTGGAATGTGTCCGACAGGTTATTAGCACAAACATGGTCAGAGATCAGTGATGAAACAACTCGCTCGATTGTTTTTCCAAGGTACTTTAAATTCGCTACCGGTCGGTAATTCTTGAAAACTTCCTTGTCCAAATTGGGTTTTTTCAGGAGTGGTTTATCATGAGCAACCTTCTTGCTATCATCAGGGAAACAACCGGAAGAAAGAGATCTATTTACAATAATTGTGATATACTTAGCAAACACATCAATATTTTGTTTTATTAGCGAAGTTGGTACTGGATCAAGTTCACATGATTTTGATGGCGATTTCATGATGAGTTTCTTGATCTCTGTAACACAAGTAGGCTCAAACATAGACAGTCTACAATGTGGATCCTTGCGTGGCGGTGTTTGTGATAGAATGGCAGATACTGGGGGAAAAGAACGACGGATGTTCTCAATTTTTGTGACAAAAAAGTTTGAAAATGCATTTGCGAGGTACTGATCGGAGTGTGTAGATGGAGTTTTGGGTTTATGAAGCAGCTTTTCAACAATGTTAAAGAGTTTTTTCTTATCGCCAGAGCTCTCTTCCACAAGAGATGAGTAGTGAGCTATTTTTACTTGGTTAATCATGTTCTTCACAATATCACGTTGGTTTCAGTATTCTTGCCGATGTACTCCAAGTTTCCCATTGTCATGCCATTTTCGCTCAAGTTGACGGCGGATTTTCCTTGCAGTACGAATATCATCATTGAACCAGGGGGCTTCAGATTGTAGTTTAACAGTTCGAGTTTTTGCGGAGCGTGATCGTCCAAGATGTTACGGACAGTAGATTAAAATAGATTGACACAAGAATCCAGCGGCGTGTAGTTACAGAAATGGTAGGTATGGGAGGTTTTTTAAGGTTCATATCTGCCATGATTGCATAATGATCAGATAAGCCGGGATGGATAGTTATATTTGAGATGAGAGGTGAAGTATTTTGACGCGTTATCATGAGGTCAAGACAGTGACCATATTGATGAGTGGGTACTGTGATGTGCTGTATAAGTCCATGAGCAGAGAGCAGATCTTTAAACTGATTTGCATAATTGTTTGAAATGATGTTTATATGAATGTTAAAATCGCCGGTTAAAATAATGTCAGATGGGTGCAAGAGATAATCCACAATTAATTTCTCTAATTCCTGCAGAAAACTGGAGAAATTTACCATCAACATCCCTTTCTGGTCGATATATACTAACAAGGCGAACAGATCTAGAGTTGCACGTTACCTCAGCATGCAGAGATTCAAATGTTAGGTAGTCAATGTTAACATTTTTCATACTGACAGATAAACTGGATCTAAAGAGAAGTGCAACCCCTCCACCTGTCTTTTTTGGTCTGGGGATATGATGGAGAGAGTAGCCAGCAGGAGCGCACTCGCGGGGTAGCAAGTCATCATCAGGTTTAAACCATGTACAAAATCAACGAATTCATCCGATTTGTTACATATGGATTGAGGGTTCAGGACACAGAGCTGAAGTTTAGACTCATCATGAACATTTGGAGTTGAAGTTATGCCAATGTCGCTTGTTGATGTGGTTAAGTTCACTGTTGGGGGTTGGTCAGGCCGGAGTGCTAGTTGTGTAAGTTTTTCCATTCTACGACGACCAGCTTTTTTACCTCTATGTGTGTGGCAGTATGTTTGGGGTTGATTAGCAAGTATTCCAAGACAGTTCAATTGACTCAATGTTGAATAAGATAAAGTTGCATCAGTAAATGGAGCATTGCGAAGATTGAGTAGTTCATTGCGGCTGTAGGAAATTTTATGGAACTGAGTGGCATTGGTGGGTGTGTTGATCAGTGTTTCAGGTCCAGAGTTTGGGTTTATGTCACCAGAAATTAAGAGTTCCAGGTGAAAGGTGGCAGATATGAATTATCATTATATGATATAGGACAACTCAAAAACTTAAGATGGCGGATTTGTTGTTTTTTATGAAGCATACAAGCTGGTTGCATGCTGTAGCCATATTCTGAAGATGAGTCATTGAGACACAATGGTCCAGATAGCAAGAGTAAGATAAACAGTATGTAGACCTCCATTGTCTAATCAGAAAGCAATTGATCCAAACAAAAGGCTTGTGGTCAAGCTACAGAGTATAATCTCAAGCTACAGGTTTAAATCTAAGTCAGGGTTGACTGCACACACAAAAATGAAGATACAATACACAGTAAAAAATCTTACAGCAGAGTCAGACAAAAAAACCAACAGTTTTTCACTAATTATAAGAAGACAAATACTAATACTCACATAAAACGTCCTGTAGATTCCAGGTGTAATAAGAAATCCACTAGTATAAAAATGAAGACAAACTTGTAGCTACAAAACACTTACTTAGCACAAAAACTGGAGAGCTGTTATGAGTGGCTGCTTGTTAGGCGCTCATTGAGTTATAGTGCTTATACGTTTCCATTGTTTTAGCCCATTAGAAAGGAACGGATGGGCTTTTTATGAATTTTAGGTGCATCTACCTATCATAATAAATTTTTGTACCAAGTTACAAGTCTGAACCTCATTTCGTTAGGGAGTTAATTATAGGGCTGGTTCATTTTCATTGTTTTTGTCCATAATAATGGAAACGATGAAGTTTGTGTGGATTTTATGATTTTTAGATATATGTACATATCGAGACAAATATTTATGCAAAAGTAAAAGTCTTTGAATCATTTTGTTCGGGTGTTATAGGGCTTTTAAATTTTTTCCATTGTTTTAGCCCATGATAACGGAACCGGTAATGCTTCAGTGATTTTTTATGACTTAAGATACATGTACATCATCATATCAAGACAAATGTTTTTGCTCCATAGTGCAAGTCTTTTATTGGGCTTTGAATTTTGCCATTGTTTTAGCCCATTAAACCGGAACTGGTGGATTTTTTTTCAATTTAAGGTACATAATTAATGTTTTTACCAAGTTAGAAGTCTGAACATCATTTCGTTAGGGAGCCGGAACTGATGATGTTTTTATGATTTTTAAGGTTTTAGATTCATCTACATACATGTATTAAGACCAATGTTTGTGCCAATGTTCAAGTTGATACATTAATCCGTTCAATGAGTAAATTCCCCGAGAATGTAAGGGAGGAAAAATAATAATAATAATAATAATAACAACAAACTTGACCAAAAACAAGAGGTGTTTGGGTTGTACCCAAACATCTAATTAGAGGTATTGAGTTTGTAGAAAACAAACTCGAGTGTGCATCATATGTGATGACGTCATCACCTAAAGTTGTTAAAAGTCAAGAGTTACTTCAGGAGATATCAGTTTTCATAATATATAATTAAAATAACATACAATGTGCTATACTGAATACATTCTTCCAGTTCAGTCATCCCATATAATTTTAAATTCTTCCAACCGTAAGTTCCGGTTCAATCATGTGACGTCATTCATACTTCCTCATAATATGGGTGTCAATTGTGCCAAATTTGGTAAAATTCTGTCTGTTTTCTCAAAAAAGGCAAAAAGTCACTTTTTTAAACCTGCCGGTAGAGGACGCTATTAAGAGCGATGACGTCGCCAAATATATTTTTGAAAAGAGCAGATCCCACTGAACATATAAACCCAGAATGTATTTTTTCGAATACCCTTTCAGATATGCGTCAATTTATAAAGAACTTGAACTTGGACCGGAAGTAAGGGTCAATAGGGTCATGTCTTTGTATCAAATGTCGAGTCCTCCATGTTCTGTATGATTATAAAGGAATCAAGAAATTATCTATTGTGGTTCACCAGGTATAAAATATATTGTTTTAATTATAATTAATTATGTAATAATTCATTAGATGACCTCACCATGACGTCACAATGTTAACTGGAACTATTTGTTAAGTTTTAAGGTTCTTTGAACTCCGCAACTATGTTTTGGCTGAACAAATACATTTACAGAATAGTGATTCAGAATATTTCTTCACTTAACTTCCGTTTTCAACCGAAAGGAGAGGTCAGATTAGAGTCAGATTGAAGTCACATCTGTGAACGAAATGTCACATAACACTGGTCAACAAAAAAATTGCTACTGGGGAAATAACATGTTTTCTGAACTTTATTTGATATGCTGATTCCAAATTTGAAGTCAGAATTGCTCCAGCACGTCTAGAATTTTTGTTATACCTACATTCTTGTATTATATCCTCAGTGTGCAAAGAACACATACATACGCCTGTACACTGTTTGTATGAAACCCATTTGGTGCATTTTTGTGTCAAATTTATTTTATTTATACCATATTAATTCATTCAGCTTCCAAAAATGTGTGTTTATAAAAATTGTATTAAATTTAATTACGGAAACCCTGCAATTTACACAAAATGAGTAGGTCTATCCAACTTGCCTGTTTACTTCTGTCAGAAGAGTTTTCTATACTTTTAGCATTCCATGGTAAAAAATCAACTTCATATTAAACTCGGCCTGATTAAAAATGTTGTGAAGGCAATGGATCATAATGGAAGTGAATTTCAGTATCTCAAGGAAAAGTTTGGGGCAACATTTAAAGCTGGAATATTTATTGGACCCCAGATTCGAGAACTAATACATGATCCCGTATTCTGTACTAAGGGACCTAATTAGCCAATCTCGCCCACTAACTCCACCCAGACAATCTAAATTCTCAACCACAAAAATTCTCGCCCTTACTGTTTGTTTTACTCCAAGTCTCCTACCAGACCTTTAGAAAAACTTTAACAATAGAAGAAGCTGGCCACCTAATAGTTTGATGTAACCGCTTTGTCTGGCTGGGCATGGCCAGACCTTAATCCATTCACACAATGGAAAGGCTTAATTGGCAATTCAAAAGGTCTAATTAGCCCCACATGAACACTCCTTTGTCAATGGATTAGGAAGTTAAGAACGGCAGTTTTTTTTTTATAGGTCTGCAGCTTCATTTCAGCTTTCCGGACGAGTCTCACGATAATACTGGGAGAATGACCCAGTGGTTTTTGCGGGTGAGATTAGCAACGGTCCCTAAGCTTAATCCACTTGAATTGAAGGCTTAGGAAGCATTTGTACATGTGGTGCAAAACTTTCTTGGGAATCACAGAGCTGAAAATTATGATATGTTAGTGAATAACATGTTAGAAGCATATCAACAAATAGGTTGCAGGATGTCTCTAAAAATACACTTCCTGCATTTCCACCTTGATTTCTTCCCACCCAATCTGGGTAATGTCAGTGATGAGCATGGAGAGATTCCATCAAGACATCTCTGAGATGGAAACCCGGTGTCAAGGCTGGTTCAACCCCAGCATGATGGGTGATTACTGCTGGTTTCTCCAGTGGGAAACTGCAGGTGGTCATAAGCGGAAGAGCAAGTGCCTTAAGCACTTTTGAACAATTATAAAGGTAACTGTGGGATATTTATTATCTCAGACTCATATGTGTTGTTTTGATATTTCTGGAAAGATTAACATTTTTTGCTAATTAAAAAATGTGTGATTTTCTGTTTTTCGACTGGTTTTTAGTATCCCAAAATCCTGACATGCTCGAGGAATTCTGATGCCAGATTTGGAATCAGTACCTCAATTTCCTCAGTACCTCAATTTGTTGATTGTTGCCCAGTGTAATTAAGATCTTTCAGATGATGCAAAGGTTTTGAAAATATCTTTTGTGGTACATGAGATATGATTTTTTGAAATATTAAACTTTGATTTAGTGTAATTTGATATCTGACCTCACCATGATGTCACAGCTTAGTATACAACTACATGTTAAGGTCTAACTATGTGTTAAGTTTGAAGGCAGTGTTGAAGCAAAGGCTTTGTTCCTCAAGGCCAAGGCTTTGACCCTCAAGGCCAAGGCCAAGGCCAAGGCTTTTACCCTCAAGCCTTAAGGCTAAGGCCAAGGCTTAACCCTCAAGGCCAAGGCCAAGGCCCTCTAGTATAAAATTACTACTAATATAAAACATGTCACATCATAACGAATCGCTTATAGTAAGAATAAAACATCTTTATTTGCAATCAAAGTATTCACATACAAATATATGACTGAGTAGAAGTTCAGGTCTTCGTGGATACCATTTAAATATAACAAAAATAATGGTTTGCTTCCATACTGATGCACATTAATCTAAAACCAAGTATAACAAAAGTGGGATCTAAGAACGGCTGTTTTTAACTGATGTTACCTCTTTATTATGTAACATGGAAGTAATTTTATTTTCTGGGCCAACATGGTTAGAAATATTAGCATTACCTAAAACAGACCAGATTATATTCACCCAGAATTTGTCAAAAATCTTGGACCAAAATCCATTGAATGGCTTCGAGATTACTTCAGCACCTGTATCAAAGTTCAGAAAATCCCCAAAATATGGAGACATGCTAAAGTAATGGTAATTCTCAAACCGAACAAGGCCGCCGAAGACCCGGGCAGCTACCGTCCAATAAGCCTACTGTGCATAATCTAGAAAGTGATGGAGAGACTAATATACAATCGTATCCAACCCATTGTGGATCCTCAACTCCCACCTGAGCAGGCCGGCTTCCGTACAGGACGCTGTACAACAGACCAAGTAACACTCCTCACAAAAGACATAGAGGACAACTTCCAAAAAGGTCTCAAGAATGGTGCTGTACTGGTCGATCTATCAGCAGCATATGATGGCATAAAGGTCTTGCCCTAAAACTACACAAAATCATACCTGATAAAACCTTAGTAAACTTTCTCATGACAATGATCGCCTGCAGAAGCTTTACAATGACGATTGGCGAAGAAACCAGTAAAAAATGCTTCCTGAAAAACGGGGTCCCGCAGGGCTCAGTGCTCGCATCGATTTAATTCAACATTTACACTGCTGACCTACCAACCACTGTCTCAAAGAAATACATCTACGCAGATGACATAGCACTCCTAACCTCTGCCAAAAACTTTAACAAGCTTGAAACAACACTTGGCACCGATATGGAATCCTTAAGCCGTTACTTCAAAAACTGAAGACTCCGACTTAACATCACCAAAACTGTTTAGCAACTAGACAACTACAAAATCAAAGTCGTTTGCAATGGCACAACCATCCTGTATGATGATTTCCCCAAGTATCTTGGTGTTACCTTGGACAGATCTCTAACATATAAAAGCCATCTCACACAGCTCGCACAGAACGCCAACGCTCGCAACTGTCTCATTAGACAACTAGCAGGCCTTTCCTGGGGCGCAGACTACAACGTTCTTCGAATCTCAGCAATAGCTTAATTAGTATACTCTGTTGCAGAGTACTGTGCACCGGTATGGGCAAGGAGCACTCACACCAGCAAGATTGACGTAGCCCTCAACAACACCATGCGCATCATCTCAGGATGTATCAGATCAACTCCCACTCAATACCTTCCAGTAGTCAGTGGAATTGCTCCAGCAATGCCTTGCTCTTGCGCGACGTGCCGCTGGGTGTACTCCCATCTGCTTCATAAACTGTTGACAAACACCAATCAAAAACCCCCACCACAACTGCGAGTGCCATCAAGAAATCATTTCCATCGACAAGCCCAGAAACTGCTAGAAATTAGCACTGGATCGCACCCAAAGACTTGGGCACTAAACACGTGGCGGAATATGTGGCAAGAATCAGAATCCAGGACGTGGATATTTAACTACATTTCCTCACCTTCTACCAACCCACCATGATGCAATCTACATCGCCACTGCTGGGTCAAACTTAACAGACTAAGAACTGTCCATGGCCGATTTGGACATAACATGCTCCGCATGGGACTACGTGATAACGTTAAATGTACCTGTGGTCATGATGACCAGACTGTACATCACATCGTTCATGACTGTATTATTTACAGATGTGATGGAAATTTAACTGAACTCGACCAGCCTGCATTAAACTGGATCCATAACCTAACCTTGTCATGTTAACTTTGTATGAACCATACGATAAATAAATAAATAAAGCAGTCCACAGCACGAATCAGATGATGTTCTATCTAACCCATATAACTGTATGCAAGTTAAGTATAATTATATCTCCCTGGCCCCACAAGTACATGTATACAGAAAATTATTATAGCTTTGTTTTGGGGGAAGCAGCAAAAAGTACTATCATGGTAACAAAATGTGATGCTGTAAAAGTGAAAGTGTGTCAACATCACACAAATCTAGGGTGTTTTCCCTCCTCCGTGGTAAAACATGATAAAATTAGATACTGCAGACTTTGCAGACAGCTGACTGCAAGTTGTATGTTTGCAGAAAAGCAAAATTTCAAAGAAATTTACCTGACAAATTAAAAAATCGATGGGCCTTGAAGAGCAAGGCCCTAAAGTTGCAAATCTTTGACCCTCAAGGCCAAGGCTTTTGCCCTCAAGCCTTAAGGCAGCCTTAAGGCCAAGGCTCAGCATCAAGGCACTACATCACTGTTTGAAGGTTCTGTGAACTGTGCAACTATGTTTTGTCTCTGGACAAGTTTTATTGAGAAGAATGATGTCAATATCATATTGTGCAAGAGTTTATCATCTTTTATAACAATATCAATTTCATATTCAAAAGACATAAATTTTGCATTAGAATGTGTTGAATTTGAACTTCCTGTTTGGACAGGACGTATAGGTCAGATCAGGTGATTTGAAGATCATATATGACCTCATGATTATGAAGAAATAACATTAGTACCTGCTTTGGTTCAGTTTCTAAGATTGGAAAATAATCCTTTTTTTAAACTGCCGCTGGGGGTGCTCTAAACTTTTATGACGTTGGGTTCGGTATTCTTTCCCTGATAAGGCTGAGGCGGAAAGAATGTCATATCCAACCGCCACTTTTTAAGGCTTTTTAAAGAATTTCTTTGCAACCACTTACCAGTTAAAAATTTTTTTGGGTTACAGAAAGTGAAAACTATTACTTTTATGATGGTTTTCGGACTTTATTTCCCTTCTAAAAAAATCCTCCCCTTCAGAAAATAGAAGAATCCTAACTTATTGTATCCTCAATTTACCCTAAATGATGCACCTAAGGATATATCATCAACTGGACAGTAACTTACGAATTAAATTAGCAGTTTGGTGTTTCACTTTGTTTCAGTGAAGGATTCTCTTGTAAAATGCTGAATTTCAATGCGTGATCATTATGCGTGGACGTCTTGAGCGCCGTTTTTTGAGACGCACAGAAGTGTGGTCATCAAAAAATGTTGGTATAATGATTCACCCCCAAACTGTTAAAGTTGATGGGGCACAGAAAATGTACCCAAGAAGACAAACAGTTGTAAAATTGTTTTTAATCTTGAAAATAAAAATATTGTTTTAGATTTTTAAAATTAAATGGTATAATTTGGAGAAGCTCTCAAAACTTTTAATCAATATTCTTAAAGACCAATAAAATGGAAGATGGTTAAAATTTTTGCACAAAGTACTTTAAAACTTTGAAATGTGTAAAAATGCTGTTAACATTTTGTCAAATAAAAGATTTATTTTCATAACCATGATATTAATGATGCATTTTCTCAAAAATTTTCCACAACTGACGAAATAAACACCAACGAATTAAGTAGTCTTCATTCGCTTCTTCTATGGACTGTGTCCATTTTGAGGATCAGTATTTCTTAAAAAAATCATTGCAAATGCAAAGCATTCATATCTTTTGGTTTCCACTGACAACAGCTTGTTGATGGAACAGAACAATAAAATCACAGATGTTCGTGAACAAAAATGTTGAGGTCATGTAAATCCCTTACTATTTGTATCTTGTATAAAATCAGTGGTTAAACAACTTTTTCCACTTTCACAAGCACTACCGGTAACTTTCCAGTAAATCATACATTTTCACTAATTTCTGAGAAATGCTAAGACAAAGGTAAGTGCGTCATTTCACAAGTGCAGCGAATTACGTACATGGATGATAGTTGCCACTGAGCATGTACTATGACCGTGTTGGTCACTAATGGGGGACAAGATCAGACTGACATGACTACATGTAGCTAGATGATCCTAGCTAACATGACTGAGGAAGTCATCGTATACCACAAATGCCTGATTTTTCATGAAATAAATATCTTGGAATAATTTGAAGTATACATATGTCCGTCATCCATATGTTCTCAACCTTACTGAGCAGGTAAGATTACATTATTTAGCTATAACACACTATTTTTATTTTTTTCCCAAATTTGTCAAGTTATACATCAAATTGAAGCTATGAATGAGATATGACCTTTTAAAATTTGTAAAATCGTTACTTCATGTGCCACTAATTTGACAATCAAAGCATTTATGGTAACTCATTTCACAAGAATTACAAGCTATTAATGTAAGGAATTCAATTGTGTTTTTGTTTTCTAATACAGGTAGGTCATTTAGTTCTTGAGATATTGGCTGTTGAACTTGGAAAAGTGTGACTTGGAACACTGTTTTTTATTTAAAATTTGATGTTTTTGTGGTCATAGAATATAACAATAAAAATAAATACAAGACAAGAGTTACAATACCTCAGGAGGTATGAGTTTTCATAATATATAATAAAAATAACATATAATGTGCTATACTGAATACATTAACTTCTGGTTCAGTCATGCAATATAATTTTAAATTCTTCCAACCGTAAGTTCCGGTTCAATCATGTGAAGTCATTCATACTTCACAAAATTTTTCCTCATATGGGTGTCAATTGTGCCAAATTTGGTAAAATTCTAATTTTTTTCTCAAGATAGGAAAAAATATACATTTACAGAATAGTGATTCAGAATATTTCTTCACTTAAACATTTCTGGTTTTGAAAGAAAGGAGAGGTCAGATTAGGGTCATGTCTGTGAACGAAATGTGGCATAGTTCAAGGTCTTTAAGATGACGCAAAGATTGTGAAAATATCTTTTGTGCTTCATGAGATATGATTTTTTGAAATATAGGTTTTCCCGGCCAATTTCCTAAAATGTTCATTAACTTTTTAAAATCGGTCATTCATTTTCGTCTGAATTTGAATGCACGTCTTTAATCCATTTCAATTCGATGAAAGTTCAATCGTTTTCATTGTCCGTGCATTCGGTTTTGAGAAACAGACGGCCAATTACGTTACCTGTGCATTCATTTACGCAAGCATACTTTTTCGCGCAGAGTTCGGGAATACAATTTCGTGAATGTGCCAACAAAAGTACGTTTTTTTCATTCAAAATAGCAGATTACATCACAGAATTCCAAACCTGATACCAAATCTTATAAATTCAAGCAGAAATTGAAAAATGCACAAGGTGGTACGCTCATGCACAAACTTACCTCCCTCGATGCCTTGATCTCAGATGTAGTCAGTGGTGGCTTTGAGGGGAAGTGGTGGTTGACAGGAATATAATGCAAAGAGGCGAAAGAATAAGTATGTTCTTTATGTCAGATACTATGTAGGTAAATAATGGAAATGGAAATTAAGCAAAATCGAATGAAGAACCATAAAAAGACTTGAATATGTTGATCTTAATTTAATTTTACTCAATCAACTACAGAGATTTATATTTACAACCAATAATGCATGATGCAGTTTATAATTTCATTCTAAATTGATTTCAGGTAAAGCTAATTTGATTGACGGTTAATGAAAAAGA
Organism: Zoroaster sp. YZ-2022; assembly: GCA_029582265.1. Lineage (NCBI taxonomy): Eukaryota > Metazoa > Echinodermata > Asteroidea > Forcipulatida > Zoroasteridae > Zoroaster > Zoroaster sp. YZ-2022. The sequence continues at coordinate 23,946,207 of CM055827.1, forward strand.
AACCCCTAATTGGATCTGGTGCCAATGGCATTAAACTAAAAGTGAAATAGAACGGTCAATATTTTAAACCGCCCTCTAAAAGCGAAAAAGAAGTCTTGTAAACGAATCTGAATGGACATAAACGAAAGGTTCTGCACAATCACTTAACTGATTGAACTGAAATGGAATCGAATGCTCTGGTAGCGAAAATGAAACGCGTGTTCAGAGCGATTCTCAAATTCAGACGAAAATGAATGACCGATTTTCAAAAGTGAATGAATATTTTAGGAAATTGGCCGGGAAATCCTATATTAAACTTTAATTTAGTGTAATTCGATATCTGATGCCTTAACCATGACGTCACAACCTAGGATACAACTACATGTTAAGGTCTAACTATGTGTTTTAAGGTTCTGTACCAGAATAATGCTTAAAATGTTTAGGGCTTAATCTTTTTAATTTATTTATGATAATGAAACATATCATTTGGTTATTACATAAATTAAAATGAAACAAAATTCACTGATCATTTAGAAATTTGCTAACCGGCTAACCAAAACCAATATTTAAAAGTAAACACCGAACAATTTTGGAAAAAATTACCAACCATTTTGTTTTTCTAGACTCTCTTTTGCCACATTGTTTATTAAACAGTCATTGTGGGAAATTTATTGATGCTTTTTGTAAAAAAATTGCTCACATTATTCCATTTGCAAAAGTAAATTTAATTAAGTTGATAAAATAATAAAAAGAAAAGAAATAAAATACATAAGTTAAAATACATAAGTCAAATTTAATTGATTTTGAATTTAAATTAATTAACTCAGTGCCTGAAAACCTTTTGTCAAGGGCGCATTGGAAAACTGTTACCCTGAAATTGATTGCCCATGAACGAAAGAAAAAAGAACAAATCCTTACGATGAGTTAATTGAAGTTATGAATGCAAACTTTAAAAAACATCTGTTAGAATTCACTCTTAGATTTAGAACAAGCGTTAACAATTCCAAAACTGTGTACAAAAATAACATCTTGAAATAAAGGACGATAGTGAAATTACCGTAAACTGTGTGGACACGAAGTTGCTTGTATATGCTTAGCAAGGATGCCATTGTTGCCAAGCCAATATTTAAAAATAAACACCTAACAATTTGGGAAAAAATTACTTACCATTTTGTTCTAGACTCTTTTTTTTTGGTTATTAAACAATCATTGTGGGAAGTTTATTGATGCTTTTCGATTAAAAATTTATGCACATTATTCCATTTTCAAAATTAAATTCAATTAAGCCGATAAAATAATAAAAAGAAAAGAAATAAAAAGAAGATCTGGATCTCTTGCCTGAAAATCAAAAGTAAATAATTTTGTATTTAAACTTACAAAATAATATGCTTGGGTGTCTCAGAATAATTTTTACCAAAGGTGCAATGCTGAGTGTTGACAATCTTAAAATCTTCTAATCTGGTCTGTGCTCTGACCATTTTGTTAAAAGTACGACTGTTCTTTCTGAATAATGGACACATCAGGGTATTTTACTGCAGTGGTAACTTCTAGTGTATTGGTTCCTCTATTCACCACATATCTTGTGAGTCATGTTGTACTTTGGGTGGTTATCGTCTCTTCTTACGCTGGAAGCTAATAAATAAATGATTTAAATTTCAAATGTTTGTTTAAACCTACTTTTTCAATATGTGACACTGTAAAAGTATAGGTATCAACTAATTTTAATCTTAAAATTATAAAATAAAAATAAACCTTTTATAGATGTACTGGAAAGTCTTATATTGTAGGCACAACATCTGCTCTGACAGCTTCAGCCTTGTAACTGTAGTTTGACCCATTATATTTTAAAGCAAGATTCTGCGAAGCAGTCTGAGCAAAACACAAATTTCATTGACGCTTCATACACAACACACATACTCATGTTATACTGCGGGACATGTACCGTACAAATGCCGCATTCAATGAGAATTGTGTAAATTTCCATGCATTTTCCCACAAAATTCTTCAGGTTTGTTATATTGAGAGGTGATGACTTGAAGGAACATTTGTGACCCAATATCATGTAAAAAAAGGAGTAATTTTCCATGCTCATTTCATCCCGTTACGTTGTAGGCCTATATTAAACTCCGTATATTTCTGTGTGTACGTATTCTGTGCACGCGCGATATGGGCTATTCGTACATACAGGGAATAGTAATTCAGCATATTGTTTCACTTAACCTTTCGGTTTCGACCGGAAGGAAAGGTCAGATTGGGGTCACTTCTAAAAACGAAACATGACATAGTTCAAGGTCTTTAAGGTGATGCACTGATTGTGAAAATATCTTTTGTGGTTCATGAGATATGATTTTTTGAAATATTCAACTTCCGGTTTCAACCGGAAGGAGAGGTCAGATTGGGGTCATGTCTGTGTACGAAAAATCACATAATTCAAGATCTTTCAGATGATGCAAAATTGTGAAAACATCTTTTGTGGTTCATGAGATATAATGTTTTGAAATATTAAACTTTGATTTAGCGTAATTCGACACATGATGACATCATTATGACGTCACAGCAACGGTTTCGTCAGCTTGTTATGTTATGTTCATGTGTTAAGTTTATGAACGCTGTAAACGTATATGCTGAGCAAGGATGCCTTTGTTGCCGGACAATCGCCGCTGAGAAGTAAAAAAAAACAGTACAAAAACAACACCACCTAAAAAAACAACGAACAATAACGAGATGTTCACGCTGTCGCTCGAACACCTAAAAACTCGAACAAAAACTATAACTCAAGTGTTTGTTGGAACAAACACAGTGTTCGCGAGAACTTCCGGTTAAATCAAATTATCATCGATGATGTCAGTGTCATATTTTGCAAAGTTGTATTTTTATTATAACAATATCAATTTCATATTCAAAAATATATAAATTTTGCGTTAGAATGTACTGAATTTGAACTTCCTGTTTGGACTGGAAGTAAAGGTCAGATCAGGTGATTTGAAGGTCATATATATGACCTCCTCATGATCATGAAAAAATAACGTTAGTACCTGCTTTGGTTCAATTTCTGAGATTGGAAAACAATTTCTTTTTAAAACTGCTGCTAGGGGGCACTCTGAACTTTGATGAGGTCATCAAACATATTTAAAAAAAAGATAATATGTCACTAGTCACTTTATTCACAGAAGTCCTATTCAAATTTACTATGGTTTGTCAGATAGAAAATTATTTTTCTAAACCTGTCGCTAGAGGGCGGTGTGACAGGCGATGATGTCATCAGTCACATTTTTTAAAAGGTCACATGTCAATAGTAATTTCGTCCACGGAAGGCATGCCCAAATACCACATCATGTTGGCTGCAGACCCTATAAAAGTGCTTCAGAATATTTTTTCACTTGAACTTCTGGTTTCAACCGGAAGTAGAGGTCACATTGGGTCATGTCTGTGTACGAAATGTCACATAATTCAAGATCTGTAAAGATCATGCAAAAATTGTGTAAATATCTTTTGTGGTTAATGAGATTGATTTTTTTAAATATTAAAATTGGACTATAGTGTATTTTGATATATGATGACGTCACCATGATGTCACAACTTTACCTGAAACTGTCACAACTTTATTATGGTCTAAGTATGTGTCAAGTTTGAAGGATCTATGAACTTGGCAACTATGGTTTTTTTGCTGGATAGGTTTCGCGAGGAAGGAGAAAAAACAAACAAACAAACAAACAATTTCAAGAGGTGTAGGGCAAAATTAAATCAATTGTTTATCTCCCGACGCAAGAATTTCACCAACCTAAGGCCAAAAAAAAAAGATGTTGAGTTGCCCTCCACCGACCGGTCATTCATAGGCCTATTTATTAATGAAACTTACCAATTTTCTGTGTATAAAACATAATACGTTTGATTTGTGAAATTTTCCACTGTAAATTTACCAGTACCCAAAACTCAATCTACATGTTTTCAAATCGAATGGCCCCGGCCCTCACATGGTGCACTGCCTTCGCACACACTGTGTGCCAACGATTGCGACTCAAATCTACACGTTTCCAATCGAATGGCCCCTCACATGTTTTCCACTGGCTTCGCGCACTGTTTTGTTTGTCAATGATTGCCACTCAATCTACACGTTTTCAAATCAAATGGCCCTCACACGTTGTGCACTGGCTCCCCGCACTGTACGTGTGTCAACGATTGCGACTCGATCTACACGTTTTCAAATCGAATGGCCACTCACATGTTGCATGTTGAGCATTGCACGCAATATGGTTGAATTTGCTGTGTCAATCACAGCGAAAAGTACAACAAAAATGCTTCGGATACTTTTATTCTGAAGCAAAATTCCTTGCTGATAGGTATACAAATGTCTTAATATCCTATGTCAACCAATAAAGTTGCATAAAGATGCATAAAGTTGTTAAGAACAAAAGTGCTAGAAACAAGTGTATGAAATGTTGAAATAAAGTTGTTGAAAGATTATTATAAAGTTGAATGTGTGATGTCTTTTTATTCTTTAGGTACTTGTGCATACTGCTTGATCATTGTCTTTGAAAAACATGGTATGTGGTTTCAGTTCCAATGCATTTCAATCTTAAAATGACAGTCAAGGAGAAAAAAAAATAATAACTAGACAGCAGTGTTTGTGATATTACAAACACATAGGCGTTCGAGTTTTGTCAGGGCAGTGATGATGACGTCAGAATGTTTTGTTAAAGAAACTTTCACTTCCGGTTTAGACAGAAAGTAAAGGTCAAATTGGGGTCATGTTTTTGTAAATATTTTTGACAGTTAACAATCTGTACGATAGTGCAAAAACTGTGAATTTACCTCTTGTGGTTGTTGAGATATGATTTTTTTTAAATATTAAACTTTGACTTCCGGTTTGGACAGGAAGTAAGGTCAAATTGGGTAACCTTTTTGTAAATATTTTTTGACAATTAACGATCTGTACAATGGTACACAAATTGTGAATTTACCTCTTGTGGTTGAGATATAATTTTTTTTAAATATTAAACTTTGACTTCCGGTTTGGACAGGAAGTAAGGTCAAATTGGGGTCATCTTTTTGTAAATGTTTTTCACAATTAACGGTCTGTACAATGGTACAAAAATTGTGAATTTACCTCTTGTGGTTGAGATATAATTTTTTTAAATATTAAACTTTGACTTCCGGTTTGGACAGGAAGTAAGGTCAAATTGGGGTCACCTTTTTGTAAATATTTTTTGACAATTAACGATCTGTACAATGGTGCAAAAATTGTGAATTTACCTCTTGTGGTTATTCAGATATGATTTTTTTAAATATTAAACTTCGACTTCCGGTTTGGACAGGAAGTAAGGTCAAATTGGGGTCATCTTTTTGTAAATATTTTTGACAATTAACGATCTGTACAGTGGTACAAAAATTGTGAATTTACCTCTTGTGGTTGTTGAGATATGATTTTTTTAAATATTAAAATTTGACTTCCGGTTTGGACAGGAAGTAAGGTCAAATTGGGGTCACCTTTGTGTAAATATTTTTGGACAATTAATGATCTGTACAATGGTGCAGAAAATGTCAATTTACCTCTTGTGGTTGTTGAGATATGATTTTATAAAATATTAAACTTTGACTTCCGGTTTGGACAGAAAGTAATGTCAAATTGGGGTCATCTTTTTGTAAATATTTTTTCACAATTAACGATCTGTACAATGGTACAAAAATTGTGAATTTACCTCTTGTGGTTGAGATGTAATTTTTTTAAATATTAAACTTTGACTTCCGGTTTGGACAGGAAGTAAGGTCAAATTGGGGTCATCTTTTTGTAAATATTTTTTGACAATTAACGATCTGTACAATGGTACAAAAATTGTGAATTTACCTCTTGTGGTTGTTGAGATATGATTTTTTTAATTATTAAAATTTGACTTCCGGTTTGAACAGGAAGTAAGGTCAAAAATTGGGGTCACCTTTGTGTAAATATTTTTGGACAATTAATGATCTGTACAATGGTGCAGAAAATGTCAATTTACCTCTTGTGGTTGTTGAGATATGATTTGTTTAAATATTAAACTTTGACTTCCGGTTTGGACAGGAAGTAAGGTAAAATTGGGGTCACCTTTGTGTAAATATTTTTGGACAATTAATGATCTGTACAATGGTGCAGAAAATGTCAATTTACCTCTTGTGGTTGTTGAGATATGATTTTATAAAATATTAAACTTTGACTTCCGGTTTGGACAGGAAGTAAGGTCAAATTGGGGTCACCTTTTGTAAATATTTTTTTGACAATTAACAATCTATACAACGGTAGAAAAAATGTCAATTTACCTCTTGTGGTTGTTGAGATATGATTGTTTTTAAATATTAAACTTTGACTTCCGGTTTGGACAGAAAGTAATGTCAAATTGGGGTCATCTTTTTGTAAATATTTTTTGACAATTAACGATCTGTACAATGGTACAAAAATTGTGAATTTACCTCTTGTGGTTGAAATATAATTTTTTTAAATATTTAACTTTGACTTCCGGTTTGGACAGGAAGTAAGGTCAAATTGGGGTCATCTTTTTGTAAATGTTTTTTGACAATTAACGGTCTGTACAATGGTACAAAAATTGTGAATTTACCTCTTGTGGTTGTTGAGATATAATTTTTTAAATATTAAACTTTGACTTCCGGTTTGGACAGGAAGTAAGGTCAAATTGGGGTCACCTTTTTGTAAATATTTTTTGACATTTCACGAACTGTACAATGGTACAAAAATTGTGAATTTAACTCTTGTGGTTGTTGAGATATATTTTTTAATATTAAACTTTGACTTCCGGTTTGGACAGGAAGTAATGTCAAATTGGGGTCACTCACAACTCGTGTTTCATCTACTAGTACTTGTTAAGTTCCAAGTTCATGTGAAGTTTGCAAGTATGTGTTTGTTACCGGACAGTCGCGGGGGAGAAGAAGAAGAAGTAAAAACTAGAGCTTAAGTGTTTGTTGGAACAAACACACGGTGTTCGAGTCCACTTCCGGCTCAATCAAATTATCAACGATGATGTCAATATCATATTTTGCAAAGGTGTATCATCTTTTATTATAACAATATCAATTTCATATTCAAAAATATATCAATTTTGCATTAGAATGTGTTGACTTTAGACTTCCTGTTTAGACCGGAAGTAAAGGTCAGAACAGGTGATTTGAAGGTCATATATATGACACAATGAAACTTCCTCATGATCTTGAAAAAATAACGTTAGTACTTGCTTTGGTTCAATTTCTGACATAGGAAAATAATCCTTTTTTTTAAATGCCACTAGGGGCGCTCTGAACTGTTATCAAACATATTTTTTGAGAATATAAGATGTCACTATCACTTTATTCGCAGAAGTCATATTCAAATTTCCTATGATTTTTGAGCTAATTATTTTTCTAAACCTGCCACAAGATGGCACTGTGACAGGTGATGACGTCATCCTTCACAGTTTTAAAAAGGTCACATGTCAATAGTAATTTCGTCCACTGAAGGCATATACCATATCCGGTTTCGACCGGAAAGAGAGGTCTGATTGGGGTCATGTCTGTGTACGAAATATCACATAATTCAAGATCTGTAAGATGATGCAAAGATTGTGAAAATATCTTTTGTGGTTCATGAGATATGATTTTTGGAAATATTAAAATTAGATTTTAGTGTATTTCGCTATCTGATGACGTCACCATGACGTTACAACTTTACCTGAAACTATATGTCATAAATTTATTGACAACTACATGTTATGGTATAAGTATCTGTCAAGTTTGAAGGCTCTGTGAACTTTGGAACTGTTTTTTTTGTTCGATAAATCTCATCGAGAAGGAGAAAGGAGAAAAAAATAGCAGAGATTGTCAAAATTGCAATTACACAATTTAAAATAAGTAATGCCAGTAATTAATTTGATTACAATATCAGAGATCTGTAAAAGCCTAAATGAATGTCACAACAATGGTTTCGTCGCTTGTTTAAAGAGGGCGCTATGCATTTAGCGGTTGGACATAATATTATGTCCAACCGCTAAATGTGCATAGCGCCCTCTTTAGTTTGTATTATTGGCGAAGGAAACAGCATCGCCTAATTTGTTTATTACCTTTAAAATTGTATCGTAAACTACTTTTTTATTCTCATATATTAAGTTATGGTCACGTGATTAAGATGAAACTTTCCAGTTGTCTTCATATTGACATAGATTGTTTATATTCGAACTTTGACAAAATTCTGATCTATAATTTTTGAGATAGAGAAATACATTTTTTTCGACCTGTTTTAATTTTCCGTAGTGACGTAGTAATGACGTCATTGATCATAGTTCTGATATGTATATATTTCAAAGAATATTTCATACACAGGAACCATGTCAAAATTCCCATTCACATTGCCTCCAAATCTCAATACGAGGCCTGATTTTTCATGAAATAAATATCTTGGAATAATTTGAAGTATACATATGTCCATCATCATCCATTTGTTCTCCAACTTACTGAGCAGGTAAGATTACATTATATAGCTTTAACACCCTATTTCTATTTTTCCCCCAGCTTTGTCAAATTATACATCAAATTGAAGCTATGAGATATAACCTTTTAAAATCGTTACTTCGTGTGCCACTAATTTGACCATCAAAGCATTTATGGTAACTCATTTCACAAGAATTACAAGCTATTAATGTAAGGAATTCAATTGTGTTTTTTGTTTTCTAATAGGTCATTTAGTTCCTGAGATATTGGGTGTTGAACTTGGAAAAGTTGTGAGATTTAAGCAATACGTTAGAAATTAACCAGTGTGACTTGGAAGACTATGTTTTTATTTTAAATTTGATGTTTTGTGGTCAGAATATAAAAATAAAAATAAATAAAAGATAAGAGTTACCTCAGGAGGTATGAGTTTTCATAATATATAATAAAAATAACATATAATGTGCTATACTTAATACATTAACTTCTGCTTCAGTCATCCAGTATAATTTTAAATTCTTCCAACCGTAAGTTCCGGTTCAATCATGTGAAGTCATACAGAAAATTTTTCCTCATAATATGGGTGTCAATTGTGCCAAATTTGGTAAAATTCTAATTTTTTCTGAAAATAGCAAAAATATACATTTACAGAACAGTGATTCAGAATATTTCTTCACTTAAACCTTTCTGGTTTCGAAAGAAAGGAGAGGTCAGATTAGGGTCATGTCTGCGAACGAAATGTGGCATAGTTCAAGGTGATAATAATAATAATAATAATGTGTGGACTTATATAGCGCACGTATCCACCAACTAAGTGGTGCTCAAGGCGCTTTTTTTTTTACGTGCGTAAACACACGGGACCTACGGCTTTACGTCCCATCCGAAGGACGAAGCAATTATGGTTAAGTACCTTGCTCAAGGACACAAGTGTCACGACCGGGTCTCGAACTCACACCCTGCTGCTGGCAACACCAGAACTTGAGTTCGGTGCGCTAGACCGCTCGGCCACGACACTCCATAATGATAATGAAACATATTATTTGGTTATTACATGAATTAAAATGAAACAAAATTCACTGACCATTTAGAAATTTGCTAACTGGCTAACCAAAACCAATATTTAAAAGTAAACACCCAACAATTTTGGAAATAAATTACCAAACATTTTGTTTGTCTAGACTCTTTTTTGCCACATTGTTTATTAAACAATCATTGTGGGAAATTTATTGATGCTTTTCGTTTAAAAATTGTACACATTATTCCATTTGCAAAAGTAAATTTAATTAAGTTGATAAAATAATAAAAAGAAAAGAACTAAAATACATAAGTTAAAATACATACGTCAAATTTAATTGATTTTGTATTTAAATTAACTCAGTTCCTGAAAACCTTTTGTCAAGGGAGCATTGGCAAACTGTTACCCTGAAATTGATTGCCCATAAACTAAAAAAAAAGAAATAAAATAATGTATCATCACAGCTTGATCATTACACATTTTTCCCCCCGAGGTAAGGTGTGTGCAAGTCTTGTACAATACAATGACAAATTCGATCAAGTGTTATAATATTTAAATGTTTGGTTCAGTTTTTTAAAACAATACTTACAGGGAAGAGACAACACAATGTAATTTAAAGGATAACTGTAAAATAAAAAGAAACAAACAATACTGAAATGATCTTCTGATTGTTACATGTATATGTATTTATTTGTCATTAACTGTTGAAAATACATTTTCATAAATAGTCATTTTGAAGTTATTGTTTAAAGGTGGCAATATCTTCACGATCAACAGGGCATGGAATCAGAGTTCAAGTTCTAGTTTAACTCAGTGACTGAAAATAATACTCACATGATAAGGTCATATTCGCGTTGCTGCTGCATAAATGAGCCAGTAATTTTCAGTCGCTATGTTCGTCTTAAACTAGGACACCAATTCCATGCCCTGTTTGTAGAAAGTCTGCTCTGATCGTGACGATACTGTCTGTTTAACCAATTGTGTTTATGGGATTGATGGTCAGTACTATCCCAATGCGAGCATACAAATAAATAGGAACTTTAATTGGGTGATCTGGCAAAAGGTATTCCAAGGCTGACACACCCATGCAATAAAGATTGGGGGGGGGGGGGTATGTTTACTATGTTTATATTGCCCAACTGCCAGGGATTCACTGTCGCCAATATACATTTTACTAGATCACCAACAGATATTGCTTAATAACTACATTTGTGAGGATGTTTGGGTCCAGCCAAAAATATAATAAGAATTCCTCAGTACTATTTTTGTTCTAACATGTTAAAGAAATTCCTAGAAAGACCTAGATATGTCTTGAGGTCCTAAAAAACAATTCTCTTGAGGGTAAAGACTGCCACAGATAGGATAAGTCCATATAAAATAATTTGAATCATACATTAACTCCTTTGATGAATGGATAAACTTCAAATGCTGGCCATTGGATCACAAAGTTACACAGACTCTGACACACCTTGTAGCAGTAGCACAAATGGATACCGTTGATCTGAAATATAAACGAATCATGTAAAAACAACATTAAATGTTTTCAAAGAGGGACGAAGAAGAATGGGTCATGCTAACAAAACACACATAACTTAGAATGCCCTCATATGTTATTATCAGGATGATGGATTGATGTAACTTCAGAAAAAATTATGCAACTTTAGAAAAATGATCCCTTCAGAACAATGCCAGTAAGTTAGGTTTTACAATGGAATAGAAAGTTACATGTGACGTCTTCCTTCCTCCATGATGTGACTGTTTCATTATCTCAATAAAGGTGATGATATTTGTTTCTGGTCTACTTTAGTGAGAAAATTGAGTGCTACTATCAAGTAAACTGCAATGCAGCCATCATCACACAAGACATAAGCACTACTAGTATAGGTTTTCCCGGTTATTTTAACACTTATTTAACATGAATTCCCTATATCGATATTTTAATTTCGTCCCCCAAAATCGTCGAGCCCAATTCTCAATTTGAATTTCAAAAAGTCACCACAGAATTTCATTTAAGGTGCAGTATAAATCGAATTTTTAGCATTCTGATTCGTCCGAAATTCGTGAAATTCGTCTTGTGTGGCATTCGGCGTTGAATTGACAAAGCAAATTCGTTTTTTGTCATTAATTCAAATGCTGTTATCATCACATTTCGTTTCTTGTGATCTGAAATGTTACGATTAGAAAATGTGCACAATCTTTTGACGACTTGAAGAGTTTCGCGCATTTGTGAAAATTTTAATTTATACACCTCTGTTCTTATATGTAAACAAAATGTGTTGGGTGTAAGTTAGGAATTTTATTTGCTGTGTTTCACAATTGACATTAAAATCGGAAATATAGCCATTTCACAATATGATCTTTATTCATGACATGTACACTAGGGCATTTTAAGATTAAACACTTTCGTAATGTTCTTCTGTGGTTTTATTTACAAACAAAGGGACGCAGAAAAAATGTAAAAGTCTTTATTGTTCATGATTTTGTGCATGTGTATCAAGAAACTGAACGTGGCGTCAAACGTTTGCTTCATACTGTCATTTTCAGCCTTCAATCTCCTCTCTGGCCATGCATCTGGGTAGGTAGGTCTGTGAATGGTTGTACCATCTCTGACACTTGTCGGCTGTTATCTCATCCACATTATGTTCAGCTGCTTCCACTAGTAGGCGTGCCCTCCAACCCTGCATGGTCAAGCCTTCTCTTGCAGCAGCCTGGTGGTCAGATACCCTTGCTTGCCATTCGGGAAGTCCTAGGAGTCTTTTTACACCAGCTTTAAAGCAGGAGTGTGCATTTTCGACAGGGTTCAGAAATGGGGAGTATGGAGGGAGCCGCTTCAATTCAATGTTCTCATTCCCTGGTGGTAGTTCAGCACGAACATGTGGTCTTGCGTTGTCGAAGATGAAGTACAGGTGCTCTTCGTGAGGAAACATTTCCTGGCAGGATTCAGCTGTTTCTTGCAGAAAGTTTTCAAATGACGCACGTGTTGTGGTATGCAGGTATATGGCATGATGAACAAGTCCAAGCTCATGAGATGTGGCAAATGCTACATTACAGTTGTTTCCACGCTGGTTGTTCACAACTCTGCGAACGGGTTGCCCTCTAACTGCTCTCCCGTATGAACGCCGCGTCCAAATGTTATATCCGCATTCATCGATAAAGATGCAGTGACCAACGACGCCGTGTCTTAAGAACCAGTTGGCATATTCTTGCCGTTGTCGGAGGACTCTGTCAGCATTGCGGGCTTGAGGTACATCCTGAGCAAGCTTGAGTGTGATCAGCATGCCGTCTATACTCCGAGCAAGTGTGCTTACAGCAATATGTGGCTTGTCAGGAGCTGCTGTTGTAGTCTTTCATTTAGTTGCTTTAATGTTAATAAGGGTTTTCATCCAGGAAGTGTCGAAGACAATCCTTCATTTCTTGATCCGTTTTTAAACGTCTTCTCCCTCCTCTTGGTAGAGCATCTCTTCTGTTCTCACGAAGATAAGTTAAGACGATGCTGCGAGCAGTTTGTCGCTTCACACCAAGAGTGTCGGCAACCACCAGATAATCGAGTTGTTCTCCTTCGAAGGCATCTATGAGACGATTTCTGTCCGCGTTTGAAACTTTATTGTATCGGCCTCTTTGAACTCCTGCATTGGCAGCCATCTTTTCTGTGATCGAGTCTCAACAACGAGTGACAAGAAAACTCTGAAACAACCCGACATTTATAGACCTGTATGGGCTAAAAAATGCAAAACATGCACCATCTGAATTTAAATGACCAAAACGTTAAAGCGAATGACAACAAACGAAATTGCTTTTTCAATTCATTGCCGATTGCCACACGAGACGAATTTGACTAATTTCGGATGAATCAGAATGCTAAAAATTCCAATTATGCTGCACCTTAAATGAAATCCATTGGTGACTTTTTGAAATTCAAATTGAGAATTGAGCTCGACGATGTTCGGGGACGAAATTAAAACATCGATATAGGGAATTCATGTGACATAAGTGTTAAAATAACTGGGAAAACCTATATTATGAGGAACTACAGACACTATGGTGTAGCTAAATTAACATGTACTTCTACCAACCGGTACTCCACTGGATGTCAACCCGTACACATGCCAGTAAATATTCAGTAATAAATATTTTTATGGGTCGAGTTGACCAAAATGAGTATGAGTTGGTAAAAGTACGAGTTGGCACGCATACGAGTTGACCTGTTTTCACAGGGAAAGAATACAACATTGTAGATAAAGTTTTAAAAGAATTGCTTTTTGAAAACAAAAATCACAATCTTCAATGTAGGTTGGTGGGGTCATGTGAGTGGATCATAGGGCAGTCAGGAGGAATGCAATCATCCACACACACACACACACACACACACACACACACATTTACAATAATGGTACCACAGATTTATTGGTTACCTTGGGGCTTGTGTTTTAGATGCTTTCTAGGCTGTTGAACTGATTCTCACTGATGCCAGCCATTGCATCTAGTTCCAATTACTCAGCATACTGGAGAGCTAAAATACAAAATATAAAGAAATGTTCAAATGATTCTGTGAAAAAATAAATTCTGAATGGGGAAAGGCCAACATGTATTACTCCAGTAACAGAATGCCCTCTATAATTGCAAAAACAACCTTCATCACCCCCACCCCATTTGCATTTTCCATCCTTAATTTTGGTGTACACATGTTGTCCACCAACACACCTGCATGTTTATTTTCCAATTAACTCATATTAACTCATCCCTCTGCAGCTTTTTCTTCATTTATTAGTTTTCTTTTTTTTTATGCAGGCTCTTCATCTTTTTTTATGTTATAAGACCTGACCTTTCTTTAAAGCATAGAGGGACAGACTTGTTATGCTTAATAATAACAAAACAACAAATGTAACCTAGCGCAGAAAAAACAGGTGCCCCTATGACAATTGTGTGGCTACAACTAGCAGACTAATCAAGTAAAAGCATCTCTTTAGGTTGAGTTAGGGATATATTTCGCTGAACCGAAGAACATGAAGAATTGCAGAAGAGACAACAACACACGAACATGTATATATTTACATGGATTTGCATACATGTACTGTACAGGCGAGTTACACAATGAAGTATTTTCCAACGATGCTCTTTTGACTTTGACTGCATGGCACAGTTTTTAAACTTTTTTTCTGGACAATATAGCATCTATACATGCTCAGTCATTATCCTTTGTTAAAATGCAAACTTAAAATCATGTAGGTAGACTGCAAAAACAGGGAAAGAGTAGACTCAATATATTTTTTACGAAATAGATGCAGTACAAGTTTCGTCCGTCACGAACCTCCATTGGATTGTGCATGCAATAATTATGTCTACGATAGGCCTACTTTACAAACGCACATTCTAGGCCAATTAACCTCAAAATAATGTCTACTTACCTCTTAATAATGCAATTATATTTTCCTCTTTCTCGGTAACCCATTTTATTTTCTTGTATTTTGCTTTGGAGTTAAAAAGAACGGCAAAATTCCTCAGTATTTTTTTCATGTAAACGAGAATTAAATGGCCGCCGCTGAAAATGTTTTGCTTGTGATAAAATGTCACGTGATCACTGATATGCAATGTGATTGGAGATTGCCTCAAAGTAGAAGCCAGTCTACTCATTGCCACTGGATTGCATGAAATGCCACACAGGGCAATCTCCGAGCAATCTCATTGCCAGCAACTTTTATTGCCTAAAAATTGCCCAAAAATTGCCCCGTGTGACAAGGCTTTTATGTTGTAGGCCAGTATTAAACTCCGTATATTGCTGTGTGTACGTATTCTGTGCACGCGCGATATGGGCTATTCGTACATACAGGGAATAGTAATTCAGCATATTGTTTCACTTAACCTTCCGGTTTCGACCGGAAGGAAAGGTCAGATTGGGGTCACGTCTGAAAACGAAATGTGACATAGTTCAAGATCTTTAAGATAATAAAAAGATTGTGAAAATATCTTCTATGGTTCATGAGATATGATTTCTTGAAATTGTGAAATTTTCAACTTCCGGTTTCGACCGGAAGGAGAGGTTAGATTCCGGTCACGTCTAAAAACTAAAAATCACATAATTCAAGATCTTTCAGATGATGCAAAGATTGTGAAAATATCTTTTGTGGTTCATGAGATATGATTTTTTGAAATATTAAACTTTGATTTAGCGTAATTCGACACCTGATGACGTAATCATGACGTCACAGCAAACGGTTTCGTCTGCTTGATATGTTCTGTTTATGTGTTAAGTTTGAAGGCTGTAAATGCTTAGCAAGGATGCCTTTGTTACCGGACAAGCGCCACTGAGAAGAAGTAAACAAAAAACAAAAAACTACAAAAACAATAGGTGTTCGCGCTGCGCGCTCGAACACCTAATAACTAGAGATTGGTGTTTGTATTGACAAACACTATGTGTTCGGGACACGTAAAGGTCAAATTGGGGTCAACTTTGTTTAAATTTTGTGAATTTACCTCTTGTGGATGATTTTTGTTAATATTAAACTTTGACTTCCGGTTTGGACAGGAAGTAAGGTCAAATTGGGGTCACCTTTTTGAAAATATTTTTTGACAATTAACGATCTGTACAATGGTGCAAAAATTGTGAATTTACCTCTTGTGGTTATTCAGATATGATTTTTTTAAATATTAAACTTTGACTTCCGGTTTGGACAGGAAGTAAGGTCAAATTGGGGTCATCTTTTTGTAAATATTTGTTGACAATTAACGATCTGTACAATGGTACAACAATTGTGAATTTACCTCTTGTGGTTGTTGAGATATGATTTTTTTAAATATTAAAATTTGACTTCCGGTTTGGACAGGAAGTAAGGTCAAATTGGGGTCACCTTTGTGTAAATATTTTTGGACAATTAATGATCTGTACAATGGTGCAGAAAATGTCAATTTACCTCTTGTGGTTGTTGAGATATGATTTGTTTAAATATTAAACTTTGACATCCGGTTTGGACAGGAAGTAAGGTAAAATTGGGGTCACCTTTGTGTAAATATTTTTGGACAATTAATGATCTGTACAATGGTGCAGAAAATGTCAATTTACCTCTTGTGGTTGTTGAGATATGATTTTATAAAATATTAAACTTTGACTTCCGGTTTGGACAGGAAGTAAGGTCAAATTGGGGTCACCTTTTGTAAATATTTTTTTGACAATTAACAATCTATACAATGGTAGAAAAAATGTCAATTTACCTCTTGTGGTTGTTGAGATATGATTGTTTTTAAATATTAAACTTTGACTTCCGGTTTGGACAGAAAGTAATGTCAAATTGGGGTCATCTTTTTGTAAATATTTTTTGACAATTAACGATCTGTACAATGGTACAAAAATTGTGAATTTACCTCTTGTGGTTGTTCAGATATGATTTTTTTAAATATTAAACTTTGACTTTCGGTTTGGACAGGAAGTAAGGTCAAATTGGGGTCATCTTTTTGTAAATATTTTTGACACTTAACGATCTCTACAATGGTACAAAAATTGTGAATTTACCTCTTGTGGTTGTTGAGATATGATTTTATAAAATATTAAATTTTGACTTCCGGTTTGGACAGTTAGTAAGGTCAAATATATAGGAATGAAGACTTGCTGGAACGGTAGTTGTTCATTCCTATACTACGGTAGTCTTCATTCCTATACTACGCTCTGCATAGCATCGAGCACTCTGCATGATATGAAGATAGCACCCTCACCCAGATATATATATATATATATATGACATAAAACACAATAAAGGGGGCCACTTTGCATCCGTCACGTTAGCAGTTTTTCCAATGGTTGTTATTTATTTTTAAGTACCTGAAACCGACCAAAAAGTGTTTCAACATGTGAATGGACATGCAGGCTTATACTAGAACTAATTTGAGTTGATTTATTTTATTTTTTCATTTTTTTATTAATTTTTTTACCCTCAAATTTCCATAAAAATTGGACGGAAAAAGTTACCTCAATTTTCCGTCCATTTGTTGATGGAAATTTTAGGGTAATTAAAAAAATAATAGTAATAATCAACTCAAATTATCTTTAGAATAAGCATGGATGTCTATTCAAATGTTGAAATTCTTTCTGGGTGGTTTCAGATATTTAAAAAAAAAATTACAACCATTAGAAAAACTGCTAACGTGACGGTAGGAAAGTGGCCCCCTTTATTGTGTTTTATGTCATATATATATATATATATATATATATATAAACGGCTCGCGAGCAAAGAAAAATTGGCTGATGCCGGACTCGAACCTGTGACCTCTCGAATACTAGACGAGCGCTCTACCAACTGAGCTAACCAGCCCCTTTGTTGGTGGGCGGTCCACTTATGCAAATTATCTATTGCTCTATCGGGCCAGGTCAGAGGCCAAACCATATCTGCCGAGTAGCCAGGGATCAAGCCCCTGTCAGATGCAAACAACCCGGGTAACGTCAGTAGCGGGGATCACACAAACGGGACACAAGCCTTTTATGTGGTTGTACACAAAGTAGATTTATATAGAGAAACTGACCTGAAATATTATATAAACGGTTCGCGAGCAAAGAAAATTGGCTGATGCCGGACTCGAACCCGCGACCTCTCGAATACTAGACGAGCGCTCTACCAACTGAGCTAACCAGCCCCTATGTTTGTGGGCGGTCCACTTATGCCAATTATCTATTGCTCTATGGGGCCAGGTCAGAGGCCAAACCATATCTGCCGAGTAGCCAGGGATCAAGCCTCGGTCAGATGCAAACAACCCGGGTAACGGCAGTAGCGTGGATCACACAAACGGGACACAAGCCTTTTATGTGGTTGTACACAAAGTAGATTTATATAGAACGTAACTTCATATATATATATATATATATATATATATATATATATATATATATATATATATATATATATATATATATATATATATATATATACAGGGCGACTGTGGTAATCCACAAATAATGGGTTATGTTATGAGATTTATGATTATAAACAGATTGCATCGCGAGCTATTGCTTCCATTGATATCTGCATTCATGCACACATCACTGAGCATTGTCTGAAATAGAACATCAAATTCCAATGCAGGTTGGCATGGGCCATCGGCAACATCCAGAGGAATTGCTCATATCCAGAACAGACAGATACGTAGGTTACAGACACATTTAACACTGAAAGAAAACATATCTTATTCATGATAATGATTTTATTTGATAAGATCATTAACCCTTTAGGCACCAACACCTTCCACATGTCCTCGAGATATTGATGAGTTACAGGATCGTATCACCCACGAAGTCAACATTCTGCGCAATGACCCAGCTATGGTGAGAAGAGCTGTGCAAGACATGCATCGTCGCTGTGGACTTTGTGTGGAGAGAGGAGGTGGACATGTGGAAGGTGTTGGTGCCTAAAGGGTTAATGATCTTATCAAATAAAATCATTATCATGAATAAGATATGTTTTCTTTCAATCATTTAAATGTGTGTCCCGTAACCTACGTATCTTGTCTCTGTTTGGATATGAGCCCAATTCCTCTGGATGTTTGCCCATTGGGCCCATTATTCACCAACCTGCACATTTTGGAATTTGATGTTCCATTTTCAAGACAATGGTGCTCAGTGATGTGTGATTGCATGAATGCAAGGATGGTATCAATGGAAAGCTAATAGCTCCTACCTCATGATGCAATCATGTTTATAATCATAAATCTCATAACCTGGTCATATTAACCCATTATTTGTGGATTACCTTTTTTTTGAGTCGCCCTGTATATATATATATATATATATATATATATATATATATATATATATATATATATATATATATATATAAAATGTGAATAGTAAAGGTGAAACAGTGCTCACCGGATAGTTATACCCGAGCTTTCGTACATATACATATACATATACATATACATATACATATACATATACATATACATATACATATACATCACACCGAAAGCTCGGGTATAACTATCCGGTGAGCACTGTTTCACCTTTACTATTCACATTTTATATATATATTACAGTGCTACGCAGCATCCCTACATTTATATATATATATATATATATATATATATATATATATATATATATATATATATATATATATATATATATATATATATATATATATATGTGTGTAATTTAAATCGGGAGGGTGGCCTTAGCTTTCGATCCAATCCGGACCTTCATCAGAGGCTTTTACAAAGTACAACATAAAAACTCATCCATTTATTATTTTAGCCATTATTTTTAGCCATTATTTTAGCAATGTCATGACTACAACAATATAAGTTTCTCCCTCCCCGATTTTTGGCATTTAATTTGCACTTTTTGACTTCATTTTTAATTCATCCGGAATTTTTCTTGGTTTTAATTCAGTCCAGTTGAAATTTTCAAGAAAAGGGCTTGATTACATACTGTTCCTTGCCCTGTGTTAAAACCATCGGCAGATCAGCTGCAAGACTCATCGTACTTCGCAGGCCTATGCGTACTGGCGGAGAATCCGACAGTAAATTGACATCGGCGATTGTAATTTCCACACGGTATCCCGACCCTTCTTCAGATGAAACGGAACAATAATGACGTGGAGGAATTGGGTCAAGAAACCAGACTAGCTTGCTTTGCACCCGATCACAGACTACCGATTGCAAACGAAATGTAGACTAACTAATTTTGGGAAGTATTTGAAAAAAGTCACTATAATCATTATTGGAAATTGATACAAAAAATCCACTTTTCTCAATAATGACAGTACACCAAACTGAAGGCTCTGTTCACCTTGGATGGTGGCTTTATTTTTTACTCTGCACCCTTAATTTTTAATCCTTTTTTATCAACCTTCTATGAGACACATCCTTGGATATTTTTATCACCGAAGCTTCTGTGGAAAATCAAATATAATATAAAAGAAACTGCAATCAATTAATTGCCATAATGAGGCTGTGTTAAACTTGATGAAGTCATCTCCATTAACTAAATTCGTGGAGGAAAATTGTCTTCAAGAATGGGTTGACTAAAATAAATCAATCAGTTCCTCAGAAGATTGCTAAGTGCTAACCGAGACTGGCCTGAAAGCCCATCGAAGAGAAATTATACTTCACACTGGTTAGACCACATCTTTGATATGGGAGCACTGCTGTGAAACCCCATATCACCAAAAAAATCTCTTCGCTTGAAAGAGTCCAGAGACGAGCTGGCGTTCAGAGCGGCAACACCTGTCTGTCGAATTTACGGCAGAAGTCAGTTGCTTTAAACGTCGACTTTCTGCCGTGTCTAATTCAAATAATGTAAATTTTTGGGTCATTATTTGAATTAGATACGGCAAAAGTTCGACGTTTGAAGCAGGCCTATAAACAAAACTTACTAACTAGTAACTAATGGAGAGATGGTACGACCATAATTTTGTTGAGATGCATCACAGCCTTGCATTCAAGGCTATATTCACTGCAAAGGAATTTTGGCAAGGAGCCCAGATAATTAAGCTGCTCAAACGAAGTATACTACGTGATGTACTTTGGTCAAAGAACGTTCGTGGTTTTTGGGTACAAATACAATTTTATCATGATGAGACGATTTTCTCTTTTAAAAGCCAAGGTCTATTTGTTTGTGGCACCAATTTCAACGATCAAAAAAATAATACATGGTTTCATTACTGGACATGATGGCACTGGATATTTGATTAATTGAAAAGAATGTGTGCGTTTAGGCCACTCAAAAAGGATTTTGGCAAAACTAGCAAATCATTCAGTCAAGTAATCAATTGTTTCCTGCTGGCTGTGGCCATTTAACCAGTAATAAACTTCCCCAAGAGGATTAGATGTTGAGATGGAGAGAGTTTAAATCCCCGAGCTCTGGGAAATACTTCGGTTTTCTCTCAAAAGAGGGTTTCAGTTCCATGGCATGATTGATAACCTTTTTTTCTTGTTGCATTTTCCAGTATTTATTTTATGCCAAAAGTTGACACAGCAGATGTTTAATATTGTCGCCGGTATTGTTTTTGGGCATACTCGGTGCTTTCTGAGTGTCTGTGAAATGATGAATTACCCCTTCCCTGCCTTAGCCCCTATACAAATGCCTTCAGCTCCCCCCATGTGTGAATGTATGGGCATGAAAAATAATTTAAAAAAATTAAATAAAACAAGAGCTTAAGTGTTTGTTAGAACAAACACACGGTGTTCGAGTCCACTTACAGTTCAATCAAATTATCAACGATGATGTCAATATCATATTTTGCAAAGGTGTATCATCTTTTATTATAACAATATCAATTTCATATTCAAAAATATATCAATTTTGCATTAGAATGTGTTGACTTTGGACTTCCTGTTTGGACCGGAAGTAAAGGTCACAACAGGTGATTTGAAGGTCATATATATGACACAATGAAACTTCCTCATGATCATGAAAAAATAACGTTAGTACTTGCTTTGGTTCAATTTCTGAGATTGAAAAATAATCCCTTTTTAAAAATGCCACTAGTGGGCGCTCTGAACTTTGATGATGTTATCAAACATATTTTTTGAGAATATAAGATGTCAGTATCACTTTATTCGCAGAAGTCATATTCAAACTTCCTATGATTTTTGACATTATTTTTCTAAACCTGCCACAAGAGGGCACTGAGGAGTTAAAAGAAGTTGTCCTCATGGAGGAGTTCAAAAACAGTGTCCCTCTGAGTATCAAAACCCATTTGGAAGAACACCAGATCATCAAATTAAAGAAAGCTGCAGTGGTAGCCGATGATTATGAATTAACTCACAATATGAGTATGGGTAAAACTAATTTCCGGTCAAAGGGTTTCTACAAAAACACTGATAAGGGCAAGTCCGGTCCCGAGGCACAGTCTAGCAATAGAAATCCTGATCCATCGAACAAGAAGTCTTCATCACAAAGTGGAGCCAAGGAGGACCAAAAGAAGAAGTTTTTTCCTCCGTGTGATTACTGTCACAGAAAGGGCCACACGAAGGCGAGATGTTTCAAGTTCATCGCTGACGAGCGAGAGCGTTCTGAAAAGCCTGTCGCTTTTGTCCGTAAGGACACTCTACTTGGTAGGAAGTCCGTGTTTATTCTTCGAAGGTGTTTGATGAAATCAACCAAGTTGATCAGGTTTACAAAGATTTTGTTTATCGTGGTGATGTTTCGTGTGCGTCTGATGAAGCCGGCAGTTCAGTTGTTATCCTAAGGGATACAGGCAAGTCACAGTCACTGATGCTGGAGGATGTGTTGTCATTGTCTCCAGAAAGTTCGCTGAATGCGAAAATGTTGATTCAAGGTATTGGGGGGTAATTTTATGCCTGTCCCGTTGCATAGGGTGAATTTGAAATGTGAATTGATCACTGGCCCTGTGGATGTTGGAGTTGTTCCTAGTCTACCGATGAAATGTGTCGGATTTTTGCTAGGTAATGACGTTGCAGGAGGTAAAGTGTCGGCATCCCCTATTGTCTCTGGTGAACCTGTGGATGAGCCAGAAATTCATTCTTTGGTGGAGGAGTTCCCAGAAATCTTCCCCGAATGTGCAGTGACAATATCTCAGATGAAACAGACGGAAAAGGAGGTTGCAGAGTCAGTGCCTATAGAGGAGGACTCTGGTGTTTGGTTGGCTGAAACTTTTTTCAATAATTTTGAAGAAAATGAGGGAGTGTCTCAAGATGCTAAATTTAGCCGATCCTCGCTTATAGAGAAGCAGAAAGCGGACCCAGATTTGAGAAAGCTCGCCCAGACAGCGTGTTCTGAGGAAGAGGTTCAGGGGATTCCAGAATGCTTCTACGTCAAGTCGGGCGTGTTAACCCTTTCATTACCAGCCAGTTATGTCAGAGAGTACCCTTCTTTACCACAGTCATTAGGAGACCAATGTCACTTCAGCACCAGTGGGTTTTTCACAATTTCATTGAAGTGTGCCCTCACACGGCAGGAATAGACACTTTTTTAACATGTGTACTGTACATACCAAATGGCTCATTTGTATGTAAAAATGAGTATACAAAAGGGAGGAAAACATTGTGCAAAAGCGAAATAATTAGATCAGTATTTACACTAAAGAAAAGTAATACAAATGGGTGATATTTCATGCAAATACGGTACAGGTATAAGATTTTTTTTCCATGTGAAAAACAATAACTTGGATGAGATTTTAGGGGATTTTTTTGGTTTTCTACTTGGAAATGAACCATTTACTTGTATTCAGTGTAAATACATCACAATCCATGCTAACACCCCACCCCCCCCAATTCAATGTTGGTTTGGACTGTAATATGCAGATTTTTTAAGTGTAAAAGCAAAACAATTAAATATTTGGATCAGTATTTACACTAAAGTAAAGTAATACAAATGGGTGATATTTCATGCAAATACGGTACATGTATAAGATTTTTTTTCCATGTGAAAAACAATAACTTGGATGAGATATTTGGGGATTTTGTTATGGTTTTCTACTTGGAAATGAACCATTTACTTGTATTCAGTGTAAATACATCACAATCCATGCTAACACCCCACCCCCCACCCCCAATTCAATGTTGGTTTGGACTGTAATCTGCAGATTTTTTAAGTGCAAAAGCAAAACAATTAAATATTTGGATCAGTATTTACACTAAAGTAAAGTAATACAAATGGGTGATATTTCATGCAAATACGGTACAGGTATAAGATTTTTTTTCCATGTGATAAACAATAACTTGGATGAGATTTTTTGGGATTTTTTTTGGTTTTCTACTTGGAAATGAACCATTTACTTGTATTCAGTGTAAATAAATCACAATCCATGCTAACACCCCACCCCCACCCCCCCCCCAATTCAATGTTGGTTTGGACTGTAATATGCAGATTTTTTAAGTGTAAAAGCAAAACAATTAAATATTTGGATCAGTATTTACACTAAAGTAAAGTAATACAAATGGGTGATATTTCATGCAAATACGGTACATGTATAAGATTTTTTTTCCATGTGAAAAACAATAACTTGGATGAGATATTTGGGGATTTTGTTATGGTTTTCTACTTGGAAATGAACCATTTACTTGTATTCAGTGTAAATACATCACAATCCATGCTAACACCCCACCCCCCACCCCCAATTCAATGTTGGTTTGGACTGTAATCTGCAGATTTTTTAAGTGCAAAAGCAAAACAATTAAATATTTGGATCAGTATTTACACTAAAGTAAAGTAATACAAATGGGTGATATTTCATGCAAATACGGTACAGGTATAAGATTTTTTTTCCATGTGATAAACAATAACTTGGATGAGATTTTTTGGGATTTTTTTTGGTTTTCTACTTGGAAATGAACCATTTACTTGTATTCAGTGTAAATAAATCACAATCCATGCTAACACCCCACCCCCCACCCCCCAATTCAATGTTGGTTTGGACTGTAATCTGCGGCTTGTCCGACCTTTCCCAACATTGAATTGAAGGCAAATAGTACAGATTTACAATCAATTGATGTGGTATTTCTCAAAGCAAGGAACTATGCACATAGGTTGTGTACATTGTTTACAGATCATCTTTGCTTGTTTTCGCCTGCCTAATTTGCGGTTACTGCAAACAATGCAGTCGCGTTTCTTTCCATTGGGGTTTTTGCCAGGATAGTGCTGTTGCCCTGTCAACTCGATAGGAATATGGTATCTCAACTGACTTGTTGCGTTACGTTCCCAACCCAACAGCAAGCCCTGTACAATCCCTATACGAAAATCAAGGTTACTGACATTTTTGTTCCCTGCTATGCTGGTGAATATTACTCTGCTATTGACAATACAGATATTCAGCATATGGAAAAAACTCTTTTCCACCATTTCAAGCTTCTGTGTGTATGATTGTAGTACTGAAAACATTGGTCGGCAAGATCAGTTCCACCCATGTTTTTGTTGTAATCATCAATACAATTGGGCTTCATAACATCACAAAATCCACTTGTGCTCTTATTACACCGAATTTGCTTTTTGGACAAATCGGTGTTGCCTACATTAGTTAAAAGTGTTACAGATTTTTTGTCTTGCCAAACGATACACAATTGCCCACCTTTCACCAACAAAAATGGGTCATCTCCTTTCTTCATTTTATGGTTTTTTTGGTTTGCGGCCTGGGGTATTCCCTGTGTAGTGTAACGAACAGTTCCACAACATCTGAATCCTAGTTTAGCAAGTTTAGCTAAAAGAGCTGGGCTAGTATAGTAATTATCACAATATATTACATGTCCCTTATTCTCAAGTCCATGGACCAGTTCAATGACGACTTTTCCTGCAACTGTTAGGTTTGGTGGATGGCAGTCTGACTTGGTATCTACATGTACGTCTGCATCATAAACAGTTTGGGTGTCGTCGGCTCCTGTGTACAGTTTCCAAGCACACGTGTATCCTGTTTTGGACTCGTTCAGGGAGAAGGCTTTAATACCCCGTTTGATAGGTTTTTAGGCATGTACTGAACAAAACGTAAGCGTCCCTTGAATTTCAACATACTCTCGTCTGGAGACAGATTCTGCGCAGGGTTATACAGGTTGAGAAACTTCGGGACGAGGACTTCTATCAAGGGCCGAACTTTGGAAAGTTTGTCCCGTTTAGGCAAGGCTATACGAGGAATTTGGTTATTTGAGATGTGGAGGAACCGAAGAATTGAACTGAACCGATTACGGGACATGATCGACGGATAGAATGGGATGTGAAGAATTTCAGATGTCGACCAGTACATCTTGTATTGAGAGGATTTGTTTATGCCCATAGCAATGAGAAGTGCCACAAATGCCATCATTTCTGGAATGTTGGTTGGGTGCCAGGAGAATTGTTGATCAGGTTTGGAGTCTATTGTTTGCTGCGCATAGCGATTCGTCTCGTCGACGAGCATATTCCACACGAGTTGACAAAAATACAGTTTGAAGATCTCCACTGCCGACAGTGTGGCAAAGTCGCCGGTGGGGCCAGAATTTCCAGTGAACTGCACAGTCCCACCGTCGTAATGGTCTCGTCGTTCCCAACCGGATCGGAAATCTAACTTTCCTGTCGTCCTCCTTGATCTCGGCCGGCTATCACCTTGGTAGGTAGGCTGCAACAGAAAAACAAGGCAAATGAGGATTAATCTCGGTCTTACATTTGTAAATACAATATCTCAATGCTACTTTGCTGCATGTGCACAGGCCACAGGGGGTCATGCACAAAATGAATATTGTGCTGAGAAAAGAAATATGGCGGCTTCCATCCACTCTCCAAAACTCGTTGCCGATAAATTTTCGTTTTAATGTGGGATTGTGAAAGTGAATTCCCCCAACTTCTTGTGTTATATGACTTATAAGGGCCTTTCGAATACGAGGCTATATTTTTGGAAGCTTGAGACTAAGTGCATTTTCAGCTTGTTGACGCTAAATAGCACGACTGGCTATGGGTGGATGCTAAAATTTCTATGCTATATCTATACTTCAACTTGCTGTTTCAATGAACACAAATAGGCCTATTACCCCAACAAACTACTAAAAATTGTACATTTTCACTCGAGTAATTTGTGCATGACTTTTTTGACCCAGTCCAGGGGGTGGGGATTTGGTCAGTCAAGGGATCCATTTTCAAAATTTACATACCTCAACTCCAACAACCCCCTTGAGCATATAAAAGAAAATGCATCCAATATTTACGCTATAGCCTAGGACAATAAGTAAATTACATTAATTTGCATTGGGCCCGAAGAGTAACGTTAGATGTTAGTTATTCATTTTTACTGTGATTTAGGCCTACCTACCTCTTGAACGAATTCCGCTGGAAGTTCTACTATAGATAATGTGCTGTCGTCATCCGTTACTTCGTCATCTGATTCTGAGCCACTGTCTGCCAAAATCTCGGCCAAAATGCCATCATTTATGTCCGTTTCCATCATGATTGCAAATAAAAACTGACCGTTCGCGTTCTGGACGCAGGGACGCTAGCACCAGGAAACCGCAAAGCTAAAGTGACGTGTTCATTCTTTTCATAAAACTTGCGGTCCAAAATAAACATCCCCAGTCTAAGGATTGGTGAAATTATCATATCCCCATCTGAAAAGATAAGAAATCTTGGAATCATCATGGATTCTGAACTTAAAATGAATAATCACATCTCGGCTGTTTCGCAAGCAGCTTGTATATCTCTTCGTAACATCAGACTTATTCGCAAGTACATAAATACACAGACTGCAGAACTACTCATTCACTCCCTTGTCATTTCCAGGCTGGACATGTGTAACTCCCTCCTGTATGGTGTTAACAAATCTCAGCTCACTCGTCTTCAACGTTTGCAAAACATGGCTGCACGACTGGTTACTCTGTCTCGCAAACGATCACACATCACCCCTATCTCAGGCAACTCCACTGGTTACCAGTGGAACAAAGGATAGTTTTCAAACTCGGTCTCCTGGTCTATAAATCATTACACAGCATGGCGCCATTCTACATCTCAGATCTTGTCACTCAATACACTCCATCACGCAGCAACCTACGATCTGCTGATCAAAGTCTCCTGGTAGAACACACAGCCAAGAACTCATGGGGAGCACGTTCTTTCCTGGTTACTGCAGGAAAAGTGTGGAACAGTTTTCCGTACCACATCAGGGCAGCCGATACGACATCATTATTTAAAACTGCTCTCAAAACTCATCTGTTTCAAGCCAATATAGACTAATAATTTTCTATATATTTGTTGCCTTTTTTCTCTTGTTCTCTTGTATCACGAGCGAGCGCCATGAGCGCCTTTTGGCGGATACCGGCGCTATATAAGACTCCATTATTATTATTATTATTATTATTCCTGTCAATAGAGGGCGCCAACCAAAAAACCCACTCAAGCATTTTCTGGCGGTGAAATACGGAGCCGTGGTAGTCAAGGGCATGCCGATTCCCGGCACCTTTTAGAGCCCACGGGATCGAAGCGTATAACAACAAAGGCTCTTTTTAGAGCCCGTGGGATCGAAAGGGTTAATGAGGAAATGGAGACCTACCCAGAGACCAGCTGATGAAGAATGGAGTATTGTCCATCAAATTGTTATTCCTCCGTGTTACCGTGATGAGATCTTGAGAATTGCTCACGAGATTCCAGTTGCAGGCCATCTTGGCATCAGAAAGACTCAAGCTAGAGTCATGGCACATTTTTATTGGCCTAAGCTACACCAATATGTGGTGGAATTCTGCAAGACGTGCCATACGTGTCAGATGGTGGGGAAACCACAGCCATCAATCAAGCCTGCACCGATGATACCGATTCCTGCATTTGATGAGCCATTTACGAGAGTCCTAGTGGATTGTGTTGGTCCTCTACCGCGGACGAAGTCCGGGCATCAGTTTTTGTTGACCATCATGGATTTGTCAACCAGATTTCCAGAGGCCATTCCACTGAGGAAGATAACAGCCAAAGTTGTTGTTGAGGCTCTTATGCAGTTTTTCACAAGATATGGTTTACCGAAAGAAGTGCAGTCCGATCAGGGGTCTAACTTCATGTCGGGTGTGTTTCAGGAAGTCCTGCGTGAGCTGGGGATGAAGCAGTTGAAATCATCTGCATATCACCCGCAGTCTCAGGGAGCTCTGGAGAGGTACCACCAAACCCTCAAGAATATGATAAGAGCATACTGCGAGGATTTCCCAGAAGATTGGGACAAAGGAATTCCCTTTCTGTTGTTTGCCACGAGGGACTCACCGAACGAGTCAACTGGTTTTACTCCGTTTGAGTTGGTCTACGGTCATGAGGTGAGGGGGCCTTTCAAACTAATTAAGGATATATTTTTGGCAGAGGATGATGAGACCTATCTGCTCGACTATGTGTCGAACTTCAAAGAGAGGTTATCCAAGGCGTGTTCTGTGGCACAAGAACATCTCAAGGTGTCTCAACGGGTCATAAAGACAAGAGCAGACAAGAAATCTGAGGTCCACATCTTTAAACCCGGCGAGAAAGTACTAGTGCTGTTGCCTCTGCCTGGCGAGCCCCTTAAAGCGAAGTTTAGTGGGCCTTACTGTATCCAAAAGAAACTCAATGATGTTAATTACGTAATCAGTTCCCCAGACCGAAGAAAGAGCCAAAGAGTTTGTCATGTTAACATGCTCAAGAAATATTATGAGCATGATAATTCTGGTCAACCAGTGGGGGTAGCTGTTATTGAGTCAAAACCCGACGATTACAATTCATGTAATGAAGACCTTGAGACAAAAACGTCTGAACTTGAGTTTTTCGCTGTTCAGCTTTCAAATTCTGAAATTCTGGCTAACTTGGATGAAATCCTTGGCCATTTGCACAATGACCAACGGACAGATTTATCAAAGCTACTCCAAAAGTACGAGCAAATTTGTTCTGACAAACCGGGCCGTACGTCGGTGGCAGTTCATGATGTTGATGTACGAAATTCAAGGCCGATAAAACAGGCACCCTACCGACTTAATCCTAACAAATTATCGAAGGTTAGGGAAGAGGTTAAGTTCATGATAGAGCATGACATTATAGAACCTAGTCAGAGTTCTTGGAGTTCTCCCATTGTCATGGTACCAAAGCCTGATGGTACTCTTAGATTTTGTATAGATTATCGAAAAGTCAATGCAGAAACTAAGACTGATTCATATCCTATCCCTAGGTTAGAAGACTGCATTGATCGGGTGGGAAATTCTGCATTTGTCAGTAAAGTAGACTTGTTAAAGGGATATTGGCAAGTGCCCTTGACTGACCGAGCCAAAGAAATTTCAGCGTTTGTGACACCCGATGGTCTGTACCAATGTAAAACGATGCCCTTTGGGATGAAAAATGCCCCGGCTACGTTTCAGAGAATGATGAGTCAAGTCATTGCTGGGCTAGAAAATTGTGTTGTCTATATTGATGACATTTTGGTATACAGCGATAGCTGGGAAGACCATCTGAAACACTTGAGTGCCCTCTGTTTGATAAGCTTTCAAAAGCAAACCTGGTGGTAAAAAGAGTGAGTTTGCCAAAGCAACAGTGACCTACTTAGGTCATGTGGTCGGTCAAGGTCACTTGCTACCACGAGTAGCAAAGATTCAAGCCATTCAAGATTTTTCCGTACCCACAGGGAAGAGAGAATTGATGAGATTCCTGGGTATGAGTGGATTTTACAGAAAGTTTGTTCCAAACTTCAGCACTACTGCGACTCCATTGACTAAACCTTTACAGAAAAATGTTAAATTTGTTTGGTCTGACTCATGCCAAAATGCATTTGAGAAATTGAAAGCCATTCTAACGAACGAACCGGTTCTGGCTGCGCCAAAGTTTGACAAGGCGTCAAACGGCCGGAAATAGACGAAACCACGGGGACACAAGTCGACTACCGTGACAAAAATATGGGAAAGAAGAAATCCCAAAAATACTGAACTGTAGATTTAGTTCACAAAATGTCTCTTCCGGAATTAAATTCAGCTCTCAGATACTTCACTCGGTCAATACGAACTTTCTCAAAACACTCCACAGACGAGTCGTAAGCGACGTCACAGGTCCTAGTGGGTGTACACTGAAGTCTCATCAACTCCTGTTTACCGAAGTCTTGGTTTGCTCAAGTCCTGCCTAAAATCCTCTACCAGCCCGTATTTATAGTTTTTAATCCCTTCTAGAAAATACTAAAGGTTTCTTCACTTCACTTCGAGAAATTTCTGTTAAATTACATCATTGTCCAAAAATAAACTTCCAGAACGTTCTATTCATAACCCGTAAACATAATCCCGCCGCCTTTGGGGTCAACACGCGGTCACGCACGGATTATCTCACACTTGCGGTTTATGTGTAACAATAGAAATAAGACCCAAAGTACGTCAAGAGCTAGATAGAATGGAACGTCTCGGAGTAATTGTAAAAGTACAAGAACCGAGCCCATGGGTAAGCAGTATGGTTACAGTAATCAAACCAGAAAAAGATAAAGTGAGCATCTGCTTAGACCCAAAACACCTCAATGATGCTATTGAAAGAGAACAATACCTGATGAAAACAATAGAAGAAGTGGTGACAAGTCTGCCTCAAGCAAAAGTTTTCAGCACGCTAGATGCCAGCAGTGGGTATTGGCAGCTACAGCTAGATATAGAAAGCTCAAAGCTGTGTACATTTAACAGTCCGTTTGGAAGGTACAGATACACTAGATTACCAGAAATCTTCCAAAGAGTCATGACACAGATGTTCGATAATATAGATGGTACGGAAGTCATCATGGATGACATATTAGTATGGGGTGTTGACCAGAAACAACATAATGAACGGCTAGAGAGAGTACTCAAGCGAGCTCAAGAACAGAACTTGAAGCTAAATGCAAAAAAAATGCAAGTTCGGAGTGAGTGAAGTGAAGTACATAGGACACACTCACAGCATCGGGACTGAAACCGGATGAACGAAAAGTCGAAGCAATAAAAGGAATGCACAAGCCAACTGACCAGAAAGAACTACAGCAATTCCTGGGTATGGTAAACTACCTTGGAAAATTTTTACCAGGGCTGAGCAATGTCACTCAACCACTCAGACAGCTTCTAGAGAAAGACGCAGATTGGCAGTGGCACTCAGAGCATGACAAAAGTTTTGAGAAATTACAGAGCCTAGTGACACACGCACCAGTGTTACAATACTATGATGTAAAAAAAAACACAGTGACAGTGAGTGTTGATGCATCAAGTACAGGTGTAGGAGCAGTGTTGTTACAGGAAGGACATCCTGTAGCATTTGCATCCAAAGCATTCACAGAAACGCAAACGAGATATGCGCAAATAGAAAAAGAACTGGCAGCAGTGGTTTTTGGTTGCGAGCGGTTTCATCAGTATCTCTTTGGAAGAGAATTTGAAGTGGAAAGTGACCACAAACCACTCGAGTCCATAATGAAGAAACCACTGTACTCAACACCACCGCGACTGCAGAGAATGTTACTCAACCTACAGAAATACAGCTTCATTTTGAAATACAAATTAGGAAAAGAGTTGTACGTAGCAGATGCGTTGAGCCGAAATCATCTGCCTGATATGGATGCAGATGATAATAATATAAGTGTACATGGTTTCACGACTACCGATGTCAGAAAAAAGACTAGAGGAGTTACTACAAGAAACCATAAATGACACAACGCTACCAAAGCTAAAGAAAGTCATTCTTGATGGATGGCCAAGCGAAAAATCTAAGCTTGATCCCCAAGTAAAGCCATTTTGGGATTATCGAGACGAACTGTCAGTTGAAGATGAGCTAATGTTCAAGAATGATCGAGTTGTGATCCCAGCAAGCTTAAGAAAGCAAATGTTAACCAAACTTCATCAAAGCCATCAAGGCGTGGAGAAAACAAAACGACTATCGAGAGACATCGTTTTTTGGCCAGGAATGTCAGCACAAATTGCAGAGACAGTTAGCAAGTGTGCGGTATGCCAAACCTATCAACACCAGAACCAGAAAGAGCCAATGAAAGGTCACAAACGACCATGGCAGAAAGTCGGTACAGACTTATTCTATTTTGACACATCACAATATCTGATAATAGTAGATTACTATTCAGGTTATTTTGAAATCAAAAAAATTAACCAGCACAAAGAGTACTTTAGTGATCAACTATTGCAAGCAACAATTTGCGAGACACGGAATCCCCAACGAAGTAGTATCAGACAACGGACCACAGTATTGCATCAGCAGATTTCAAAACATTCAGTACGACATACGGGTTCACTCATACGCTGTATCACCCAGATACCCTCAATCAAATGGAAAAGCTGAGAAAGCAGTCCAAATAGCGAAGAACCTACTGAAGAAAGCCAAGAAGGATGGGCAGGATCCACATCTTGCTCTGCTTGATTATCGCAATACACCACGCGATAACCTACCCTCCCCGGTACAACTGCTGATGGGCCGTAGGACAAGCACGTAACTACCCACTTCAGAGAAACTCCTCAAACCCAAAACAAACCGAGGAATCGTCAAAACATTGAAACACAAACAAAGTGCCCAGAAGAAATACTACGACAAAGGAACGAAAACTCTCAAACCTCTGAAATGCGGAGACAAAATCCACATGAGAAATGAGTCAACATGGAAACCTGCTACAGTGATCAAGAAACATGACAACCCGCGATCATACATAGTGGAAAGCGATGGTCATCACTATCGAAGAAATCGCAGAGATTTGACCAAAACACAGGAAACTCTAAACACTCATGTGCCGCGAGTGTCAGACACAACGATAAACCCAGATCGTTATCCTAAACGATCTCGTAAACCACTCATCAAACTTGACTTGTGATTATTACACATAAGGGCAGAATAATCCCTGTATAATCACTTAAGCCCCAGTCACACTGGAGGATACGACAACTTACAACAGGTTACGATCGTCTGCGACTGGAAATTACAAGGAATCGTAGAAAAGTCCCGCGACAAGTCCCGGGTGGTTGCGGGTGGTCTTGGGTAGTCGCAAGACCGAATTCGGTCTTGCGGAGGTTTTCGATCATGTTCAAAAACTTTGCTGCGACCAAACTGGTCGTAGCTGGTCGTAGCTGGTCGTAGGTAGGTCTTCAATAGTCGTGCGATGGTCGTGCTACAAGTCTTGGGTGGTCTTACGTAGTCGTGGTTCATCGTGGGACTATCCAGTCGTCCAACAGTCGCACGACTATGCACGACTATTCGCACGACTTGTCGTGCGAATGTACGACTAGTCACACGACTATGCGTGACTAGTCTTGCGACTGATCCTTGACAATCGTAGGTAGTCTTGGGTGATCGTACGACAAGTCCCTTAAGGTCTTGCGACCAGTCGTGCTATCAGTTGGCTACAAGTCGCAGTGCAGTCGGGGACAGGTCTTATTGTGTGACTGCTAGGCCGACATCGCAGAAAAAACCTACGACCGGGCCAAGACCGCCCTATGGTCGTAGGCAATCGCAGCTCCAATGTGACTGGGGCATTAGTGACAGAGTAGTCCACCTCTGTTCACATGATTAGTGTTATTTGTTGAAACAGTTGCTCTAATGTTTAAACTCATTAAATTTGAACAGTGATTATTACACATAAGGGCAGAATAATCCCTGTATAATCACTTTGTAACAGAGTAGTCCACCTCTGTTCGCATGATTGTGTTGTTGTTTAAACAATTGTTTAAATGTTTAACAAATATAAAAAAATGTATTTCCAATTTGCCATTTAGATTTATCACCGAACTGAACTGAACTTTTCTTTTAAAAAAGTGAAACAACATGGACACATCGGAAGACAACAAAACTATGAACTCGATTAAGAACTCAGACTGAATTAGGTCATATGCTCATGTCGCAGCATATTAAAGTTGTAGCAGAAAGCTTATTTATACTTCTAAAAAAAAGTGAGATGTAATGATATGTAAAGATGCATGCATTGATGCATGCATTGATGTAACAACACCAATATTGTATGCCGCCCTCTATTGACGAAGATCCAACAATGACCGCCATCTTGGAATACGCATGTTCATGTCTCCTTGTGTCACTTATTACTAGCTGTGTAACAAACAATTATTACAGGGAGGTCTGGAGTACTCGCGTGTAGTAATTACTAATCTTACTGCAAAAGTACTCACGAGTAGTAACACATTCACAAGTACCTATACTGATTCACGATTAGTACATGTAATTTGTCAGCCGACACGCGTACATGGATTGTACAATCACCAGTGTACAGTACAATGCATGCAATGTATACTGTATGTACAATACATACACTGTGGCAGCATGTGGTATACACCGTGGTATACTACTTGAGTAAATTGTCCCGCCGCAAGTAGTAACACATTTACGAGTAGTAACACATTTACGAGTAGTAACACATTTACGAGTAGTAACACATTTACGAGTAGTAACACATTTACGAGTAGTAACACATTTACTAGTAGTAACACATTTACTAGTAATAACACATTTACGAGTAGTAACACATTTACGAGTAGTAACACATTTACGAGTAGTAACACATTTACGAGTAGTAACACATTTACTAGTAGTAACACATTTACGAGTAGTAACACATTTACGAGTAGTAACACATTTACGAGTAGTAACACATTTACGAGTAGTAACACATTTACGTAAGTTGTCAGCCAATTACATGCAAGTAGTAACACACCACACGAATGTACAATGCATGCAACGTATACTGTATAGTACAATACATAGGCCTACACTGTGGCGTGGCAGCAGTAGTATACCAGGGCGCAAAAGGCCTTTTCTAGAAATGTCCATATTTGGATATATGCATGACAATTGCTTGAAATGCGGCCACGGTGATTGGCCGATCCACACTCAGTGTCCGAATAATACTCTTCTAACCAACAGTGTGCAATGTATAGGTTCCATGGTGGTTCTAATCGTAAAAGTATTAACTACTTGTGTAATCTCAAGTAATTAATGATAATGAAAGCAGCATTTAATAATTCTAAAGATACTATTTGAAAATGAAATAAAGATTTAAAACGGAATTATTTATTTGATTTAGTGTTTTCCCCATAGCCATCGATGGTGGGCGGTGCCAAGTAGCTAACCACCCAGATTCCTACGATGTCCCTTGAACATGTTGAATTGGCACTGGGTGTAATGTCCTAATGTGGGGTGTATGAAACGATGCCCTAGATACTCATAGTACTGGGCCCAATACATGGAGGGCAAAATGAATAATTTACTGTAATCGAGAAATAAGTACATGGGCTGTGTGAACGCGCTGTCATTATTCATATTACGGGGTGCGCGGTGGGCAGTACTACAAAATATTGATGGCTACCAGAACCTGCGTGATCGCCACATGCTCTAGAAGAACTACTTTGTTTCACAGAGGTGCGTTATGAAATATTATTTCTCATGTTTCATCTGCATCAATATTGTTGAAAGTCACACTAAAACTAATAATTAAAATGGTTTGTGATCGTTAATTTATTTGTACTATAGACTGTACTATCTCATACAAACATATCCTAAATATTTTCATGAATCTGTTTTCAGTTACCCGAAGAAAAATGAAAGAGAATAAATTATGGAGGTCACGGCGCGACATGTTTACGTTCCGCATGCTATCACGGAACGATCAACAAATGAAGCCAATCACCAACTTAGACTTCAAATCGATATTTATTGAGTGGTTTTTATGTATTAAACATGAATAAATAACATTTTTTCAGAATAATTTTCGTAAAACATGATTAAAATGCATTTTTGTGAGGGTAATTTTAAAATACGTGAATAACCAATAACCTAATGAAGAATGTATTACACTATGGTTTATAACAGCTTAAGTACAATGTAAAACAAAATGTGGTCAATTACTTGATTAGTTGAGTACTCGTGAGTAATCGCTGTGCGATTACTCGAGTAGTGAATTTCACTACCTGTCACCTGCCATTATTCACCAGTACCGACACGATTGAGTTAGCGGTGACTGGGCTTTGGCTTGCTGCTTCTGCCAGTCAGATGGTTGATAGTTAACCATGCTTTTTGACTTGAGTGTGTGAAGTCTATTTCGCTGACTGTTTCTTCCCAACGGGTACGGCGCTTCTCACCGAGTATATTCATTAGCACTTCACCTTTCTCTTTCTTTTCGCTTTCCTGGGCATTGTTGTGCTCGGCCAGGGCAGCATGCGCAGCGCAGTCAGCATCCCAGCATGGAATATACTGGCCATGCCTGCCACAGGGGATGGCTGCTTTGGCAGCAGAAGAGAGCAATTTCGTGAAGGCTGACTAGGGTTTGCTCTTGTCCCCAGTTGGAGCAGGGAGGTCACTGCCGGCGGAATTTGTGAGGTCGGTGAATTTCTGCCAGTCGGCTTTCCGGAAGTTCCATCATTTCTTGTAGATGCTCTGGATGTTAATTTGGATCGTGGTGTTGATGATGATAGGACAAGGGCCAAGTTGGAATTGTGCAGTTTAGACCAACTTCCAACTTGATGTACATTTACTTGACAACACTGCATGGTTGAAAATGTGTTGTATTGGGTGGAATAAATATATCATTTTATCACGAAAGTGATCAAATGCGTTATGCGCAACTTACAATACGGATCGGGTTTTCTCAATGGGCATGTATTTTGTTGTGCACTCGTTAGCCAGCGGCAGGTTTATGGGCTATTTTCCACGTCAAGCCTTTTATATGCCCAGGGTGGATCATGGCACAGCCAATCAGGGGCGGAGGCGGGTAGTTTCCCGCTTTTAGGCCTCCACCAATAGCTTGTTTGGTGGCAAACTTTGGTGGAGGTTTTTAGCCAATCATGTTGCGCGCTGTAAAAGTTGGCGCTTGGTGGTCAAGCAACCAGTGCGGTTTGGGGCATTCTTGTCACAGCTCCTTGTTTATTAACAAGTCCATGGAGTTTTTGGGTTAGCGGTTTATGATTTTCCCTCCTCCAGCCCCCTTTTCACCACCAGTTGGGATTGTGCTGTTGGTTTGGCAGTTTTGGGCGGAATAGCACATTAACTTCCCACTTTTGGTGCAGCAGTTCTGGCAATTAACAGTTACTGCAGTCCTAGAAAATTAAACTTAATAATATGGAGATTTTAGTCCTCCGTTATTTACATGTTATCAAGTGTTCATAGTGCCGGGATCTCCCTCGGGCTAGTCCAGACCGCAGCTTCCTAGGTGGGACGCCAACACTTGGTTGATTCATATTGTATTGATTCATATGATATGCTGTGTATTAGCATATGTTACACATGTACATTATACTGTTTGTTATTGTCAACATTTAAATGTATGTTTTAATAACTGTCCCCATTGGGAGTTAGTGGTGCCAGGTCTGGGTATACAGAGTCTTGGGTACGCTGTATAGGTGGTCCCAGCTGGTTTTTCTCTGAGGTCTTGGGTATCTCAGGGTGTGTGTTTAAATGTATGTTTTAATAACTCTCCCCATTGGGAGTTAGTGGTGCCAGGTCTGGGTATACAGAGTCTTGGGTACGCTGTATAGGTGGTCCCAGCTGGTTTTTCTCTGAGGTCTTGGGTATCTCAGGGTGTGTGTTTACTGTTTGTTTGTCTTTATCAAATGCTGTTTAATGACAAATCCGGTTTGCCCATAGTTTGGTATTCCGGTGGTTGATGGTGTCAACCTCTTTGAATAAAAAAGCTTGAAAGCTGTGGCCAAGGGGCATTCAAATGAATTTGTAGTTGGTGCTATTTATTATGAGTTTGAGTATAAATGTATTTAACACTGTAGCTCTTGAACAAAAGAAATGTAGGGAGCTATCTGGCTGGCTAGATAGACAGACGACTCCCTCCAAACACCTCCAAAAAATGATGACTGATGAGGTGTTCCCTCCACTGTGCAGAGTCACTACTGAAACAGTTTAGAGAGCATAGTCAGCAGGATCCAACCTTCCCAAGATAAAGAATATGATACAGTTTCATGCAACAAAGAAAATGAGAACATAAGAAACATAAGAAAATAATTACTTGTTTCTTTTCATAATCAGGTAGCCAACACAGCAGGAAGACCATTGCTAGTGCAAGTAGTGCAATCAGTGTTGACAGTCAAGGTAGCCAAGAAAAAACACAATTACTCTTACAACCTCAACCAATTTTTATGTAAGTATTGTCAATCTATTTAATTTTGATTAAACAATTTTAAATTATTATTTCACAGTGGAATGATTGAGGAGAGGAGAATTTAAGTCATTTTATTGAAAGCAAATCCACACACACACACACACGTCCACACAGTCTTTTTCTGTAATTGTGGGGACATACACTCGCTTTTAGACACAGTTGTGGGGACCAAAAATGCTATGGGAACATGAAAATGTCCCCACAGATACGGTGTTCTTGCCTACCCTTTTGTTATAAGTCCCCACAACCTTGCGAAGGCCTACCCACACATTCCATAATCCTGATTAATCCACATTCATGGATTATGGAGTCTTTGGACATGATAGGGGCAGCTGAGGCAGTGAAATGTCTTCTGGGTGTTATTGGGAACAGTGTCATTCAGACTAGCCATTGACATTAAAATATACATTGTCTTATCAAATCTGCGAACAAGTCATATTTTGCTAGATTGATCAATGATTTTTTCAGACACAACATGCTTTCAAATGACTGATATTCCTTTGACATTTTCTTTATTTTTTGAGTGGTTTATATTGTCTTGAATAAAGGAATGCGAGTTTTCATAAAAGGGGATGCAAAACAAAACAGCTATTACATGTATGAATTAGTCAGTAAGTCAGAAATGTTGTTAAGCTGACCGTCAACATTTATTTTTTACAAAACTGCATATTCTTGGGAAAAGGAAGCACAGAGATGTTATATATTTCGAAATGGGTATGCCTGTTCTGAGCCCCTTTAAAGGATACATGAATATCTTTTATTGCTTATGTCAATACCAGGGAACTGCTTTTCTACTTTAACATCATTTTACCTATTTCCATAGCAATTTGGGGGTATATTCAAACGTTGCTATTTGTATGGAAATGAAGGGTACACATATGAGCAAGTCTATGGCATTATCCGAGGCCTAATTGTATTGGTTTGTGTACAAAGATTCCAGAAAATTTCTGCATTTTTCCGAAAACATTTTCCTGTATTTGTTAATTTCACTTGCTAAATAAGTCCCAAGCAATCATTATGAATCAATCTTTTGTCATAACCTCATATGTGGGAAAAATGAACTTTGAATTTTGGTGCAGTCCCTATGTGTTTTAACTGTTCCTTCACTGACATCAGAAATATTTTTATGCAAATAGCACTGTCACTTGGTAAAGATTGTATAGAATATGAAAATATCTATTATTTTTCGTTTGACCCAGAACCAAAATAAACATGATCAAAATGTTAGTATTGTTCTAGTATTTAGATGAACAAAATATAACAAAATATAATTTTGTTTCATATTCATTTCATGTCCAAGATATAATCTTGCAAAGGTAGGGGAAGGTGGGGCTTGTAGATTATCTGGGATTCTGAACTAAGGCATTTTTGTATAATAAAAAAAGAAACCTAATTACTACTGGTCCAGAAGTCTTGGTGGTCCAACAGCCCCACTTCCCGTATGCGTCAATGACAGAGTTTAGGAATCCATGCCTAGTGTTTTATGGGCATTTATTATTTCATTCATAGTGTCCAGTCTGTATTCTGACCACCAATCGAAGGCAGATGAGGACACTATGTTTGCAGTTATTTCAATGACTTGGAATTTAGCCAAGAGCTTGATAATTAGCCAGCAAACGTACGCATATTTGCTACATTTGTACCACCCGGAAGCTTTTTACAGTCCCACTGATGTCCTAAAAGTTTGTCCAAATACTTGAAGCTTTGTGGACAGTAGTCCTCTCTAAATGCATTAGATGCATGCAATCCTAACTCCTCGGCATCAATCCGGTTATCATAGCTCAAAACATGTTTTAACTTGCCGTTTATGAGAGGCAAGGCCATTCTAAATTGGTCCTGTTATGTTATATCTAAGAGCAGCACGTCTTTGAAATACGTTTTGTATACATGGCACTGCCTGTCGAATCATCCGCTCCGCTAGATGTGTACTTACATGTATCACCCTCTGTTGCCAAGCTGCATCCATACTCATTGAACAATTTGTGGATGTTCCAGTTTGGTACAAAATTTTTGAATCTGCAACAACTTCTTTCGGCCACTACAATCAACCTTTAGTTCAGTCACAAAGTTGAAGCTATCTTCTGTGTTTGTTCTCATGAAATCTCCACAGCTGATCAGTGTGTTGACTACAATGCACCGTGTGACTGCTGTGGAATTTGGCTGTGGATCCAAGCTGGCTGTTTTAGGTTGAGGTTTGCTGGATATACCATGGAGGAAGGAAGAGACTCCTTCCTCCATGGATATACCATGCCTCCGATGTTCGAATTCTTTGTGACATTTTGAAACCACACGCAGAGTTTGTCTCTTTTTGCTACTTTTTCCGTATTTCTCGCGCTTGGCTTTCTTGGCTTGTGGCTGTATGGGAGGGCTGTAATTTCGCGAGCTTATCAGAGTTCATTTCTATAACATGGCTGTTGCTGCCCAACTGTCGTGTCAAAACGTGTAACTTTTCGTTGAATGGGTCATTAACCACTATCTTTACGTTTATGATATTCTTGTTATCAATTATGCTAACCTCGTCATCTTTCACCAAATACATTGGATTGATATGGCATTTCCTAGAAAGACCTTTTGTTAGAAGAACTGGACGTCGTTTACGCTTGCCAAGTTCTTTCCCATTACTCTTAGCGCGGATGTGGCAGTGATGCAATTTTTCATCAAATTTGCGTGACCAAGTGTCATAGTACATGTACATGTAAATCAGGTATTCTTCCTCTCCCACATCCAGAATAGTAGCTCGACATCAAGTGCTTCCACACTGTCCACTTTACAGAACATTCTCCAGACGTTCCAGCTGGTCACGAACTGAGTGCACATCAATGGTTTCAGTGCCTGATATACTTCCCGTGGGTGCAGTCTTGCGTATCTTATGTAGGTTGTATATGGTTGAAGGCAATGTCACTCTCTGAATTCTTCATTTCTGTGAGAGAACATATAATAATAATAATAATAATGTGTGGATTTATATAGCGCACGTATCCACCAACTAAGTGGTGCTCAAGGCGAATTATATTGTTATCCCTGCTCATAAGGCTCATAAGGCTCATAAATCATTCCTGAAACCATCTCAGTTCCCTGGGGAGTATACAGCTCAATTGCTGCCATTTCTAGCGCATATAGAGCAAACCAACTCTGCCTTCACAGGTACCCATTTAACCCCTGGGTGGAGAGAAGCAATTATGATTAAGTGTCTTGCTCAAGGACACAAGTGTCACGGCCGTGATTCGAACCCACATTATGTTGCTAACACCAGAACTTGAATCCGGTAAGCTAGACCGCTCGGCCACGACACCCCACCTTTAATAGAAATATAATTTTAAAAAACGATATCCACTTGTAAGGATTTTTAAAGTATATTCCCTGGATGGGTTACTCGAAAGCAGAATGGGATTCATTTGCTATATTCCAATATTTGTACAGAGAGATACCGGCTTGCAAAAACTAAACGAGGGATAAGGGCTTGACTTGCAAGTGCTATGATCCGTAAATAGAAAAAGTGGGGTGCGAAAACTAAAAGAGGGGTGTGGGATGGATTGTATATTTCCACATTTTATACTTGGAGCCTGTATGTCAAGCACTGTATTTTAGAGCATACCTGGATTCTGGGGTTAAGGGATTCAACACAGATAAGGCTCTTCTGTTGTACATGTAGTTTTCCTTTTCCGTCTCTGGCATAGCACGGCAATCATCACAAATGAGTCAATTTGCAAGCATAAAATTTGAAACATTTGCAAGAGTCTGTTGGATAACATAAAAATGTACACAGATATGTATATGCATATATAATACGGTACGGAAGCATTTTCATTTTCTTTTAAATATTTTTTTCAGTGACAACCGCTATATTCCGTCATGTAAAACTGGCCAAAAATGTATACAACATGAATACATATATATATAACAAAAAGCAAATTGCATTTTTCGCATCTTTACTGTTTTTAAGGCAGGATGAGGGAGACTAATATGGGATCATTGCTTCTGTTTTGTTGTAGGTTTATGGGCCAAAGTTTGAAAAACCAACTGTGTAATTGAGATTGCCAATTGTGAGATATTGCATGGTTTTATTGAGGTTAAATTCTAGACGGCTCACCTGTCTAACTCGCCATATTGGAAGATAGGGAATTACATGTTCAACCCTTGAGGGTGCTATTAATATAATGAAAGTAGCAATGTGCATAATATATAGGAAGGCACATCATACATTTCCTCCACACTAAATATGAGAGTTCAGAGTTCAAGTCTCAGAGTTCAAAGTTCAAGTTACACAATACTTATGCACACAAATTGTCATAATGAGAAAACTTGTGGGTAATGGAGCAAGTATTTGTTTTTAGAGTTTGAGAAAAAATTTCAGGTTATAATGAACAAGTAATGAGTAATTTGCCTGCTTTTTGATTGTCATAAAAACAATTTGTTTTAAAATTTAGCAACTCTCCAAAACACTAATTCTACTGAACAACAACATTAAAACAGGGTGTGGCTTCCCAAGCCTGGGGAACATGAATACAATTATGTGTGAATCATGAGTGTTTTAGCCACTGGCTAAAGATCAAGTTTATTAGGGGGTTTACGAGTTCGCAGTGGATAGCGACGCTCAGTCTTTGAAGGAGATCCTGTTGATGTAGATACAGAAGTTGGTTGTTAATTTCTGCTCTGTAAGGCTGATGGAGACTCTGGTGATGCGGTAGGTATTGGGGAAAATGGTATGATCTGGCTATTGGTCTCTGGAATAACACGAGGAAGAGTATCAGGGGCTATCTCCAGCTGTTGATCAAGATCATAGGGTTTTGCAGTTTCTGCATCAAGAAGTTGATCAATGTGTCTACGCCAGATGGAGTCTGGGCCAACTCTTACTTCATATGACAGTGGGCCAGTGCGTGAATGGATCACTCCTTTTAACCACTTCAGATTACCTCTGTAGTCACAAACTAGCACATGTTGATTCTCGTGTAGCTCTCGAGTTGACTTCGCAGATTTGTGATTCACCGTCTGTTCTAACTGTTTCCGAGTGACACGGTGACGAATGTCTGGTTTGATGATGTCTAGTCTAGAACGGAGATTCCGTCCCATGAGCATTGATGTAGGAGACTGTCCAGTTGTGGCATGGGGGGCGTTGCGATATGCAATCAGGAAATGGGACAGCTTTTGAGTGATTGAACCGTTCTCTCCCACCATAGACTTCAGTCCGTACTTGAAGGTTTGCACAAAGCGCTCAGCGAGACCATTTGTAGATGGATGATATGGAGACGAGGTGATGTGTTTA
Organism: Zoroaster sp. YZ-2022; assembly: GCA_029582265.1. Taxonomy (NCBI): domain Eukaryota; kingdom Metazoa; phylum Echinodermata; class Asteroidea; order Forcipulatida; family Zoroasteridae; genus Zoroaster; species Zoroaster sp. YZ-2022. The sequence continues at coordinate 23,990,395 of CM055827.1, forward strand.
ATACCATTCTGCTTCATAAACACTTCAAATTCGTCAGACTTAAATTGGGGACCGTTGTCACTCACGAGTTGTTTTGGAATACCATATCATGCAAAAATTGTTCTCAGAATATCAATCGTTGTAGTAGATGTTGTAGCTTTGGTAGGTATTACTTCAGGCCACTTCGAGTGTGCATCTACCACCACTAAGAACATGTGTCCTAAGAATGGGCCGGCGTAATCGATGTGTATTCTCTGCCAGGGTTTTGCGGGCCATTCCTATGTGTGAAGTGGGGCTTGAGCTGGGTTGTGCTGGACCTGTTGGCAACCGGTACATCCTTTAGCCAACTGTTCAATGTCGTGGTCAATTCCTGGCCACCAAGCAAAACTACGTGCAAGAGTTTTCATCTTGACGACACCAAAATTATGAATTAATTACACGTATTCCCCACATCAAGCAACCGTCATGTAGAGTGATCTCGTTTTTGCGACTATGGAATGTTGCTAAAGTCGGATCGAGATTCTTGGGCCATCCTTTCAGGGTGTTCTCGTACACTATGGCAAGTGTTGGGTCTCTAGTTGTTTCCTTGCGAACATCAGCGCTGGAGACTGGTAATGTCTCAAATTGAGACATGTGAAGAATGTCGATTGGACCATTCTGTGGAGACATCATTTGCCGTGTAATGTGGTGCTCTTATATTCGATGTCATAGTCATGGCTGCCAAGAAAAATTGCATATCTCACTAGACGTGCAGCAGTGGTTGTAGAGGTGCTCTTCACTGGATTGAAGATAGAAGTAAGTGGTTGGTGGTCAGTCACCACGGTGAATTTCCGTCCACATAAGTAGAGATTAAATTTCTTCACTCCCCACACCAAAGCAAGTGCCTCTTTGTCTATCTGAGAGTAGTTGCGTTCGGCAGTCGTCAATGTACGAGATGCATACGAGATGGGACGCTCTGATCCTTCGGGCATGACATGTGACATAACAGCGCCCAGTCTACTTGAAGACTGGGATCATAATGGGTTAGGACTTCATCTGTATTGATGAGTGATTTTGCTTTTTGAAACGCCTTTTCACAGCTTGCGTTCCATTCCCACTTGTGGTTCTTCTCGAGCAGCTTATTTAGCGGATGTAGATCAGTTGCTAAGTTGGGTAAGAACCGATGGTAGTAGTTTACCAAGCCTAGGAAGGATCGCAATTTACTGACATCAGTGGGGCGTGGTGAGTTCATCACAGCATTGATTTTATCCTCAGTTTTCTTGAGACCATCTTCAGTTATCTCGTGGCCACAAAAGATTACTTTCTTCTTGAGAAATTCACACTTCGCTTGATTCAAGCGTAGTCCTCTCTGTTTCAGTCTTTGGAGGACTCTCCTTAAGTTGTCAATATTTTCTTCGTCAGTGCGGCCTGTGATGATCATGTCATCTAGAATACATTGGACACCAGGTATGCCTTGTAGCACTTGTTCCATGGTCCTCTGCCACATTGCGGGTGCAGATGCTACGCCTAAGCCTAGGCGGTTAAAGACGAAGAGCCCTTTGTGTGTGTTGATGGTGAGTAACTTTTTGGATTCAGAGTCCATCACCATATGTACGTAAGCTTGGCGTAAGTCTAGTTTGCTGTACCTCTGTCCTCCCGCAAGTGTGGCAAAGACATCTTCTACTCTTGGCAAAGGGTAGTGATCAATGTTGAGATTTGGGTTAACCGTCACTTTGAAGTCCCCACAAATGCGGACACCGCCATTCGGTTTGGATACAGGAACTATCGGGGTTGCCCACTCACTATTCTCTACAGGTTCTATTATGTTCTGCTGCTGAAGTTTCGCTAACTCAGCTTCAACTTTCGGTCGGAGTGCATATGGCACCTGCCTCGCTTTCATGAAGACAGGTTGGGCATTTTCT